>OY728147.1:2101753045-2102193045 GCA_963277665.1 Viscum album | reverse complement strand
ATCTTAATGCACACAATAGAAAAATGAATCCTAAGCTGAATGATCGAAACCCTAGCAGCATAGAAAATCGACGCCGCTGCTTGGAGACAATGCCCCGCGTAGATCGGAAATCGGGCCACTGCAAAAGGAAGGCGAAATCCAAAACCCTCTCCGCTGCGAATAAGCCGAAGACCAAGCTTGAAGAAACCATTCTGGCGTCACTCAATGAGAACCCATGCCACCGTAGAAGAAATCGGAGGAAGAACAGAGCCCTCCACCGAAATGAACGAAACCAACCACCGAAGGAACGGTGTCCGCCGCTGCAAGAAATCAGGTGTTGTAGATGATTCAGAGGATGAGAACCGAGGCCGCTGCCACAAAAAACGAAACCCTAGAAGAGGGAGCGACGCCGAAGCGAGCAGAGAGCCGCGACTGAAGCCACGACCTCCCCTACATATTTAGCTTCGACCCACTAAACAGCTGGCACATTACAATTTTGTAGCTTAGAGGACTGCCATTTTATGGCCCAAAGGTCCCCTACATGAGTGACCCGATAAATAATAGCGATAAATGACCCAATAATCCCACACAAGTGGGGATATTAGGATTTGAACTCTAATCGTATGAAAAATTAAGGGGTGGATTTACCACGGAAGAAATCCCCAAACTTAATAATAGCAATATTATTATTATTATTATTATTATTAAGGTTCTGAAGGTTATAAGAAAACCCAATAACTCACACACCCATTGTCTAGCATGGACATTCCACATTCCCCTCTATGGGATGACCTTCTCTATAATATACCCATTTCCATTAGATATATCCCTGAAGGCCACATGTTATTTTTGGCCTTATAAGAACATGAATTTTTTACCATTGAAGGACCTATAACTCTTCACCCAAAGGCCTTGATATTTATAGACCCAAGGACCTATGTGTAAGTGATGAGCCTTCCCATCCCTTCATTTATAAAGTGCATCCCCTCATGTCATTTAACAGCTTCTAAAATTTTTATATACCCACAAAGTTCCCATTTTTAGTCGTTTCAAGACCCCAAGTTCTTTTTGTCTTTAAAAACCTCATTTTTAACCCTTTAAGTCATATATTTATTAACCTGAAGGCCTAGTGGGAAGCTGACTAGCCATCCCAGTCCCTTATTTCTTGAGCACATCAACCTACATCATTTAACAAATTATGTATGAGCGTTTTGCTAATAATTCTTTCACCCCATAAACCCAAACATGTAATAATAGTCGATATTAGGTAGAAGAGATAAAAACAAAAAATACACATGAAACCAACCAACTAGTGGATCAAGCATCATCTCTCTCAATAAGGAATTCCAAGAACCCACTAGTCTTATTTTATTATTATTTAGATGGCTTGTAATACCTAAAATTATATGAGGTTTCCCCTATTTTTGTATTAAACTTGCTTCCCTTTTTAAAGAACTACCTCCACTTAGGTCATCTGAACTGGTCCCCACCATCATGCCAATACAATTCCCCAGACAACCCCCATGAATATACATTCCCCTTCTTGCTGCCCCATCCATCGACTAGCCCAACGCTCGCATCCCCCCATCTCTCTTGAACATGATTCCATCCACCACCTATTTTTTATGCATGGGCCTAATTCCACATGACCTACCAAAATGGATGTTCCTATCATGTTGGATTCTATCCACCTTTTCCCATTTCCGTGACCATTTTCCCATCCCTTCATTATGGCTCAATTTATTTTTTATAATGTTCAACAATCCCACTTAAAGGAGGAAATTATAATTTGACCCCTGAATGAAAATATTATAGGATTACTTAATAATAATAATAATAACAACAACAACAACAACAATCTATATGAAGTAGAGGGGATTACAAACTGCAAATACACAAGCCCCTAGGGATTCCAGCTGGTCAAACCTCATACGTCACTACAAGGATTGGTAGACACCCCAAAGACCTATTTTATTACATATAAGTATCCCAAAGGCTAGAGTTACTTATGGGATGAAGGGCCAATTGAATAAGGCGTGAAGACCCCTAAAGTCCAAGATGACCAGTCTTTTGTCACACAACATCACCAGTCATTATGTTGTGCCTCTACCTTTCCATCATGATCACAGTGTGTTACCCTTTATCTCATTGTGGTCTATCATACCTCCACACCACATTAAAAATCCATGTGGGTATAGATCTGGTTGATTAGTACCAAACAACCCATCACTCTTTCGATCCTCTCACTTGGTGATTCTTGCATGTCACCATTTTTCACTAAACCATCCACCTGGACACACAAGTAGCTTGTGTCACCTGTCAAAATGCCACATCACCCCCTCTACCAGCAACTGTTATGATATTCTTTCCTTCATCATACCATAAAATGGAACCCATCCATCCAACATAATAAATATGATTGGGTAAAGGGATGATTGAGAGGTTCCAATGCACCCAAACATCTTTTGAGCTGCCCACCTGATGTTGCCTATGTGTTACAATGACATACCACCTACATAGTCACACCACATCATTCACACACTTAGAGTAGAAAAAAATCAACTCATATTCCTTTAACTATATTTTTCTGTAGGGTTTTGATCCACTACATTCACTAGCCAAAATATACTAAAAACAAAAAAAGAGTTTCCATCAAATTTGGATTTTATTCCAAGTTGTTCTTTAAAGCCATATTCAACTGCTCTAGTGGAAAAATTATCTACTGGTTCACATTTTTCTGCCCTACAAAAATTATCAGTGTCACTCAATTATACACTATCTCCCATAGATTTCCTAAATGCACTTCCACAAACCTTCCCTGGTATTTCCTCTATATTCCCCGGAACCTACTTACAATAAGAACCTTTAAGTATGTTTGGAGCATAATTGTAAATTAAATTTTTGTTTATGTACTAGTTTATTTAATTTCTTTCAAATTTGGTCATTACAATCATTTTTATTCACTTTATAAGCTACACCATGTGCATTATTCAATTTATCTAGAAAAATGATTGGTGATATTTTCCCAATATGAATCTAGAATTAGGGTATTATTAACACCACCAATATTCTTTCTAGCATAAAAATACTCAGAGGTTTTCCACCCCAAATTAGAACCACTTTGGTTCACAATGATCTTATAAAAATTCTGACATCAAACATCCCTGACATCAATAAATTTATATCTTTTTATTTTAAGGTTATGGTAGTGGACATTTTTTATTTCTCAAAATCATTCTTGTTAAGACTCATAGGGGGAGTGCTTGTGATTAGATGGTTTAATTCCTATTCAGTCACATTCAACTCCCTTGAGCTCAGGTCCTACACTTGTAACCTATCAATATATTTGGGAACCTATTTCATACTAATATACCCCTTATCATATCAGGGTTCTGGCTTGGACGAAGATAAAAATGTTATCTTAAGAACTTTTACCATTCTAGTAGAAGAATAAAGGTAAGAATAAACATGATCATTCTATAGATAACAAGATATAAATGAATCTCCATAATTATAGTTTTTTGGGATATGATCCTTGTTTTCCATCTATGAATTAGTATGGAGGTTATGCCCATATTCATGCAAACTGTGATAATTAGAATTACTTTCTTCTTGAACTCTATTTGGGTCTATCAAAGAATGAACATTAATTCACTAGAAATAGTTTTTTGTTAATATTGAACCTATAAATAGAGATTATATCCCTATTTAGTACCATCATGATTCATAGTATTATCATTACTAGGATTCTCATTACCCACATGTACCTACATTTTAATTTTTTTAGCTAAGTGTCCTCTCATTCCAAAAATATTTCAAATAGTTATTATATGAAATTTCTCATAAGTATATCCTATATTTCTACAACCCTTACAGAAGTTTGGAAATTTTTCATAATCAATAATAAAATTAAATACTAACCCATCATCAATGGAAAAAACTTATTTTATCTATGGGGAACATATGTCAACATCCACTAGGAGTCTTTCAAAAGAGAAAATATTAATGTTTTGGTTTCATTTCCCATTTTAATTATGAATCCAATCACATAAGATATCTCCAATAAAATTTGAGGATGAAATAGAAAGAAACTCAATCCTCAGATTCAAATCCAAATTTGGGTGATTGAGTTCCTCACATTTAAAGTATTAAAATGAGGATCCTGGTTATGAATTATAAGGATTATTAGATTTAGGTTGATGATTTCATAACCCCAAGACTTGGATTTTATAGTCGTCAATGGAAAAAATGTGAAATAAACCTTTACCTAACTATATTATAGTATATTCATCAAATACCCAAAAATCAATGAGTCACTTTATAAGATCTAGATGTCTCTATTTAATATACATCCCCTGTAAATATAAGTGAGGTTTAATGGAGTGTTTTTATTTTTTTAAACCTCCTTGAAATAATTCCATGAATATATTCAACAATGGTTGTAACCCATTTATTTTTAATCTTTTGAGATGATATATCACATCAAATCCATTAAAAAGTTATCATACATGAATCATGAGCTGAAGCTTGTGATATTACCATCATAGTGGGAATAACACCATGAAAGAATCTACATCCCTGATCTTAGATGATCCAGGTATCCTTGGATTTGAGATCCCCAACACATCTTGAACATAAGAAGTTTGATTTAAATACCCAACTCAGTATGAATCCCATGGGACCCCAAATATGAGTTCATAGATATTTTTGAATATTTCATAGATGAATCAACTATATTGAGAGAAGTATACTTATCATGATCCACCTTTGGATCATAATTATTAGATTCAATCAAATTCAAATACCCAAAAGTTTCCTCATAGATATCATGAAAATCAATAGAGCACTAAGTTCTTCATCATCTTAAAAATCACAATAATAATAAAAAACAACAACAACAAAGAAATAGCATCATCATCAACAAGAAAAATATGAAATGAATTAAAACCATGTGTTTGGAAAACTAAAACCATGGTTACTTTATAAAGAGAATGTTAATTTTTGAATTGAAATAATAATAATAATAATAATAATAATAATAATAATAATAATAATAATAACAATAATACTAATAAATAGTAGATAGTGGAGACAAAAATATCCAAAAAAGCACACACCCATTAACCATAGTGGTTCAAGCCTTATACCTCCCAAAAAGGATTGAAAAGAACCCACTATACCTATTTTATTTCATATAAATGGCCCTAGTAATCCTAAGAATATAAAGACAAAAAATCCCCATGGTAAGATGCATCAATGCACCCTACTATCATTATGCCCACATTCACCCTGGACAACCTGATTATGCCATAGCCTATTGCCTTAGACTTAGTCTCAATGGTATGGTTCCCATCTTGGAATCATGATTCTCAACACCATGTCCTGATGTGTTTTAAATCTTAGTGGATTGTGCTGAGAAACTCCATAAAGAACTCAAAAAGGGGTGCCGCCATGCCCATGATAATGTTTTGGTGCCCAGTGTACTAACTTGTCGATGCCCGTAGGGCTCTTTGAGGTGTCCCCACTCATGAACTAATCCCTAATCCTACAACGATTACTCCTTATAGATCACCTAAAGGTACACCTCTCCTGTTACAAATAGCTAATCATAGATCTACACATAATTCTCAGGACATCCACCATGCACTTTATTCAACCTAGACACCCTCCATCCCACATCAGGAATCTAAGTGGGTAGGGAATGTTAAATCACTCAAGAGTGACCCCAAATCCAAAGAATTCAACCCACCAACTCCTCTAATCGGTGATTTTTACACACTATACTGATGCCCACCTCCCATCAGAGACCATCCTACATTGTGTCATGCCATCATTCCATTAATTTCACAACCTTGTAATTATTTTTGGAATGTTTGGACTAGAGAACCTATATCCAAAATTCTCAATTATATTTCCCCAAACCCCATTTTTTATGAATAGTATAGTCATTGCATTATTTTTTATGGTAACTATATTGCTACAATGATACAGTATTTCTATAACACCACAAAAGTTTGTACCTATCTAGATTTGATCCAAAGTTTGATGTAGGATTATGGGGAGACTTTACCACTCAACCATGCCCCCAGCTGCTTAATAATAATAATCAAAATATCTTGGGATTAGAGACCTCATTTATTATAAAGAAAAAATGTAAAAGTGAACATGAGGATCAGAAAAGGACTAGACAAAGAAGTTCAATCCTCAATCAAAGAAAAAAATAAAAAGTAATCAAGGACATTAGATATCATAATCCAGACTATTACATTCATAATAAACTTTACAAATATCTATATAAAATCTTAAGTAACTAGATTGATTAGTATTATCCATCATCCCTTCTGGATTTGACATGGATATAGTACTCATAATAGTCTTTAAATTGGAATAGTCCTTCATTGGTCTTGAATTTTTCTATGGAAGAGATAAGAAGTCATCTTCATCAGTTTTATATCCCTTAACATATACATCTCTATATGAAGACCTATTTTTTTTTTGTTAAAAACCATATCCTCTATCCTCATCAAGATCAGAAATACCACCCCATTTACCATTTACTCCAAATTTACCACTATAGGAAAAGTTTAAATTTGCGATGGTGTTTAAAACTGCCGCAAAATACTACATAAATATTTTTGAGTGGAGATTATTGAAAAAACCCCCTAAATGTGTTTTTTTAAATTTTCCAATATTTTTATTGGTGGTTTTTAAAAACTGAAGTGAACAAGTGGTGATTTTATAATAAATCACTACTAAAATAATGGAAAAAATAATAAATAGTAAATAATAATTTACTATTTGTTATTAAAATTTATTTATTTATTATTAATAATCATTTATAATTTTATTTAATTATTATGTGTTTAATATTAACTATTTACAATTATTAGTTAGTAATTTTCAAGACACAAATTATTTCTAGGATAATTTGACAATCATACTTCAGAATTAAATGATCACAAATTTTGATCAGAGTGTCCTTTTTAGCTCCAAAACTAGTCAAATCAATGCATATTATAATGAACTAAAAATAAATTAGATAATAATATGGAAATATTGAATTGAAAAAAAAATTATTATAGTTTTAAGAGATGTTAAAAATCCAACATCAACTTCCAATGATCATAACTTTTGATCCGACTTTCAATTTAGGCTCTAACACAAATCTAATCGAATCCTATGATGAGATATATGTCATGTCGGTCATATTTGTTAGTATTTTTAGAGGTTAAAAGGCCCAAAAGGTCTCTAAAACCAAGTTTTTTGTATGGATACCATAATTTTTGAACATTAAATGTAATTTACACTTCATTTAAGAGCACTATTATGTTCTTGTTGGGTCTTTTATGATTATATTCCATGAATTTAAATTCCTATTTATTTGATGGTGCTGTAATTGTTGTGATTTTCCCTCTTTTGGGGATTTATTATCTATTATATATATATGTATATATTTATACACATTTATGTATATTGATTTATTATTATTATTATTATTATTATTTACTGTTTATTATTTTTTCTTTATTATTTATTATTTGATAATTATTAATTATTAATTATTAATTTATTTATTTTGTATTATTTTTTATGTATTATTTATTTTTTATTAATTAATAATTAATATTTAATTATTATTATTCTTTAATATTATTATTTATGTATACCTTTTTATATATATTTATCTATATATATATATAAGTATATTAAATTCGGTTTACTCACCTCATGAAGTGATTGTTGTAGTGGTAAAGTATTTATTGAATAACCAAGATGTAATGGGTTAAAATGTCACCAGACACATATATATGCTGAATTTATGCATGGAATGCATGTAATATGAATTCATGGTAGGATAAATAAATAAATAATAAATAATAAATAATAAATAATAAATAATAAATACATAATAAATAAATAAATAAGTAGTATGAAAATATTTATTTTTTATTAAAAAATATAAAATATAAACACCCTCATGAAACCATTTCACGACGCTTTTTGAGAACAACTTCTAAATGTATATCGACACCACTTTTTGATGATGTTTTATAAAACCACTATGAAATGATTTAGCAGTGGTTTAAACTACCTCTAAATACTATTTTTCCTATAGTATACTCATTTCCCTCTGAATTACAAGATGAAATTCCATTTTCTATTGAGCTTTCCTAGATATATTTACAAACTTCATAGGATATAATATCGAATTATGAATAAGACCAATTAACCTAGCACGAATTTAATCTATTTTTATCCCTAAAGAATCTTCATGCATGCCCGCATACATGAAATCAGACTATTTTGTGATAAGAAATTGCATAGAATCACTTTCAGCTAATAGGGTTTTCACCTTTTCATGTTATTTCCCCATATAATTAGAATCACAACTTTGGATTTCCACTTAAAATGATACATTATTCCCCTAAAATATAGACACACTAACTTCAAAACCCTAATTGTATCTTGCATGATCCATACCTGAAGAATCCTCATTCTCTCTAGAGGGTCTTGATACAGAATCTGAAGATGTTTTATTAGCCCAACCATTCTCCCTATACTACTCCTACATACCATCCATCCCCAAAGGGACCTCTTTCTTACTAAAACCTGTAGAACGAATGCCCACATGTTCAGTATATAAAATCATCCCAAGACTATCTTGATGTTATTCAATATCTTAATCTTCATTGCAGCCTACCCAATCCCATTCTACGATACCACCTTGATTACCAAAAATATTCTGACAAGATAGATACTAAAAGGTAACAACTTCTCCTTGTCCTTTATCTCTTCATAATTCCTACATCCTAGTCTTCCTAGGAGAATTACGACGTAGTTTAAATACTCCATATAAAGAAATACAAGTTCCCTACACACATGAAAGAATATGACCTGACTAAAGAACAAATGTATCCCCAATAAAAACATATCCATGATTCTCAAAATGGTCATAGCTAAACTGCACAAATTAATCCTAAAAAATAACTCATATAGACTTCTTATTATCCAAAATACCTCCAAATTATAACACATAACCCAATATTACATACACCTTTATGACCTATACTGAACCAAAACTAGGTGACTACCTCATATTAACATCACCTCTAGCTTACAAACTAAAACTATACCATTTTGAGTTTTGAAGGTATATCCAATCAATATACCTTGAACTAAATTAGTATTTCTAGGAAATTATTTTCTATGATCCTATACATGAATAATATTTATTTACCCCCAAACACTAGGATCAACATCCTATAATTTAAACCCACTTATAATAGCTATATTAAAGTTAATTAGTCCTTTACCCTTCTTGAAATTGTTACTCTTGTTGGTTGGAGTGGATAAATCAAGAAGGGGTGAATTGGGTTTCCAATTAAAATTTTCAATTTAATTGAAAATTTTTAAATTTATAAAATATACCAATTAAGTAAAATAGTATAAAATTTTAATTTAATGTTTTGGAAAGATTTCTCAAAGGATTTATCAAGAACCAATTAAAATAATTTCAAAAGTAATTTAACTCTTTGAAATAATTCTAATTGTATTAAATGTAGTATATAAAACACTAATTAAATTTAACTAATAGAGTATTAGTTTGTTAAATTGTTTTGAAAAATAAAAACATATTTGTTTTTAAAAAAAATAAACACACAACGAATTAAAAAAAAGAGGTTTAGTCACAAGCTGAGACCTAGTCATCTCCACTTAGAAATCACCCACCCCCTAGAGGCTTATTAATCAATAAATATAATCGATAAATTTTATTGTGTTTCTTTAAAAAAACTATACATAGGTTTCAAATTCATCATGTAACCTATTACACAGTTATACATCAGATAAAAAGTGTACAAGATTAAAATAGAGAGTATCTTACACTCACTAATATAGTAAAAAAGCTTGTTCTACTAAATGTATAGAGTAAAGCCAACAAAACTCCAATATAAATAAAAATAGAAGAATAAATAAATGATTATAGAAATTTTTGTTTAGTTATCCTTCCTCTAATTAAGTAGGAGATGAGAAATAATGTTTTTATTGTTCTTCTTTCATAATATCATTAAATTTTTCATTGAGGATACTTCGAATGATCATTGCAATATTTTTATTTTTGTGTGAAAAATAGAGTGTCATATTGAGCACTATACAATCCTCTATTCTTTAATCAAATAGCCAGTTGGCTAGAAAAAAATAATGGAATCATCCATCCAACTAGACATACATCTATACAGAACTTATGCATGAGGTAATCCTTTTACTTTTTAGTTTAGTTTAATATAAAATTATCCATTGTAGGATAATAATGAAATGAGATAATTCCTCATACTAAGAAATATCTCCAGAAAGTTAGACATTGTCTTCAATTACATATTTTAGTTGTTTAAGAATAATATTTCATAAATAAAAATGCCTTTATCTTGCATTAAATACCATCAACTATCTACTCTAATAATTAATATTAATTTTTTTCTAGATAGAAATGGTATAAAATCATTAAATGGTGGTGTAAACTTCAATTGGTTGTAGCATGATTTGAACTAATAGTATCAATAGAAGACATTTACTAATGGTAGAAGAGTTTTATAAGTGGTATCACAAATAATCTAGTTGTATCACATTCCTTATGGTGGTATAATAATATCATTGGAGATAGATTATCCCTTATGGAGGTAGAAGATATCAACTAGTGGTAATAGAGTTGAACTGGAAGTAACATAAATACTCTGGTAGTAGCGAGTTTGAACTTGTAGTAGCAGCCATGTAAGGGTAAAACATATTTTTCATATCCTTTATAATGGTAAAACAAACATTACATACCTTATATAAGAGTAATATTATACTTACTTAATGGTAACCTAAAACTTTTTAAAGCTAACCAATAAATTATAAATCCTATTTAAGGGTAAAATAGGTTTTGTAAAGATTATATAAGGGTAAGTACAAACATGTATAAGGGTATATAGAGCTTGAATAAGGGTAAAATAACATTTTCAAAGATCATGTAAGGGTACCATAAATCTTATATAAATTTAACCAAATACTTAAGATAAATATGTAAGGAAAAAATAAAAAATAAGAATATTGCATTAGGGTAAATAAATACTTAATCTTAGTAGAGTAAACATGATTTGGGAACATTAACATAAGGAATTACTTGGAATAATAAAAAAATATTCACCTTTTTTATGTTCAAAAATTATGTTTGAAGATGAAATCTAAGTCTAGTGTATTTTAACAAAACCAAGGTATGAAAAAATATATTAGATTTTTCAAAATGGACATTGGTACAACAATGATAAAAAAATCCCAACACACATTTTGTTCTCCCCCATTGGGATTATTAAGAAGGGATAGTGAAGTGAAAAAAAATATAAGAGAAAATACAAATGAATAAAGGGTAATTTTGTAACACTTTGATCAAAGTAAATGATATACATCATCAAAATTCAAAAGAAAATAAAGGGCCCCAACAAATCCTAGTCTGAGTCTAAATCATCTTCACCAGGAATAGAGGTAGGATAAACTAGGTATTTTCCATTTCCAACAATATCTAGGGTATGAGGAGGTATAGAGGAAGGTGCAGGAGGAATGAACACAATTCCAGGTACTGCTGGTCTCAAATTCCATACCACCTCAATAAGATTATATCAGGAAGGACTAAAAGCCATAGATGTGGTCTAAATAGGTGATGGGATATTAGTACAAATTGAATTGTTCATAATAATAGTTGGACGTGCAATGACTAGTGTCCTTTTAATGTAGATAATGGGTTTTATTATCTCTAAAAACTGAGTGATGACCCTTCCATAGTGCTCCGTTTCCTAAAAAGAAGTCTATATTTTATTCTATGAACAACTTGAGCAAAGGGGATAAATACTTCAATTGACATAATTTCTCTTTGAATTCCCCAGGGATAGGATGAATCATTATATTTACATCCAAGATCTTAAAATGACAATTGAGATCATTCTTGGTAAAAATATTAGACAAGTAATACTTAATAGCTCTTGTTATGGTAGTTAATTAATTTATTTCTTCATTCTAACATTCTCTAACCAGTTTGTAAATATTATAACCATGAGATTTTATATACCTAAGCTCATCCAGTTGAGATGTAGATGAATCTACCAACATAGTATATAGAAATTTATTAATGAAACCCTTAATAATATCAGTTTTCACAGTGAGAGAGAGTCAATAATTCTAAGAACTAAGGGGGAAGAGGATCTATGAAAGAAGAGACTCCAGTTGTAGAGAGTGAGTCAAGCTTTCTAAGAACTGAGAGATCTCTCTTAGTCAAATCGAGTCTAATGTCCTATAAGGTAGAGTGGATACCTCCAATATTCTCACCAAAAATTATATTCTATATTTCTAAATTTCTAATCCTTATAAATAATTTATGTTGGAGGTGATCTAAAACCAAGTATACTATTAAATAGATTTCATATTTCTTGAGTTTCTTATCTTTGAAGGTAGATGTACTAAGCATTTTTTTTTGAGATTGAGAAACATTTTTGCCTTAAATTTATATAGATCAACTTTGGTTAATGAAATTATATGAGGAGAAGTAAGAGGATAGATTACATATCCTGGTGAAGGAACTACATGTTCTAGATGAGAACTCTAACCATCATCCTTAGGACAATCTTCCATAAAAGGCCCTTGTTCTTCATTTCTTAAAGACACTACTGAAGGAAAAGGTTTAGGAAACTCTAAATGGTCAATTATTTATACTAAGGATACCTTAGTATATATCTAAGGAATATAAATGGAGGTTCCACTATGATTAGTTGTAATTCCTCCATCACGATCATCATCATAGTCAATGTAGGGTAAGATGAGTATTACTCAACCTAGGACTTCTCCCCCTTATACAGTGCACCCTCATCATCTCAAACTATTCTATCAGTATTAAAAAGTTTTTTAGTATATGGTCCCACTAAAGAACTCTAGAAATATCATCCCCACTCTCCACTAATAGTACTACCAAACTCAGTGATGGCCATGAATGAATGAGATTATCCATCCTCATATTCTCTATCAATATCAGGTGAAGAGTCACTAGATAAAAAATAAAATCTACAGGTTTCATTGAGGTAGAAACCTCAAATTTATCACCATTTTGAAACTTAATTAATATATTAATCATTATATTTTAGTAACATTTCATTAGAAGTTAAGGAAAAATGAGAGTCAAGGGGTCTAAAGGAAACATTTGGACTCCTGATAGTGCCAGGGTCAATGCCCAGATCAGCAGAAAAATGTATTGAGTCTTCATTTTCATCATCTTGAGATTATAACTTAATTTTATCACTTAAATGTACTACTTACTCTTCTTAAGAGTAAAATAATATCTCATATGGATTCAATCTAGGATCAACCAAGCCCCATGGTATGAAAGGATATTCTATAGGGTTAAACCTATCATAAATTCCACTATTATCCACCACCCCTATCTTCAACCAAGGGATCTAATATACCTTTATTATTTTATAGGTTACTCGACTATGATAAAAAACATAAAAATTTGTTTAATTTTCTTATCCTTTAGTAATAAGACATCAAGATTACAATATATAAAAATTAACCTTTGATATATAAGGAAATTAGATCTTTTAGTATGATTTCATAATTCCATCATGTGAACCATCAAATATCTACATAGATTGATCTTATATTCTATTTTCATTAGATATAAAAAAATATTTCTTTGTACCTCACAATTCTAAAATCCTCCTTCCAGGTTCAAAATATGTTCCAGATAAATTTGAAAAGACATCTACAGTCCACATCAAGTTCAACTACAATAGGTCTTCTGACTTCAACATATACAGTTTACTCAAGTAGGGAATCCTCAATGAATTTTTTTTAATATTCAATGGGATAAGAACCTATATAGTCCTCATTGAGCCCTTCATGAGTAATTCTCATGAAATTACCCTAGTTTTTGAAGAAAACACTATATATTTTTCATTTACAACAGTCCTGATAAATGTTTTTTATCTTCAAACTAGAAATTGTTAGACATATAGAAGTAATGAACCAACCTAGGATAGAATAGTATATAATTCATTGAAAACCACTCTTCCCATACATAGTACTTGATCACTTTCCAAAGAATTAAATTTGTTGAATTTAACTAAGAATCATTGATTTATTTTGCAGCAACAACAAATCCTGAAGAAAGAATCGAAAATTGAAAACACAGAAAGAGACTTTTGAAAGAGACTTGAATAAATGAAAAAGTAAAATAAATAAAAAAGTCAAATAAATGACAACATCAAATAAATGCCCTCTGGAGTAGAATAATCAAAAATTGGTTTTACTTTTGTGGTATTTTAATATTTTTTAACAACATTCAAATGTAATTATTTTGAGTTTTCTTGAAAATGGGCACACATACATATAGTAAATATAAAATTAGGTTGAATAATAGTTAAGTATAGTAACTATACAATAATACCTCTATAAGTGGTTTGGTCAACTGATTTTCTAGTTTCATCCAGATCATACATATAGGTTATATTCATGGGAGTGTCACTACCTTTTATTCCATCCATACCAAAATTTTTTAAATGATTCTTTGTGTATTTACTTTGATTTAAAATTATTTCATATTTGTTTTAAAAAATATGAAAACTAAGAAATAATTTTAACTAACCCATTAAAAACATTTCAAATTCATTTTTCATAATGTTTTAAAATTTATTACAAAATGAATATTTGTATGTTCCAAAAATAATATCATTGACATAAATTTGAACTAATAAAAATCCCAAAAAATACATTTTATAAATAATATTTCATCAACAACACCTTTTGTAAAACCATTTTAAATAACAATACTACTGATCCTATTATATAAAACACTAGAAGATTGTTTTAAACAATATGAAACATTCACTAATTTTAAAAAATGATTTGGAAAATTATGATTTTGAAATCTGAAGTAGTTATTCTAAAAAAACATGATAAAAAATATAACCATTTAGGAATTCACTCTTGACATCAATTTGATATAATTTTAAATTCAAATATGCTGCATATGAAGGAAGTATTATGATGAATTACAGCCTAACTAATAGAGTAAAGGTTTCTTTGTATTCAGTACCTTTTTTTATTACATCATTTTGTAACAAATCTGTAACGTCCTGGTTTCGGAAGCCACCCAGAGGCGTCCCGTACCTGGTTGGTCACATGGCCTCAAGCACATTTCCCCAAATGCCAGAGGCTGCCGACTAGCAGCAAGGGCCTTGTGTGTGATAGTGGGGAAACTATTCCCTTATTGGCAGAGTACACAATAGAAGTAATAAACATGCAATATTAGAAACAATAAATAACCAAAAATAATAAACAGCGGAATACTAAACAAAAACCTAGAGCACATATGTATATATATGGAATGATGCAAGATACATATCTAGGAAAGCAGCCAAACAAGTCACAATGCTTAAAAACACTACAGTACCAAAACAAGTACAAAGAAAAGTAAACAGCTCCATAGCATCGCAAGACAATGCTTGGTCCCTTTCTCTCCTGTTCCAAACAATCAAGTACCAAAAGTCGAAGGGCGCTTGCCCTTGTATATACCTGCAACAACATTGTCTGCTTGGGCCCAAAAGCATGGACCAAACAGAGCGTGAGATAAAATCCCAATAGTCAACCACCCGAAGATCTATGACTAACAGTCAGCGAGTATATGACAGGTAAAAGTACACTAAGCAGTAAACAACAACAACAAAGCAGTAGGAGGTAAACAGTAAGCAGTAAAGCAGGATGATACATAGCAGTAATCAAATCCACAACCAACAACAGTAGTGAAGAAAACAGATAACAAGCAGGAAACCCTCTGGGAAGTACTCGCAGCCACCCCCTTCGGTCCTATCCAAGAAGTACCACAACCCTCTGGGCAGTTCACTCAGCCTAACCCCTCTGGTTTGGTCATACGAATTTATAAGACTCTCTGGGGAAGCACACTCGGTCAATTCCCCTTATAGTTTAGGGTAGTTAGGGACTCTATGAGGAAGATCACGTGGTCTAAGCCTCTTATCCCCAAGGTCTAGAGACTCTCTGAGGAATCTATCTAGGTCAATTCCTCTTATAGCCTCAGGTATACCACAGACTCTCTGAGGAAGCTCACTCGGTCAATTCCTCCTCTAGCCTGGGAAGGTTCTTAAAGAGATACAAACAAGGTAATACTCTCTGAGGAATCACACTCGGTCTTCCCTCCTGTAGTCTATAATATCCAAGACTCTCTGGGAGCTCACTTGGTCCATCCCCTGTAGTCTATAATGTCTAAGACTCTCTGGGAAGCTCACTCGGTCTATCCCTTATAGTCTATGGCACCAGGTTCTCTCAGCCCCGCGCTAGTCAGTGCATAATAAAGCTATAAGGCCATATTACACCTATAGATCTACTTAGCTAAATAGCCTATAAGGCAACTTGTATTTCATAAATTTTCACTTCAACCTATAACCGCAAGGCATGGAAATAGGTGTGACAACCAAAGGAAAACGAGACCCAAAGGTCATAAATAGAACAAAGCAAGGGCAATCATATCTAAGCACAAAAAAATTATCCTCTAACATGGTCAATTTACCTCTACACAAGCATACAAGAAAGGAAGGAAAACAACAAGGGCAAAAAGGAAAACACGCAATACCCCGTTCACAGGTATCGATGGAAATTCGCACATAAAACTCAGAGAATTTGAACGGTAAGGCATAAACCACCTACCTAGATCCTAGGATATTGATATACTCGAACCAAGATGATTGATTCTCCCTAGAACGTTGTATATCTAAGAAAACACACAAAACTTTCAACCTTAGATAACTTGAGAAGGAGGAAGAATTGGAAAAAGAGGCTCAAGAAGAAGGGAGAACTCACCGCTGCGCTTCCAACACAATCGACAGAGCTTGAATCGGAGAACGAATGGAGGATCGTGAATCCGTAGAAGTTTCATGGCCGTATGATGTCTCTCGGTCGAACCAGACCTAGAAGAAGACGATTATGGCGATTAGGCGTGACCCTGGTCCGTTTAATAAAAAAAAGAAAAGTACACGACATGTACTTTTAGAGTACACGGCGTTTAGTGTGTTTTTCCATACTCTGCCAAAATCGGCCTCCACGTCACCCCCACACACCGTGTGTGTGGCCCAGACACGACCAGCACATGGCTTCGAGCTGGAAAAGAGTACACGGCGTGTACTCAGAAAGTACACGGCGTGTACTTCAAAAATTTCTAGAAACTTTATTTTTTCTCAAAAACTCCAGAAAAAGAAAAACATACCTGAAACGAAGATCCAGGTTCTTACAAACATCCCCCCTTAAAGAAATTCGTCCCCGAATTTCCCTAGCGAGGCGTAGAAGAAGAAACCCCAAACAGCTCCAGCCACTGCGATCGTACATCGGCCTCCCTCCCCCAGGTCTCGTCCTATACTCTCCCATGCTTCCATATCACCCATACTAAAGGAACAAACCACCCATGGAGAACCTTCGTACTGTGATTGACAATCCGGATGAGATGCTCCTCAAATGATGCATCCGCTTCGAGCTCAACCTCCTTGGGTTGGAAGACACGAGATGGGTCTGAAAAGTAACGTCGGAGCTCAGAGACATGGAAGACGTCGTGCATATCCCGGTACCTATAAGGTAGCTACAAACGATAGGCAACCGGCCCAACTCTCTCCAAAACCTCAAATGGCCCGACATACCACGGTGAAAGATTACCCTGCCTCCGTATCCTCTTGTGTCCCAACCTCGGTGCAACATGCAAGAAAACCGGATCCCTGACCTCGAACTCCAAAGGTCGTCTTGGCTGATCAGCATAAGACTTCTGTCAAGACTGTGCTGTTGCCATCCTCTTCCGAATCAGCTCTATCTACTCAAAGGTCTCCTGAACAAGACAAGGTCCCAGCAAAGCTGCCTCTCCTGTCTCCAGCCAGCATAAGGGTGATCGACATGGTCTACCGTACAGAGCCTCGTATGGTGCCATCTGAATGGTTTCCTGAAAACTATTGTTGTAGTAAAAATCCACAAGAGCTATATGGTTCTCCCAAGAACCACCAAAGTCTAAAATTCAAGATCAGAGCATATCCTCAAGCACCTGGATCGTGCGCTCGGACTAGCCATCAGTCTGGGGATGGTATGTTGTACTCAAAAGTACTTGTGTACCCAAAGCCTTCTAAAGTCCCTGCCAGAACCGAGAGGTAAAGCGCGCATCCCTGTATGAAACAATGGAGTGTGGAACTCCATGTAGATGTACAATCTCTCGGATGTACAGTCATCCCAGATCATCAACACTGAAGGTCTCCTTGATCGGCAA
Source organism: Viscum album (assembly GCA_963277665.1). Lineage (NCBI taxonomy): Eukaryota > Viridiplantae > Streptophyta > Magnoliopsida > Santalales > Viscaceae > Viscum > Viscum album. The sequence goes on along the minus strand of OY728147.1, from coordinate 2,102,174,732 downwards.
GAAGTGTGAAACCTTCGTAAGCCTGTTGACGACAACCCAAACAACATCGTTTCCCCGAAGCGACCTCAGTAACCCAGTCACGAAGTCCATCACGACAGTGTTCCACTTCCACTCCGGAATGGGTAACTGCTGCAAAAGTCCTGATGGTCGCTGATGCTCCGCCTTCACCTGCTGACAAGTAGAACATATCATGACAAAACCAGCAACATACTTCTTTATACCTGGCCACCAGTACTGGTGGTGTAAATCACGATACATCTTGGTGACGCCAGGATGAACCGCCCAAACTGAGGAATGAAAATCCCATATTAGCTCCTCACGTATGTCTGCTGGCACCCATACGCGTCCCTGGAAACGCAAGATTTCATCCTCGCCCACTGTCCATCCAGGAAGAGGGTCCCCTCCTGACACACTCTCCCGCAAGACTAAGGCCTCAGAATCTGATAGCTGCCTCATCCTTACCCGATCAAGAAGTGTAGAGGTAATAACTACAGAAGATAGGACAGTCTGTCCCTTCCTGTCATGCACTTCCAATTGCATCTCAGAGAACAGTGCCATAAGTTTCCACTCACTAATGGCCTCCTGAAATGCCTGAATCTGAGTTCTCCTGCTCAACGCATCCGCCACTGCATTTCCCTTTCCCAGCATATAGGCGAGCTCTAAATCAAAGGACTGAAGATACTCGACCCACCTGTGCTGTCTCAGATTCAGATCATGCTGAATGAAGATATACTTTAGACTCTTATGGTCGATGAAAACCACAAAGTTCTCTCCCAGAAGGTAGTGTCTCCAATAACATAAGGCATGAACAACAACTTCCAACTCCAGGTCGTGCGTAGGGTAATTCCTCTCATGTGGCCTCAACTTCCAAGACCTATACGCAATGAATACATCTCCCTACATGAGAACAGCTCCCATCCCGATACCTAAAGCATCACAATAAATAGTGTAGCTCTTTCCTGGCTCTGGCAAGACTAGTATCGGTGCTAACGTCAACCTCCCCTTCAGCTCTTGAAAGGCTGAATCACAAGAATATGACCATAAAAACTTCTCCCCTTTCCTGGTCAGACCTGTCAACGGTGCTGCTAGGCACAAGAAGTCCGTAATGAAGCATCTGTAGTATCCAGTCAGCCCTAGGAAACTCCGTACCTCAAAGAAGTTGTTCGGCTGCTCCTAGGAAAGTACAGATCTCACTTTCTCTAGGTCCCCTGAAACTCCTGTCTCTTAGATGATGTGACCCAAGAAGTGAATCTGTTCCATCCAAAAGTGGCACTTCGAGATTTTATCATAAATCCGATGCTCTCTCAGTGTACTCAGAACGATCTTAAGATGTGTGTCATGGTCGTGTCGAGTGTGAGAGTACACCAAGATATTATCCACGAAGACCACGGCGAAGGAGTATAAGTAAGGATGGAACACTCGGTTCATCAGTTCCATGAAAACCGCAGGCGCATTCGTGAGACCAAATGACATGACTGTATACTCAAAAAGACCATACCTGCTCCTGAAAGCTATCAGAGGTATATCTGATGGTCTAACGCGCAACTGATGATAACCGGACCTCAATTCGATCTTTGAGAACACCCAAGATCCTCGAAGCTGATCAAAGAGGTCTTCAATTCTCTTCAAGGGATATCGGTTCTTGATCGTCAACTGGTTCAGCTTCTGATAATCCACACAAATCCGAAGGGTGCTGTCTTCCATTTTCGCAAACAGGACTGGTGAACCCCAAGGATAAGTACTGGGTTGGATAAAACCCTTTGATTGAAACTCCTCAAAATGCTTCTTAAGCTCTTGAAATTCAGGTTTAGCCATCCTATAAGGAGGAATGGTCACCGATGTTGCTCCTAGCACAAGCTCAATCGAGAAGTCTACCTCATGCTCCGGAGGCAAACCTGAAAAGTCCTCTGGAAAGACATCCCTGAAACGATCCACTACTGGGGAAAAGTCTAACTATGAAGTCCCCTAGTCATCTTGATAAAGAATGGAAATCTTGGCTGTAACTTCCCCTAGCCCATGATGCTCTGGTCCAGCTCTACCTGCCTGGACATCCCACTCACCTCTATGAAGAAAAGATCCTCCCTCTCGTGATATGAAACTCACCCTACGGCGATAGCAATCAACGACTGCCTGGAAAGGAACCAACTAGTCCATCTCAAGAATGACGTCATAGCCCGTCATCTCTAGGACATAGAGGTCCCATAATAAATGACACCCTGAAACCTCAAGAGGGCACTCTCTGCACTATTGTACGCTAGATTTCCTCATTCCCAACGGCGTGTCAAGAGTCAACAAGTCGATAGATGATAAGATACAGAGCCCAAGGCTCTCCACAACCGTAATAGAGATAAATATATGGGAAGCACCAGTATCGAAAAGAGATGAAGATAAAACTGAGGCTACTAGGATCGTACCTCGAACTATAGAAGGGCCGGGATCCTGCTTCTGATAGGTCTGCTCCATGGCGAAAGACTGGCCTGCACCACGGCCCTGCACCCCTAGCTGACCACTCTGAGCTGATCTACTCTGCTGTCGCTGATGACTTGGTGACTGATCACCACGACCGCAACCTCCACCTCAGCCTGAACGGCCAGAAGAACTCCAGTTCCCAGACTAGTGGGAAACTGGTGAAGCATCTCCAGAACGCGGGGTCATAGAGGAACCCCTACCACCAGCTGAAGGTGAGAAGATGTGACAGAAGCGCTGAAGATGGCCCATATTGCCGCAAGATCAGCACTCCATCGGATCTCTTTGGCACTGAGGCCTAGTGTACCCACTTCTACCGCACTGGTAGCATACAACCTAGCTACCAGAAGATGTATCCCGCGAACCCCGATATCCTCGAGAAGACTCTCTGCGACACTTCCTAATGTCCATAGGAGGAACACCAGCTCTGGATGACAAACCGGCCTGGATCACTACTCTACAATCCCTCAGATTGCGCTCAGTAATCAGCGCCTGGTTGACGATGGAGGATATCGAAGTCAACTGAAATTTATTCACATGGGAACGGATCTCCTGCCTAAGACCGTCCTCAAACTTCCTAGCAAGGAAAAAATCATCACCTGCTGGGATCAGTGTGAAACACTGCAGCTCAGTAAAATGGGACGAGTACTCCATGACAGAAAGTGTACCCTGTTGCAGGATCATAAACTCCCAGGATCGATCAGGCCTCATGGTCTCTGGATAGAAGTAGTCATAGAAGGTGCTTTGGAACTCATCCCATGACATACCCTGCTGACGCCCTGACTGTGAGATCACCTCCCACCACCTCTTGGTGGTGTCTCTGAGAATATAGGTGGCCAGCTTTACCCTCTTCTCTAGGGGTATCTCTAGATGCTCAAAGATAGTCAGGGTGGCCTTGAACCATGACTCTGCAGCCTGGGGTCCTCCATCCCCTGAGAAAATAGGAGGATGCTACTGTTGAAAAACCCTCGTCAACTCAACCATCGACGGGGCAGGAGGCGGCGCTCCCTGAAAAGTATGAAACATCCTCAAGAAGTCCTCCCTGAACTGTGTATCGGTGCATGCGATAGGTATAACTATTGGTGCCAAGGCTGGCACAGCAGGAGGATCTGCAGGAGGGTCAATAGGAGGTCCTTGATCGGCCATATCCGGTGTCTGATCACCATCTGGCAACTGACGTACAACTGGAGGACGTCTCGGAGGCATAGCTCTGAAAGATCAAAAGCACACCTTAGATCAGAATTAATAAGGACTGAAAACACCGGAGTACAAAACGGGAACAGGGGAAAAGAAACTATCAAGCTTTAAAAAACACGACTACACGACGTGTATAAAAACTACACAGTGTATCTGCTTAATCCACTAATATAGGAATTTACTCCTGCCACTACTGGTTGTGTAACACCCCAACTACACGGCGTATAGTTCCCACACACGACGTGTACTTGAAATCTAAACCCCTGCCTGAGTATCCTTACCCGGATAACCTAGACAGTCCAACTAACCCCATACTACACGGTGTGTTCTATAGGGACATGACGTGTACTAGACGTGGGTTCGGCGGCCCGTGTTGTTGGTTACACGGCCGTCTACACGGCTGTCCTTACACGGGGTGTTCTGAAAAAACACGGCGTGTGTAGGAGAAGATAACATCGACCCATGTTGTTCGTGACACGGCTGGGTACCTGGGAAAAAACTACACAGCATGTTCTTTACCCACACAGCATGTATGGAAGAAGGTGACACCGACCCGTGTTGTTCGTGACACGACCGGGTACCTGAACAAAACTACATGGCGTGCTCTTCACCAACACAGTGTGTTCTACTCGGGCTTCCCCATCCCATGTTGTTAGTGACATGGTCGAGTACACGGCTCGAAACTACACGGCGTGTACCTACCATACACGGCGTGTTCCTGAAGGCATTTCTACAACAGCGTGTCCCGACTCACACGGTTAGTGACATGGTCTAAAAACTACACGGCGTGTAGTCAAAAATTACACACTGTGTATTCTGGGTTTTTCTGGGCAGTAGCTCAGAAACTGCACAGAAGCCCAGAAAACACAGAAACAAGGCAAAGAGGTGCCAAATTCCGATCCGTGAGGGCCCATACTCCTCGCAAATCAAAGCTTGGAATCTTCTACAGTCATATACACGAGAAAACAGGATCATGATCCACCAACTTCTGATTCAAGAGGGCCCATAACACCTCAAGAATCAAAACTTGGCATTCATCTAGGAAAAGTACAACACAAAAATCCTCTAACAAAGACGCATACATTCTATCAAGCATCTATCACAACAGCATGCATAATCTACACAAAGTCTATCACAAGAGAATGAAATCGCTAATGCACCCTAGATGGCATGGAAAGAATGCATGGCATGTGGTTTCTACAAGTGCCTATGTGATGCATGAGATGGCACACCCTCATCTCATCTGTTTTCAATAGAAATAGAACCGTAATATCCAAAACAATAATAGAAAAAAGCATGTGAATCACTCTAGGTGAAATCATATCAGCCGTAAAATCTCAAAACCAGAAACTGCAATAAACGAGGTAGTATGGCTTTTCCCTGTACATGAGTTAGATACTCCCGGGCACAACTTATTACCAAGTACCGAATCCATCCTATCCCTGGATAAAGTACCCAAACAGTAATGCAAGAGAAAATAATTCTCTGATACCAATTTGTAATGTCCCGGTTCTGGAATCCACCTAGAGGTGCCCCGTACCCGGTTGGTCAAATGGCCTCAAGCGCATTTCCCCAAACACCAGAGGCTGCCGACTAGCAGCGAGGGCCTTAGGTGTGATAGTTGGGAAACTATTCCCTCATTGGTAGAGTATACAGTGGGAGTAATAAACATACAATAACAGAAGTAGTAAATAACCAACAATAATAAACAACAGAAGACTAATAAACAACCTGGAGCACATATGTATATATATGGAATGATGCAAGATACATATCTAGAAAATCATCCAAACAAGTCACAATGCTAAAAAACACCACAGTACCAAAATTGGTACAAATAAAAGTAAACAGATCCACAGCATCGCAAGCCAAGACTTGGTCCCTTGCTCTCCTGATCCAAGCAATCAAGTAACAGAAGTCGAAGGGCGCTTGCCCTTGTATATACCTGCAACAACATAGTCTGATTGGGCCCAAAATCATGGCCCAAACAGGTTGTGAGATAAAAACCTAGTAGGCAACCACCTGAAGATCTGTACCTAACAGTCAGTGAGTATATGGCAGGTAAAAGTATACTAAGCAGTGAACAGTAACAATAAAGCAGTAGGCAGTAAATAGTAAGCAGTAAAGCAGGATGATACACAGTAGTAATCAAATCCACAACCAACAACAGCAGTGAAGAAAACAACTAACAAGTAGGAAACCCTTTGGGAAGTACTCGCAGCCACCCCCCTCCGGTCCTATCCAAGAAGTACCATAACCCTCTGGGCAGTGCACTTAGCCTAACCCCTATGGTTTGGTCATATGAATTTATGAGACTCTCTGGGGAAACACACTCGGTCAATTCCCCTTATAGTCTAGGGTAGTTAGGGACTCTCTGAGGAAGATCACGTGGTCTAACCCTCTTATCCCCAAGTTCTAGAGACTCTCTGAGGAAGATATCTCGGTCAATTCCTCCTATAGCCTCAGGTATACCACAAAATCTCTGAGGAAGATCACTCGGTCAATTCATCCTCTATCTTGGGAAGGTTCTTAAAGAGAGACAAACAAGGTAAGACTATCTGAGGAAGCGCACTCGGTCTGCCCTCCTGTAGTCTATAATATCCAAGACTCTCTGGGAGCTCACTCGGTCCATCCCCTGTAGTCTATAATGTCTAAGACTCTCTGGGAAGCTCACTCGGCCTATCCCTTATAGTCTATGGCACCAGGTTCTCTCAGCCCCGCGCCAGTCAGTGCTTAATAAATCTATAAGTCCAAGGTACACCTATAGAGCTACTTATCTAAATAGCCTACAAGGAAACTTGTACGTTATAAATTTTCACTTCAACCTATAACCGCAAGGCATGGAAACAGGTGTGACAGCCAAAGGTAAACGAGACCCAAAGGTCGTAAATAGAACAAAGCAAGGGAAATCATATCCAAGTACCACAAAATTATCCTCTAACATGGTCAATTTACCTCTACAAAAGCATACAAGAAATGCAGGAAAACAACAAGGGAAAAAAGGAAAACACGCAATACCCCGTTCACAGGTATCGGTGGAAATTCGCACATAAAACTCAGAGACTTTGAACGGTAAGGCACAAACCACATACCTCGATCCTAGGAGATCGATATAATCGAACCACGACGACTGATTCTACCTAGAACATCGTAGATCTAATAAAATGCACAAAACATTTAACCTTAGATAACTTGAGAAGGAGGAAGAATTGGAAAACAAGGCTCAAGGAGAAGGGAGAACTCACCACTGCGCTTCCAACATAATCGACAAAGCTCGAATTGGAGAATAGATGGAGGCTTGGGAATCCGGAGAATTTTCACGGTCGTACAACGTCTCTCGGTCGAACCAGACCTAGAAGAAGATGATTATGGAGATTAGGCGCGACCCCGGTTTGTTTAATGAAAAAAAAGAAAAGTACACGGCGTGTACTTTTAGAGTATACGGCATGTAGTGGGTTTTTCCGTACTCTGCCAAAATTGGCCTCCACATCACCCCCACACACCATGTGTGTGGCCCGAACATGTCCAGCACACGGCTTCGAGCTAGAAAAAGTACACGGCGTGTACTTCAAAAATTTCCAGAAACTTTATTTTTTCTCAAAAACTCCAGAAAAAGAAAAACATACCTACAACGAAGATCCGGGTTCTTACAAAATCTATCATTGTTTATAACTATAATACTATAATCATCTCCCTTGTTCCTAAATATACAGTTAATTTCAATAGTTATGTAGTCTTTAGATACATATACTAATTACCATAGTTTATTTCTATAAAAAAGATTTAAGTATTATTGTATAGCCATTACCTAATGTTCATCATTATCTGTTTCATTGATGTTCTTATGTTCATGTTGGGGAAAGAAGGCTTGATGTTCAATTTAGTTTTTCATTGATTCTTGGGTTTGAGTAACTTTGTCTACGTATCCTACAAAAACATCCAATGGATTATTTTTAAGGGTTTAAATGGTTCTAAGTACTAAAGAACTTTATTATATCAAGTACTTTGTTCTATAAAGTAATTTTCTTGGTCAAGAAGAACTTGATGGTATCTTCTAGAGGATTTATTAGTAAAATCAGCATAAGGATCAGAATATTTAAAGGTTTTATTGATATCCAAATTTGATATATCATTATCAAGATTTTCTATAGAAGGTTTGAGTTCATGTGGATCTGCTTCATCAAATGTGATATAAATAGTTTCTTCCACAACTTTATATATATTATTGAACACTCTATATGATTTACTCATAATTGAATTACCAAGAAAAATTCCTCCAAACCTTTTAGGTTAAGATTCTTCTAGATTATCCTTTCTATTTGAAATGTATAATTTTCATAAAAAATTATACTATAATTTACAATGGGTTTTTACCATTAAATAAATGATATGGATTCCTTTTTAAGCCAAGTCCAATTAGAAATTGATTAATTACAAAACAAGATGTGTTAAATAGCTTCACCCAAAAAATAAACTGGTGTTTCATATTTACTGATCATTGTTCAAGAAATTTTTTTAAGTATCTCATTTCCCCATTCAAAAACCCCATTCTATTTATCTATTCAAGGTGATGAGAAATTATCAGTATATCCATGTTCTGAGAAAATAAATTCAAACTCTTTATTCTCAAACTCTTATACATGATCACTTCTCCTAGATTTTATGGCTATTCCACTAATGTCCAATACTAATTTGAATATTTTTCAAAATTGGATGGTGCATTAATTTTATGAGAAATTAAAAACACCCATTTATATCTAGAATAATCATTTATAATAAAACATGAATAGTGTTTTCTAGCTAAACTAGAAACTCTATCTTGTCTAAATAAATCCACAAGACCCAACACAAGTGTTTGAGAGGTAAACACCTCAGTCTTCAATTTAAAAGATATTTTGTGTTTCTTTCCCCTTTGAAAAGGGTTGCAAACTTTGTCTTTATGAAATAATAACTTAGGTAGATAATTGGGTACACCTTTCTTATTCATATCTTTAAGTGAGTATAAATTGAGTGGCCTAGTGTCATATTCCATAACCAATATTATTTATGAAAGGAACTTAAATAAGAAGAATTTTGAGAAAATAATAAATCTAAAAAAATAAAATAAGCATGATAATTTATTAATATAGTTAATACCCAAAAATTATTGGAATAATAAATATTAAAAGAATGATTTTAAAATTTAACATTAAAACTATAATAAAACTACTAATAAATACTAATATAGTTATATTTTAAAATAGCAACCAAAAAATTTATAGGTAAGGGAAGATTCAGAGTTACCAATTTTTCTATGTTTAATAATATTTAAATTTTCATTGTCATCGAATGTGACATATACTCCAAACACTTTTATAAGATTCTTGAAGCTTGATTAGTCTCTAGCCATGTGTATATAACATCCACTATCTATATACTATATATTTTTATTGGAGGTTTTCAAGATATTTTCCTACCATCAATTAAATACACATTGGTTTTGGTAACCAGATCTATTTGGGTCCAGATAGGATATAAATCAATTCTTTTGTAATCTATAATTATTTAATAGGTATGACTACAATAGAATAAAAAATATTTAGATAAATAATCCTTTAAAATACTTCATGTCACGACCCATACCCCAGGGCCCATGCCGTGACTACCCTAAGCCCACCTTCCATAGGCCAGAGGCTGGTGACTAGCATCGGGAAGGCATATCCTAAAATGGAAAGGCATTTCATTTAAGCCTGTACACACACAGACTAGGCATAATACACAAAGAAAACCAAAAAGGAAAGAAAAAATAGTACAAACACCACAAAGTAACACCACTGAGAGTAAATGGTGTAAAATGAAAGTAAAGGGGTCAAAATACAAGACCACTTAAAAGGAAAGTACAAAAAAATAAGTACAAGCTCTGGATGTTGTCTTACAAGGATCCTACCTGAAGGGTAGGTACAACTCACTGTCAGATTTCCCTGCAGCACACCACATCTATCGATTCACTGCACCAAGAACCGTCTAGTTCAGGCTCCCCAAAGTCCAGGTCAAAGCAGTCTGTCATCTGCACAAGACACAACAGGTGCAGGTGAAGCCCATGTAGGGGTGAGTATAACAATACTCAATATAGACCTTGAGACCCCCGAAGGTCTCTCACTAATCCACAAAGGAAAACACCACAAAGGAAATACCACAGAGGTAATACTACTAAGAAATATCTCAAACATGTAGCACAAAGTAAAAGACACAGCTCACACTAGGTATAACTTAAGTATAGAAGTAAAGATTATTAGTCATAAAGATAGATCATCTTATTCTATTGAGAGGCTCTACTGTTGATCCACATTGGGTCGCTAGGTGTCGATTCACATAGGGTCTCTAGGATATGATTCACATAGGGTCACTAGATTCTTATCCACACAGAGTTTCTAGGTGCTGACCAACACAAGATCGCTAGGTTCTGACCCACACAGGATCACTAGGTGCTGACCAACAGAGGATCACTAGTCATTCTTCACATCACATCCAACCACTAGATTCCTACACTTAGCATGCTTGATTCTTTGAGGATTCTATCATCAAGCCATCGGTCTTACCTCAACCAATATGAAGTCCCACATAAATTAACCCAAAGGACCATCTCATCGTAAGGGTCCCAATGAAATAGATGGCACATCGAATGCACGCCCGTTCTTTAATATAAGGGAATTTTTTGTAAAAAGGGCCCGGTTGGATTCAAGTCCGATCCAACCCAGTCATAATCTAACCTATTCCAAAACTCACATAGAGTATCTCATAATAACCATCTCATTGTAAGGGTCCCAACACCACTAACGAAGTGTCAATTGGATGCCTGGTTTGAGAGATACAAGCATTTTAGTGAAATGGGGGCTGGTTAGGTCTGGGTCCGATACACCCTAGTCGAATCGACCCGACCCGACCCGGTTGGATGACCCAACCCTACTCAGATCCGATCTAGCCTAGGCCTAGCCCATTAGGCTATGGGTTTAACCCACTGGAGCAGGTCTGCCCGTTCCACTAGAGGTGGACCGGCCTTTGGCCTAGCCGGAATGTGGCTGGGAGCCGCGTCCGACTCCTCTACTTCCCCACAGACACAGGGCCTCACTTATGCCACGATCAAGCAACTGCAACCCACTGCATTCTGCACCGCATGTGGCCTCCAATGTGGCCAAGTGTCCATGTCCTCCCACATCTCCCGTAGACCGAGTCCATGGGTTGACCCTTCAATGCGGCACTAGCATGGCGCCGTAGGTATCCAGTGTTGTGACCATGGTGGCTATGGCCTCCGTCAAACAAATGGGGGGTACTGAGCATGAATATGATCCTCCCTCTCCCAAGTTCTCTCCTGTAGGTTCCCATTCTTCCACCGAATGCGCACTAGAGGAATTGACCATCCACAAAGGACCCACTCCTATCGGTCCTCTATCTCCACCGAGAAATCCATAAACATCACCCCATCATCAATGTCTAGATCTCCTCATTCGATAAAGTGTGACAGATCACACACGTACCTCCTCAGCTATGACACGTTGAAAACATCATGCACTTGGTGCATATGTGGGGGAAGTGCTAGGTGGTATGCCACCTCTCCAACTCTGCTGAGGATATAGAAAGTTTTGATGAACCTTGAAGATAACTTGACTCCCCAACCAAATCTCTACAATCCCCATCGGGGTGAGACCCAAAGAAAGACATGGTATCCCTCCTTAGAATTCAAGGGTATCCGTCTCTTGTCAACATATGACTTATGACTACTCTGTGCATTACTCATCTGCTCCTGGATGATATGCACCGTCTCAGTGGTAGCCCATACCAACTCTAGACCCATGAGTGTTGACTCCCCTGGGTATGTCTGGCATAGAGGTGATCTGTATGGCCACCTGTACAAGGCCTCAAACAACGCCATTCCAATGGTGGTGTGATAACTGTTGTCATATGCGAACTCCACCAGTGGCTGGTGTTCCTACCAAATGCGACCAAAATTAAGGATGTAAGTATGAAGCATGTACTACAGGGTTTGTATTGTCTACTCTGTCTGGACATCCATCTGGGGTTGAAAAGTTGTTCTCAAGAACAGCTGAGTCCTGAAGGCCTCCTACAACCCCTTCCACAACTGGGATGTAAAGAGTGCGTCACGGTCTGAGACGATCATTGAAGGAAACCCATGAAGCCACACTATCTCCTAGACATAGATGTGTCCCAAGACCTATACCAATCCCTGATCCCAAATGGGTGGGAAGTTATATGACTTGGTGAGTCGGTCAATGATCACCCAGATAGATTCGTGGCCCCTAGACGTGTGTGGTAACCCCGTCACGAAGTCCATGGGGATACCATCCCACTTCCACTCCTGTACCTCAAGTGGCTACATAAATCCTACTGATAATTGATGCTTGACCTTCACTTTCTAACAAGTGAGGCATTGTGAAACAAAATCTCCCACCACTTTAGTCATCCCTGGCCACTGGTACTGTCATTGGAGATCTTGGTACATATTCTCCACACCAGCGTGTACCGCTAAAGGGGATGTATGCAACTCCCTCAACACCTCCTCCTGTAATGTCACTGGTACTACGGTGTGTCCTCTAAAAAGGATGGCATGCTCCCCACCTATCGAAAATCCATCAGGAGCTTGTCTTGAATAAATCTGATCATGTCGGGCCTCACAGTCAACATCCACAAGCTATTCCTCCCTAACTCACTGAAGGAGTGGGGGAGTGATAGTCATAGACTGGAGGTAAAATTATCTATTATCATCCATGAAGGATATCTATATATCAGCTAGCTGCACCATCGCCTCACTTAGTAGCTGTAAACTAATGCTCTTTCTAAGTGTGTCTATCACCACATCCCATTTCCCATGAGTATAGACTATCTCAAAGTCATAGTCCTGGAGGAACTCCATCCATTGCTGCTATCTCAAGTTCAAGTCATTCTATGAGAAGATATACCTGATACTCTTGTGGTCAGAGTAGATGGTAAACTGGTCACCCATCAAGTAGTGCTGCCACATCATCAAGTCAAAGACCACTGCTCCTAACTCCAGGTTCTGGGTCACAAAGTTCTGCTCACACTGCCTTAGTTTCCATGAGATGTAGGCAATCACTTCTTGATCCTGCATCAGAACACAACTCATTTCACTCTCTAATACATCACAGTATACCACATAGTTGATTCCCTCCTCTGGAAACCTTAAGATGAGAGCTTTGGTCAAGGTCTTACTTAGATGTTGGAAGCTCTTCTTACATTTCTCTGTCTACACAAAGGGTTTTCCGTTCTTCATCAAAGATATCATAGGTGATTCTAATCTAGAGAAGTCAGGTACAAACCTCCGGTAGTACCTATCCAACCCCAGGAAACTCCGCACCTCAGTCTCATTCTTGGGTGGCTCCGAAGCCATCACTTCCTCTATATTCACTAGATCCACTAAAACTCCATCCTCTAAGATGAAGTGTCCTAGGAAGTGGACCTATCGAATCCAGAACTAGCACCTAGAGATCTTACTATAAATCTGGTGCTCTCAGAGTGTATCTAGGACTATCTGTAGGTGTGTAATGTGATCCTCCTCTAACACCGAGTACACCAAGATTTCATAAATGAAGACCACCACGAAACGATCGAGGTATGGTTCGAAGATCCTATTCATGAGTCCAATGAACACTGTGGTGGAATTGGTCATGAAAAAAAGCATCACCAAAAATTCATAGTGGCCGTACCGGTATCTAAAGGCTGTCTTCGGTAAGTACTCATCCTGTACCCGAAGCTGATGATATCCTGATCTGAGTTTGATTTTCAAGAACCACCTTGCTCCTTCAGCTGATCGAATAGGTCATCAATTCTCAGTAGTAGATAGTTGTTTTCACAGTCACCTAGTTCAGGCACCGAAAGTCCATGCATAGCCTCAAGATCATGTATTCCTTCTTGGAAAAAAACACTAGGAATTCCCATGGAGAAACATTGGGACTTACAAACCCCTCCCTCTATAAGTCCTCTAGTTGTAACCTCATCTCCCAGAGCTCCATGGGAGCCATCTGATATGAAGGTGTAAATATTAGTGTCAACCCTAGGTAAAAATAAATACATAAGTCTATCTCTATAGGAGGAGGTATTCCCATAACATCCTCAGGAAAGACATCCTCATATTCTTCCACCACGACAAGAAAACTCAGACTCCTCTCATCCACCGCATCAAGGGTGAGGCTAGCCAACTAGTTAGTGGTCGGATGGAACTTCCTTTGAGAAAGTCCATCATGTGTTGCAAAGGTTCTTTCTCGCTGGTGAAGGAAACCCTGGTCCCATCCTCACAGACACACCACACTTTTCACCCAAAACAGTCGATCTGAGCATAGACTGTAGATAACCAGTCCATACCCAAGATGATGTCATAAGGCCTCAAAGCTACTTCTAGGATATCCTATATGAATCTCTCACATCCTAGAGTAAGCTCACTCTGCAGGAACTAGTGTATAATCATCAAATCCTATCTCTCAGGAGTCACTAGTCATAAGGAACGATCCAAAGACTCCAACAGGATCTCCGAGCCTCAAACGAGGGCCATGGTAAGGAAAGAGTGACTGGAACTTGTGTTTATAAGAACTTATACTAAGAAGGAGTAGACATAGATCGTACCTCTAATTATATTTAGAGAACCATGGTCATAGGCCTCCATCACCTGAAGTTATCCCCACCCATGTCCACCTGCTCCCGGAGCTCATGAACAACCTCCTAGGGGTGGTGGTGGTAGTACTTCAAACTGTCATCCATTGCCTGCCACTTGGCCTGATCCCCTCCACATACATCAACCTGTAGAATTCCTCGTTAGAACCTCTATCTCTGCCTCGAAGGTCCCTCGACTGCTTTCTGGTCATCCGTGCAGGGATTCAGATAGTCACGAGTGATGTTCCCCTATCTGTTGTAGGAGTAACAAATTCTACCCCTCAGATGACCTCCTCTGCCTCGCGAGCTCCGCACCTATGAGCCTGTATCCTGGGGTTTTTCTTTAGATGTTCTAGTCCATTTGGGCCTCTACATTGTCCACCTACTAACTTCTGCAAATGAATTGGCCCCCTTCCATCTGGTGGTGGCTCTAACCATTGGTGTCTTCTCGGCTAGGAATCTCTCCACCAGTAGAGATCACTCTAGCACTCCAGTATATGTCGAGATACTGAGAAAAACCATCGACACCCTGATATCCCATTGGATTACCTTATCAAATATCTCTTCCATAAAGAAAAGGTCACTTACTATGTCAGTTGAGTAGAGGGAGAGATTGGTAAACCTCATCGAGTACTGGGCCATAGTCAGGATGCCCTACTGTAGGTGTAGTAGCTCTTGAATACACACTGAGAATAGTTTTTCTGGTATGAACTCCACCTTAAAGAGGCTCTAGAAGTCCAACCAGATAAGGGTTGCCTCCTCGTGTGTTTGGAGTATCAGGATCCACCATCTTCCCATCATTCCCTGAAAAACACTGGTGGCTAGGACCACCATCTGGTTTGTAGGTGTCTCTACTAGGTGAAAAACTTGAGTAACTACCTCCAACCAATCTTCAACTGTCTGAGGATCTGTCTCGACTCAAAACCTCAGAGGACTCTATCTCTGAAACTCATGCAGCATGATCAGTCGGCATGCACTGTCTGCTAGTGGGGATGGTATCAACTGCTGATCTATAGGTGGTGGTGTTATTGGTACACCACTCGAAGGTGTTATCATTATAAGTGGTCCCTACAGCGACACCTCATCACTCGTTGGACCATCCTCATGATCTCTCACTAAAATACTGGCTGGATGTCTTTATGGAGACATCCTGTAGAGAAACAGATGCACCATAGTCAATAAGTTATACCTGGTGAGCTAACTCAAAAGGGATCAAGGGAAAAACATTTCCTAAACAAATGAAACCAATGTTTTTGTGTTCCGAGTCGGAAAAAACAATTCACAGTCCTGGTGTATAGATACGTTGGACACCACACCAAAACTGGACTCCTCAAACTGAAATCCAAACTCAAGACACTTAATACTATTCCCCCATTGAAAATACAGACTCTTAGTTCTTCTAGTAGAACCGACAGCCCTTTGATTCCACTTTGTCATGACCTGTCCCCTGGGGCCCATGCCGTGACTACCCCAATCCCACCTTCCATAGGCTAGGGGCTGGTGACTAGCACCAGGAAGGCATATCCCAAAAAGGGAAGGAAATTACTTTAAACCTATACACACATAGACAAGGAATACTACACAAAGCAAACCAAAAAGGAAAGAAAACATAGTACAACCACCAAAAAGTACCACCATTGAGAGAAAAAGGTGTAAAGTGAAAGTAAAGGGGATAGAATATAATCCCAACTGAATGGAAAGTACATAAAAATAAGTACAATATCTAGAGGTTATCTGCCAAGGATCCTACCTGAAGGGTTGAAACAACTCACTATTGGATGTCCCTGAAGCACACCACATCTATCGATCCACCACACTGAGCACCGTTTATTCCTGGCTCCCCAAAGTCCCATTCAAAGACATCCATCATCTTCACAATACACAAAAGGTGTAGGTGAAGCCCGTGTAGGGGTAAATATAACAATACTCAGTAGGGACCCCAAGACCCTCGAAGGTATCTCAATAATTCACAAATGAAAACACCATAAAAGAAATATCATAGAGGTAATACCACAAAGTAAGATCTTAAACACGTAGAACAAAGTAAAAGACATAGGTCACACCTGGTATAACTTAAGTATAGAAGTAAAGATGATTATTCGTAAAGCTAGATCATATTATTCTATTGAGAAGCTCTCCTACTGATAAAAACAGGGTCTCTAGGTACTGATCAACATAGTGTCTCTAGGATCTGATCCATATAGGTACTATAGGTGCTGATCCAAAAAGGGTCGCTAGGTGCTGACCCATAGAGGTTATCTAGGTTCTGACCCACACATGATCTCTAGGTGCCGACCCACACAAGATCACTAGTCATTCTTCACGTCACAGCTAGTCACTGGATTCCCATACTTAGCATGCTTGATTCTGGGAGGATCCACTAATCAAGCCATCGTTTATAAATAAAATGCCACGAAGTCCCACAAAGAGTAACCCAAAATACAGTATCATCATAAGGGTCCCAACGTAATAAACGGTGCGTCGAACAGACACCCAGTCTATAAGATAAGGTCATTTTTTGTAAAAAGGGCCATATTGGATTCGAGTCAGATCTAACCCGGTCACATGAAAACCTATACAGAAACTCATGTAGATTATCTTAGATGGACCATCTCTCGAAAGAATCCCAACACCACTAACAACTCATCAATCTGACACCCAGTTTGAGAGATACAATAATTTTAGTGAAACAGGGGCCGGATGGGTCTGGGTCCAGCCTGACATAGTCAGACTGCTTGAGTCGACCCTACCTGGATCTGGTCTGATCTAGGCCTAGCCCATTGGGCCATGGGTCTGACTGGACCCTAGCAGCGCGGGTCTCACCTGCCGAGGCAGGTCTGACCCGGTCCGCCAGAGGTAGACCGACCTTTGGCCTGGCTGAGAGCCATGTCCAGCTTCTCTGATTCCCTACAGAAACGGGGATTCCATTCCACTATGATGAGCGATGGCGGCCCGCTATGTTCCACACCACGTGTGGACTACAACGTAGCCAAGATATTTCATTCTCATACTTCAACTGTAGACCAAGTCCATGGGTTGAATATTCAACGTGGTGCCGGTGTGGCACCGTGAGTCTCCAGCACCGCGACCATGGTGGCCACGACCTCCATCGCTCGCTCGGGCGGCTTGGACATGGGCCACCATCTCCACACAGCACCAGTCAACATCGCACCTCCACACCACCGCAGACAGCTGGCTGTGGTGTTCTGACACCTTAGTGTGCTGATGGGCCCGCCGCCTCCCTCCACCTGTGGCTACCGCTGGCTGTCGCCATGCTGGTGCACCGACGGTTTCTTCTGCGGGCCACAGAAGTTGCTATGGTGGTCCATTTCTTGATCCTTATGCACCTATGGGATCATGAGGATTCCACCTTCACTACGACAACCTCTAACTCACATTGCCTTCATTTTGAGAATTCATCCATGAAGAATGCACATTCAGAGGGGCTTGGGCCTTATTCATTTTGCCCCACGCCCTCCATGTTAGAAGTTTAAAAACATGGAGAGGTTTGGGGATTTTAGTTAAATAAATACAAGTGATAATTAAATTTTGGATAGGGAAATCCCAAAAGAAGTTACCCTCTCACAAGAATGCAAGATCTGTGGGTTAACCTGTTTGTGGGTTAATCTGTGTTCATCGTTTGGAATAAGAACGAGGATAATTAAAATAGTTCAAACCCCTACTTTTTTTGAAATTTGTTGCCATAACATTCTTTCCATGAGGGTTCAAGTGGTTTATGTCTTTCGTCGCTTCCCATTTTTGTTCTTCGAGGCATGTCAAAGTTGATGACGTTCTGTTGACATTCATCATTCTTCTTTGGAGAGGAAACTCGCCGATGGTTCATCATGGAATTTCCCAAAAATTAATTCCCAACCTTCTAACACGTTAGTTTAATAAAAAGAAACAAGTCACAACATTTCTGTTATGCTGTGATGTTGCATTATTATGCTGTTTCATTTATAAAACAGCGTAGTTGTTACAATGCGACTTAACAAGACATTAAGGGGCTTACTTTAATATGCCTCATCATCGCCTTGTCGTTACACTGTAGCACCGTCGTCCTCCAATAAACGGTTGAGAAAAGAAATAAAATAACTTTTTATAGTTATTTTATTATTTTTTAAAAATTTTGAAAAATAAATTTTTTCATTCGACCCTTGTCGGTTGAAGTTAAGTACTTTCTAGGTGAATCCCGACATTCTGAGTTCAATGGTGCCCTCATATTTTCGATCTAAGTACCGGTTAAAAATTTATAAAATCTCTCTTGCATGTTTACTGAACGTACCTTAAAAAAAGTTCAAAATTACATTCTGGGTACTTTGGGACTTGGAATCACGTGTTGTCCAAGCGTGTAGTCTTGAAATAAATTCATATAATTTTAAAAAAATACACATAAAATTTGGGACATTACACTTCCATTATTTTCTTCTGAAATAATAATATCACATTTAATATAGGAATAAAAATCATTATGTTTATTTGAATTATTATATTTACCTTTAAGTTTATTGATTTTCATTTATAGAATATTATATTATTAAAAAATTTATTCACTTTTCATATCATTATAATCAACGTTTTCACTTCTAGAAGTTCTAGAAATATGAGTAGATATTGTAGAAGGTACTTTTCAAATTGTATCAGTAATGTATATATATTTTTATTCATTCACATCTTCTCATCTGGAATCTGATTCATTGAAGCTATCATCATATTCCCTCCACGCACTCTTGATTTTTTTCTTTTCTATTTTCTCTTTATATTCATATCTATTCATATATTTTAGCCTAGAAAAATATAATATTATGTGTCCTTTTATCTTACCCTTATACTAGGTATTATAGTTTGAATATTCATCTATTTTCTTAAATTTCTTCTAATTTACTCATTTATTATACTTTCCTTAGTAATTAGACTTATAAAATAAATTCTTCTATATTGAAAAATTCATAAATCTTCTAGCTACTAGAGCCATTTCCCCATCAATATTGGTATCATATTCACTTATAGTTATAATACTTGGCTTGGAAACATCCTCATATTTTTACCATGATGCCTTAAAGGAAATATATTTTCTTTTAGGTTCATTCATATTTATTTTTCACTTTTAGCTCATCATATTTACAATAAACTCCTTAATTGGAAGTCTAATTTTTCATATGATTCCCTAATAGAGACTATCATACGTCTCCAACTATCTGGTAGACATCTCAAGATCCTCATCATTTTTTTCATCCTTTATCCTAGTGTAATCATTGTATTTATGATCTCATTGAACCTGATAAACATGATATAGATAGATTTTCAGGATTTATTTTGAAAGTATCATATTTAATAGTATATGTATTTAATCTCATTTATGTATCACTAAAATTATATTCATGAGACACAAAAAATGGTGTCCCAAATTTCATAAGAAGTTTCACATGAATATATCTTATTAAATTCATCATCTCCTAAAGTACAAAATAAATAATTCATTACTTTTAAATTTGAATCATATGAAGCATTAATTAGTATATCCCTTTAATTTCTAGTTGTTTTGGGATTTTATATTTATCTTCAATAGATTCCCATATGTTAAAACTTATTATCTCATGGTGGATTTTTATTTTTATTTTCCAATGATCATTATTGTGACCGTTAATGCAGGGAGGTCTGTTGGTAGCATAACCTTCAAAATTGGAATCCATAATACCAACTTAAAGAATAAATAAAAAGTAAAAATATCTTGCTAAAAAATTTATCAAATTAAAAGGTAAGAAAAGTGAAATAAAAATCTTCCTTTGATACCAAATGTTTGTTGAAGTGGAAAAATCAAGGGGTATGTGATTTGAGTTTCCAATTAAAATCCTCCATTTAAATAAAATTCACCGAATTTATAAAATATCATAGTTAAATAAAATAAAGAAAATATATAATTATATATTTTTGAAATATTTATAAAAGTTTTGATCAAGGACAATTTATAATAATTTCAAAATTACTTTAACATTATAATAATTCTAATTTCAATAAACATAGTATATAAAAAAATTATTGAAGTGAACTAACATTGTGTTGTTTTGTTAAATTGTTTTGAACAATAATTTTTTTTTGTGAAAAAAAACACACAATATATTAAAAACAATAGGTTCAATAACACCTTAATATTTTAGAATATACTTCTATTTAAATAAATTTTATTTCTTAGATAACATATGTTACACGAAACATTGAGTTTAAATGAACTATGATATAATATTAAAATATTTTAATATTATCATTATAACCTAGCCATCATAATCAAAATAATCAATAAGAATAATTTTTTTAAATATTTTATTTATAAATATTTTAGATAAATAAAATATATTGGTAAATAAGTGCTCAATTTTATTAATGTCTTCACAAGCATCATAAATATATTTTTCATCAATTTTTTATTGATTTTTTTGAGAAAATAATATAATTAATATATTCCAATTTTTGAAAATTTATTGTACAAAATAAAATTCATTTCCAAATTAAATTAGGGTGAAAGTTTTGTATTTTTTGTAAAATATTTATTTTTTAGTAAATAGTTAAAAATATTGATTTATTAAAATTTTTCATTTATTTTCATTTAAAAATCCCAATAGTATTTTTAATTTGGTCATTAATTAATATAATAATCCTTTAGTTTGAATAATATAATAAATTAGATATTATTTAAAATTAGACGTGAACTTGGTATTTAAATAATTTTAGACTAAAAAAACATTTTTTTAGAAAACCGTTTTTCATCATGCTTTACAGGATACTTATAAAATGAATTTCTACCACTTTTAGAGTCAGAATATGGTAAAATAGATTAAATATTTTTAATTAGTAAAACTAAAATTACTTAATACGGGCAAATTATTTTTTGTCATAATGAATAGTAAAATCAGTAAATTTTCATTACCATGATAATCAGGTTAATCTATGTCAAAAATAAGTAATAAGGCCACCATTTTTATTCTTCATTGAAATTAGATGAATGTATTTACACACTTATAGCTTTAGGATCTATATTTATTTATTTATGGGATAATTTTCCATGAATGTGACCTATATAATTATTTAGCTAAAGAAAAATATAAAATACCACTTTTTTAATTTTAAATATATTTTATGTGTTCACATAAGGAAAAAATAAATTTGTAAAAAAATATTATTTATTATTTTTGTAATAATGAATTTTTTTTCATGATGGTAATTTATTTATACTTTCTGGTGACTATATAATTACCTTAAATGTTTATGCAATAACGACATAATGTTTTATAAATTGATATAAATATAAATGAATGATTCTTTAAACATTAAAAATAATATAATTTGAGAGAGTCATAGTGTTACACAATTTTTAAGGTTTGATATATCGTATTATTGACATTATAAAAATCAATATTTTAATTACCCCATTGTCTTGAGGTATTTGAAGTCAAATTAAATGGATAGTTTCAAAAATGAAATTGATGCTATTTTATAATAAATAGTATTTTATTAAATGATTTAAATTTTTAAAAAATACTATCCTTTTACGATTGATTTTTATATGTTTAAATATATCATATATATTCCATTTATTTCCCAATTTTTCTTTTATAGTTTCCATATTGACCCATTAATAGTAAAACCATTGGTATTGTGGTAATTTTTAAAATATGTTAATGCGGGTTTAAAAAATGAGATAAGGGTAAAAGCCTAATATAAAATTATTAAAATCTTATTTTATAATAATATTGCTACCTGTCCTGATTATATATTCAATTTTATAATTTTGGGACCATGTTAAAATGAAATTTATTTGATATTAATTTTATGTTTTATATAATTCCAAAGGTTCCCCTCCCCACAATTATAAAAGGAAACACCCTCTCCTCTTTGACTCACACTTAAAAAGACTTTTAGTATATTAAATAACTACCAAATAACTCACATAATTACCTTAAAATTTTCTATATGCCTTGTATTGATTATAAAACCCTCATAAGAAGGAGAGGTATCATTATTAACCATGTATTTTTATTTTGTTTAGTCTTACACCTCCTTCAAATATTATTAAAACCTGATAATATAATTTAATTAGTGTCTCCCATATAATTATCTTTTATTATGTGAATTTAATAACCTACATCCATCTCCTCTTCCATCAAATGGGAGATGACACCATCGTCCGTGTGTATGGTGGACTATCACCTCACGAACCAATGTAATTCATTTTCCATCATCACCTCTCAAGAATGTTTATAATGATGTATTTAATATATATATATATATATATTAATTAAATATTTAAAATTATGGAAAATTAAATTTTTATATATTTTCTTACCTTTTCTTTCATTTAAATATGATATCATCACTCGGACGTACATGTGGATTACCACCTCCACGAAGTAATGTGATTCATTATTCATTACTACATCACATGTATAGTATATGTAAGTATATTTAAACAAATTATGTTTTATTTATGATATAATGATTATATTGAATGATAAAATATCACTAACCTTATTTCCATCCTGATCGTTGAAAATTGAAACATTGGCCATGTGTATGTACGACCTACCTTCTCCATGATTGTAATATAGCCTATTTTTCCTAACCATAATTCATTATTGGTTTTAAAATTTTAATTTATTTTTAAAAATTATAATTAATTCATGATTATTATTATGGTTATGATTGAATAATGTCCTCTTTTACCATTCTCAACCTACCGAAGTCATTTTAGAAAAATGAATCGAATATCATCAAAATGTCTGATATGAACTTAATTTGTTAAGTAATTAAATATAACATGGTAAAAAATAAAATAAAATAAAAAATAAACATTAATTTTTTTATTAATAAATTAAATAATATTTTTTATTAATTATGAATATTAATAATATATATGATGAGTTTTACCATAGGTAAGGGGTTTGATAATTCAATTTATTTTCATTGAACTATATTACTTCTTCATTGTCTTTGATTTTATAGGATTATGTGTGTAATGAATTTTTATTATTTTATGTTGCAATTCCACTTTTTTATATGCATTTAAATTTTATACACATAATAAATTCATTTATTAATTCTCACTTCAATGTTATGATCTTTGTAAGATATTTCATTTTAACTTCCACTCTATTGAGGCATATTTGGTATTATGCACCTATTTATTTTTATAAGGGGTATATAAAGAACCTTTTATATTTTATATCATGAATATATTTATATTTATGGAATTTAATATTTCATTTGAATTTATTTCTTTCATGGGGGTTATAACTCAAAAATTACCAAAGTGGCAAGGGTTTATTTCAAAATATCATCATTTTTTCAGGATTGCTTAAATTTAATTATTCATTGGGTGTATTATTTGATATTTTGATCTTAAACTCAAAATATTTTCTTCTAATATGTTTATTTATATAAATTATATGTTTTCATTTTATTTTCTACTGTTTATGTACTCAAGATATAGAAACCTTGTTTTTAAAGAAAACTGACTTGATTTTCTATTCAGTTGGGAATATTTTTCTTCCATATCCATACATTACTTAAAATATTTTAAATAATATTTTTAATTTTTTCTAATTATTTATTAAATAAATTTCTACCGATGTTTGAATTTTTATAAAATGGGTTAAAATGAATCTTCTTTTAATTTTCTTAACATGGTACTTTTTAATTTTTTTTGAAAAATGTGAAAGTAATATTTCTTTTTACATACTATATATGAATAGAATTTTCCTACTATAATGAACACTCATTACATTAATGTTTACTTTACATGTGTCCATGACTAATTTCAAATAAAATGTTTTTCCTAATATTATTTAATTTTTTAAAAAGTTTATTTCAAAATGAAAGGAGTATTTTCATCTAGAATGGTTTTATTGACCTTATTATGGTAATTATATTCATAAAAAACTACAACCATTTTTATTCTCCACAATTTATATGTTGTAACGATACCATCCATATTCATTCTATGGATAATTTATGATTTATTTTACCGTGGAATATATTAATATTATTTATGCTAGTTATTCCTATAATAGATTTTTTTAATAAGTCATATTGATTAAGTTGTATTGTTTATACATATGATGAATGCATTGGACTTATTTACTAATAGTTGGGGCCTAAAAATATATATCACTTTTATGTATCTGAATGTTTCATGAGACATACTAGTTTGGGTAATTGGCTAAGGCCTTAATAATTTTGAAGGTTTCATGGAATGAGTCCTTGAAGGAATGTTTATAATGTCTGGCATTATGAATTCCATCCATATAAGATCAGTTATTGGTGTCCATGATATTATTTGAATAGTCCATGGATATGATTTAATTCTAATTAATTATTTATATGGAATTATTTTATCATTATTTATTCCATGAAAATTATCCTTCATGATCAAGTTATTGATTAAGTGAAATGTTTTTTCAGTTATCTATCTATATAAATGGATTATTTATTATTTAATCATGTTAGATTTTTCTATATATAACCCTTATTTAGAATTTGAGGACACTCCTTATTTTTTTTTATTTTCCATAGGATATGAAGAAGCAACCCTAAAATGAGTTCAAGGATGATAAATATATACTTTCATTATATAGTATTTTTATGTTTTAAAATGTAATGTGGATTCAATTATTTATATTGTTTACCAAGACTACTAAACTACTTGGTCCTTTGGGATGTTATCGCTTTTATCTTATGCTAATTTAATAAATTAACCTCCAACTCTAGGCTACTGGGGTGAGGGATATTATAGTTTGTATTAGTGAATGTTTAGTAGAAACCTTAGAAATTATATTTAGGAAAACATTGATTACATAACATAACCATTTGAATGAATTTGAGGATAATTCAATGTATAGGATAACATCCTAAAATTTTGGTATGGTTGATATTTTATGTTTTTTCTAGAAATACATCATTATTTGGATACTAAAAGTGGACATTGTTTTTGAATATATTCATATTGTTGTAATAACCCTAGAAAGAGTTTGTCGAGTATATCTTTTCTATCATTCTAGTGCACAGTGAGTGTTCCCTTACTATGCACCTAGTTTAACACTCATGGGGGGATATTATTGGTTTTATTCATATTTTCTTTATTAACCTTTATGATGAATACAAGAATAAAACCTATAGAAACCTATGATATTACATAGTGATATGGGATAACCCAAAAGTGTTTTGGGATGATAAGTCTAAGGTAGATCATATGTATATAGGTATACATATCCCTTTACAGACTTTTTGTTATGGGAATTTAATATGATAAAGGATATTTTGAGAGAAATTTATGGGAATAAAACCTTTTAGTTTTGTATATGTTTTAGTGAAAAGTTTATTTGAGGAATAATTATTTTTATTTTATTGACATAAGTTTAAAGGTATTGGTAACCTGTAGGTTTTATATGATCTTTGATGATGAGGTTATTCTGGGTCAATAAAATTTTGGAACATTTGTTTTATCATATAGATAATGATGGCATTGAAATAAATTTGATTATTAATGTTATTTTTGAGGATGTTAAACATTTTTTTGTGAATATTATAGTAAATATATTAATATAGTTTTATAAAAAGGACAACCTATATTCTGGGTGATAACCCATCACATCCGGAAAGGCCATAGGGATTGAACCCAAAAACAAAGGATGACAAGGGTACAACACATACCATTGAGCTACATGATGTCCTGGTTAATATTACATTATTTGTAATCAAACAATTTGAGGGATTAATATTAATTTGATTTTAGGAAACATATTATAGGATCAAAAAATATTAAATTTTTATGATTTTTAGGCAATTGATGATATTTTAGGAGATATTTTATGGGGTTAAGGCATATATAACCTTTGGGTTTAACATAAAAGATCATTTAGAAAGAATGATATTTTTTTGGAGATGTACGCTGAAGGGTATGAGGTAACCTTTATGTAGGACCCCAGGACACCCTGAGAGGGGAGGGGTGAATCAGGGTGTCAACTTTTTCTTTTAAACTAATGGATCTTGTTCCCACGTTGGTAGAAACTAGTTTAACCTGTATGATGGATATGAGAAAAAATAAAACATTCACATGCAATGAGACGACACAACACTTTTTACTTGGTTCACAACTAAGGGCTACGTCCAAGGAGCATACGCTGATAGGTTTTCGGTCATACCAAATTCCACTATTCTTCACTAGTTGTGGATTACAATGGTTTGGGCACAGTCACACTATCCCAGGCTCACTGCCTTTACAAAAGTTTAGGGGTATCTCACTGCGTCCCTCAGGTCACTCCCGTTGACTCCCCCTGGCTCACTGCCTTTGGTGAAGTCCTACTCAGTTTATAGACATAAAGGTCTCTTCATCATTTGCAAAAGAATTCATCCTCTGTTGTATGTAGATGCTCTGTTGAAGTCCAACTTTCTCCCGTAGATGAATCTCAATTTGTACTGCAAGTATCAAGAAATCTTCAAGATTTCTCGTAGCCCCATAAATACTGATGTACTTCCACCACACCTAGTGCGCTTCTCCAAGCTCGATGCACAAGTTTCAAGATGGCATGCAAGTTTCGGCATGTAAGTCCAAAACGGTGCACAAGTTCACCTCAACCACTTGCGCGACACTCACTTCTTCAACTTCAAACTTGCACGACTTACATCCTTTTACGCCCAAACTGATTTTGGCGCACAACTAAAAACTGACGTGAACTTCAAAATCGGGTGTGCAAGTATCACCAAACCACTTGGTCAACACGACCTTATTTAACTCAAAACTCGGGTGAATTCCTTCCTTTCTCGGCCAAACTTCCTTGGGTGCACAACAAACGACTGGCGCGTAACTTATACTTGCGCGACCACACACCACTTGCGCGACCAACACACCTGCGCGACGGGAGCTCTAATTTTATCTAATTATTGAGATCATGCTGAATGAGGAGGGTTCGACCTGTATTTATAGGCATTTGGACACCCTAAACGATGGTGTTCAAGTCTCTCTCTCCCCCCCCGACGTGCAAGTTTCGACGCGCAAGTCTCTGCCCCCGAAAATCACTTGCGTGACCAACTTCCAAACTTGGGCGCCCTTATCCCTTTGCCATATTTTTATGTTATGGTCTTGAAAAACATATGGCGCACAAGTTTCCAAGACTCCAAGTAATCGGCGTGCAAGTCCCTTTTCCAAAAACACTTTTCTCCATTTGTCAATTTTGAGGTCCAGAAATTTGGTAAACACTTGAAAATGGCACCACCTTCAATATGTGCTTCGGTCATAACGTTCATGCTTCTTTTCTGTGATTTGGATTCTTCAACAACTCTTCTTCTTTCATCACAAACTCCACTATCATGATATATATCCTTTCATAGATCAGCTTTTGCATCATCATATTTTGAGATAATGTGAAGTGCATGGCCATCTTAGAATTCCAATCCATTCTACACTATCTTCTTCTTCAACCATCATTCTCTACTTCATGAAAATCACATGATTCTATTCTTCAAGAAGTCTCTTGCATGGTTCTCATGCAATCATGAAGAATTTCATAGTCTTTATCAAATCCTAATTCTTCTTTAATCATCCTCAAATGGATTATACCTCAACAGTCTTCACTGTTGTAAACAATGTGCCACCTTTGACACATGTTATTTGAACTTATGATCTGTACAACAATCATCTGAAT
Organism: Viscum album; assembly: GCA_963277665.1. NCBI lineage: Eukaryota > Viridiplantae > Streptophyta > Magnoliopsida > Santalales > Viscaceae > Viscum > Viscum album. The sequence continues at coordinate 2,102,146,716 of OY728147.1, read as the reverse complement.
TTCCATTCCTCCATTTCTTTAGATTACTTCTTGATCTCCTTCATTTTGATCTTCATTGAAAACTATTGACAACAAATACAACCTTATACATAAAGTGGTCCCAACACTTTGAGGTTAAAACCTTCCTTCATGTTGAGGTTATTTAGGATGCATGGATATTTATTTAAGGAATTATCTTTGTTAAAACTTTGGTTTTATTATTGAATCACAATGATTAAAATACAATTTCTCCATATGAAGGTTTATTCATTTTTGGAACTATCTTAAATTGTGCTAACCATTTTAGTTTTATTAAATATACAATAAATACTTTTTCATTATTTTTTTGGATATTTTGATCTATTAGAAGTTGATTTTAGTTCTCTAGGCATAAAAAATTCATCTTGAATACTCATCGCTTAGAGGAGAAGATGATATTGTGGTGGAAATCGATTAAAGGATGAAATTATAATTTTTATGTAAGTATAATTTGTTGTGTTCATATTCTATATAGAAAAGGAATTCCCCAATTATAGGAAAAGGATCTTGATTTTTTTTCCAATTACCTTTATTTCTAAAGAATTGATGGTTTATTCACCCCTCATTGATTCATAATTTTATTTTCATTAAATTTTTAATAACCATGTTCTATATAACTATATATTAGTACTTGGATGTAATTATTCTCATACATGTCTATATTTTAACTTCCCACCAATGTTTTCCTTATATAATAACCCAAATACTTTATATTTTAGATAACCTTTATGATTTACATTTTATTTTTTTTAAAATAAGTTTTAGTATTCCTATATACGATGTGGGATTTGAACTAAGGTAAGACCTAGATGATTGAAATCAAATTTCAAGGTTTAAATTTATTTAAAGGGTGTAGAATGTAACACTATAAATTTTCAAATATATTTATATTTAAATAAATTTTATTTCTAAGATAGTTTGTGTTACACACAACATCGAGTTTAAACAAATTTTGATATACTTCTAAAATATGTAAATGTGATTGTTAAAACATAACTATTAAAATTGGTGGTATGAATATGAATAAAAAGTTTTCAAAAATTATATATAAATATTTTTGATAAAGAAAATATATTTCTAAATAATTAGTCATTTTTTGGGGAAGTCATTACATGCATCAAAAAAAGATTTTTTTTTATCAAAAATGTTCTTATTGATTTTTGTGAAAAAATAATATAATTAATTTTTACCAATTTTAGAAAATTTATTTTACAAAATTAACTTAATTTATGAAATAAACACGTAAAAATTAACTTGTTGTAAATTTTTTTTCAATTTTTCAGAAAATATTAATTTTTCAGTAAATAGAAAAAATACCGATTTTTATAAAATTGTCCATTATTTTCATTTAAAAATACCCGAAACATTTTTAATTTGTTCAAAAATTAATATATGACTCATTTAGTTAGAAATAATATAATTAATTATATTTGAATCAACATTATATGTGATCATGGTATAAAAATACTTAATAATTTTTTTGGGAAACATTATTTCCTCACACTTTGTGGGATACTTAAAAAATGAATTCATAAACCTTATTGAGATTTAATTTGGTAAATTGGATTAAATATTTATAATAATAAAAATTAATATTATTTAATATGTCCAACATAATTTTTCTAAAACAAATATTGAAATCTGTAAAACTTCATCACCACGGTAAATATGTAAATCAGGTTAACATAGGCTAAAACTAAGTGATAATATTACAATTTTTTATCTTAAATATCATTAAATTAAGGAATTTATACCCTCATCACCTTAGTGTTGATATATATTTTTTATGGGGCACTTTTCTTGGAATTTTCCCTATATAATATTTTATTTAAAGAAAAATACAAAATGAAACATACTTAGTTTTAAATATCTCTTATGTGTTCACATAGGAGAAAAAAAGATTTGAATAAATATTAATTACAATTTTGATAATAGTGAATTTTTTTTTGTTATGGTAACTTATTTATAATTTTTATTTATTATATAATTACCTTGAATACTTATGAAACATTGACACTGTATTTCATTAAATAATAGAAAAATAAGATAAATAATTTTAAAATATTAAAATTAATATAGTTTGAGTCATTTATAGTGTTTAAATTTTTTTATAAACAAATATATCATATTATTGACGTGTTAAATTTTTATATTATAATTTCTATATTTTATTTATGTATTTTAAGTCAAATTAAATAAATAGTGTCTAAAATGACATTAATGTTAGTTTACAAAAAATAATATATTATTAAATGATTTAAAATTACAAAAATACTATATTTATCTATGTGATTGGAATATGTTTAAAAATATAAAATATGGTCCATTTATGGCCAAATTTTCCTTTTATATTTTCTATGTTGACCCCTAAATAGTAAAAATATCATTATCATAGTAATTGTAAAGAAGGATTAACATGGGTTAAAAAAATAGATAAGGGTATAAAAATAAATTAAAAATGTAAAAAATTTATTTTATGATAATATTTAGACCTATAATCATAAAATATTGTAATTATATTTGGTTGGAATGATTTTAGAATGAAATTTAATTTATATTAAAATAACATTTTAAGAAATTCCAAAAGTGCCACTCCCCTCACTAATAAAAGGGAACCTCCTCCCCAAATTAATTCACAATTTAAAAGATTTTTTTCAGCTATTTAATACCCAAATACATTCATTACTTCCCTTACCACATCTTAGAGTTTTTTTTATTATAAAACCCTCTTAGGAATGATATTGGTGTGAACCTAAAAAGTTTGTCTAAAGAAGATGAATCATTATTAACTGAGCCTTTATGTTTTATTTCTGCTTCCACATTAATTAAATCTTATTCATCCATGTTGAAATAAAAAAATATGTATATACCATATATTGAGTTGTTATTGTGTTAATGGAATGACTTACATCCATCTCCTCTTCCATCAAATGAGAAACAAAACCATCGTTATTGTGAATGACAGACTAACACCTCGCAAATTGATGTAATTTTGTTACCATCATAACCTATAAATAATGTTTATAATGATATATATATATATATTATATTCATGAAATTTTTATAATTTTGTAAATGTAATATATGATATAATTTCTTACCATTCCATTCATTAAAAGATGATAACGTCGCTCGTGTGTATGTTTGAGTTACCACCTCTATGAAATGATGTGATTAATTTTTCATTATCACATAACATGGATAATATATATATGTATATTTAAATAAATAATATTATATTTATGATATAATAATAATTCTTAAAATATAAAATAACACTTACCTTCTTTCTATCATGATAATTGAAAAATGGAAACGGTAGTCATGCGTACATACAACCTACTGTCTCCATGATTATAACATAGTTCATTTTTCATAACCATATTTCATGCTTACTTTTAAAATTTTTATTGACTTATTAAAATGATAACTATTTCATTATTATAATTCTAGAGATAATGGAATGGTGAACTATTTTACCATATTCAACCAACCAAATTCATTTTGGACATATGAACTGAATATCATCAAAACGTCTGATGGGAAGATTAAGTAACTAAATATAACATGGTAATAAATAAAATAAAAGAAATAATAAACTTGAAATTTTTTATTAATAATGTAAATAATTAACATATTTTTATTATCCATGATGATAAATATCGTACATGACGAGTTATACCATATGTAAGGGGTTTCATTACTCAATTTATTTTCATTGGATTATATTACTTTTTAATTATCATTAATATTATAGAATTATGTGTGTAATTATTTTTTATTATTTTATATTTTATTTAATATTTTTTTTTATGTGGAATTAAATTTGATACACATAATAAATTCAATAATTAGTTCACTCTTCAACAGTATGATCTTTGTAAGAGATTTTATCTAAATTCTAACTCTATTAAGACATATTTGGTATTATTCACTTAAATATTTTTATGAGGTGTGTCTACTTAGCCTTTTTTATATTATATAATGAATATATTTATATTCATGGTGTTTAATTATTTATTTTATGTTATTAATTTCATGGGGGTTATGATTCAAAAGTTACTATAGTGGTAAGAGTTTATTTCACAATCTCATCGTTATTTGGGACTATTTATATTTAATTCTCCACTAGTATTATTATTTGATTATTCTATCTTAAACCAAAAAAATTATTCTCATATAGTTATTTCTAAAAATTATTTGTTTTCCATTCATTTTACACTTGTTAATTACCAACGATACCAAAATCTTGTTTTTATGTAAAATGAATTTGTTTTCTACTTGGTAGCGATTTTTTTTCATATAAATATTTTCTATAAAATATATTAAATAATAATTTAAATATTATCCAATGATTTATTAAATTCATTTATACCTTTTCTGAATTTTTAAAAAATGGATTAAAATGAATCTCCTTATCATTTTTCTAATGAGGAAATTTTTGACTTTAGACCAAAAACATGAAAGGAAACATTGTTTTAACATAATTTACATAAACAGAATTTTACCTATATTAGGTTCACTCATTTATTTAAAGAAATAATTTTATGTTTCGTTGATTCTTTTTAAATAAAACGTTTTTCTTATTATTTTTTAAATTGTTACTTTTTAAAAGTGTATTTCAAAATGAAAAGGGAATTTTCCAAAAAAAAAAATTTAATGATATTTTTATGGTATTTATATTACTCAACAATAACAACAATTTTATTCTACACTAGGAATATGTTATAAGGATACTATCCTTATTTATTCTATATATTTTTTATGAGTATATTTACTAGGAAAAGTATTGAATTTTTTTATGTTAGTACTTATTATATAGTAATATTTTTTGAATAAGTCATGTTGATTAAGTTGTATAATTTATTCATTTGATGAATGCATTAAAATTATTAAGTAATGGGTGAGGCCTGAAATTTCATATCCCCTCTATGAATTAGTAGGTATCATAATATAAAATAGTTTTGGTATTTGAATGAGGAATTACCCCTTTATATAACATGTCTTTGGATGGTGCCTTGATAGTAAGTTTATAATGTTCGACATTATGCATTCCATCATTATGATATTAGTTATTTATGTGCATGCGATTATTTTAATAGTTATGATATCCATGGATAAGTTTCATGTTTATGTGATTATTTATATAGAATTATGTTATCAACATTTATTCTTTCCATATTATTTTTCATTTTCATGTTATTGATTAAATGACACGTTTTCCAATATCTACTTTACTATATTAGTTCTACTTTATTTAAACATGATAGTATCCACTATACATAAACCTTAATGAGAATTTGAGATTACCCCTATTCTATTTTATTTCCCTAGGAAATTAAAATAGAATCTTTGAATGAGTTCAAGGATGTAGAATATTTACATTCACTATAATATATTTTTATGTTTTCAAGTATAATGTGAGATATAAGTATGTGTCTAGTTTACCTAGACTACTAAAATATTTATTGTTATGGGGTGAGATCACTTGTATCTTAATCACATTTAATAAAGTAACCACTATATATGTCCTATTAGAGATAATGATATTACATGTTTAGTCTCAAGCCAATACCTTGCCCTCTCTACTTGTATGTCACCCATTTCCAAGAAGTTTATTAAAAAATAATCTCAATCCACTACCCAGACAAGGTTTTAAAAAAAAATAAAAATTGCACATAATAAGTTCTAGCTACGCACATCCTATTCCATAGTTATACATGGGTTAAAAAGTGTAAAATAATAAAAGAGAGAGTATCCATAACTTTATAATATAGTATAGGATAATTTTCCATTAAACGTATAGAGTAAAGTAGGAACAACATGAATGTAAATAAATAGAGAATATAAAAGAAAGTATTGTAGAAATATTTGTGTAGATTTTATTTCTATAATCAATAAGATGATGTTTAGGAATTTTTTTATTTATGATTTTCTTTTAATTTTTACTTAAATATACTTTGAATTATCATTATAATATTTTTTTGTGGGATTAACAAATTGTCATATCAATCTTGGAAAATCATGTATTCCTTCAAAGAATATCCTCTTGGTTAGTAGATGGAAAGAAATAAATCATCCAACTGAACAAACATCTATAAAACACTTATGATTGAGGGAATCCTATGAATTTATAGCTTTTCTAAAATCTCCTAATATCCTTTATAGGATAATCATAAAATGGGATAATTCCTCATATTGAGAAATATCTATAGAAAGTCTTGTTTTGTCTTCAATGTATTTGTGTATTTTTTAAAGAATAATCATTCATAAATCCATGTGTCTCTGAATTTAATTAAATACATTAATATATATATTATAATAATTAATTTTAATTTTATTCCTGACAACTAAGGTAGTAGATCCTCTACTTTTGGTAAATGAAGTAAATTTGTGGAACCACTCATTGAACTAGCAGTAGCAGTAACATAATAGTACTTGTAGTAGTATGATTTTACTTGTGGTAAGACACATACTCTAAATGTAGCACATTTTTTCCTAGTGGTGGAATAATTTCACAATTAGTAGGTTATCCCTTCTATAAGTAGTAGATATCTACTAGTGCTATAAGAGTTTAATTGGTTACAACACTAATACTCTAGTGGTAACAAGGATGAACTAGTGGTAATAGTTATGTAAGGGTAAAACATATTTTTTATATCCTTTATAAAGGTAAAATAAAATTTTCATACCATAGGTAAGGGAAATAATACACACACATAAGGGTTTTATGAAGCTTCATAAAGTTAACAAACAATTCACAATGATTTCATCAGGGTAAAATAGATTTTGTGAATCATACAAAATGGTAGATATATATATATATATATATATATATATATAAGGGTACAAAAAGCTTGTGTATGGGAAATTTGTTTTGAAATGATTACATTAGGGTACCTTAAATATTATGTAATGGTTACAAAATACTTAAGAGAAAAAATTAAGGGTGAAATAAAAAATAAGAGACTTATATAAGGGTAAATAAATACTTAATCTTAACAGATGGAACATGATTTGTGACCATTATAAAAAGGCATTTCTTAGACTAAGAAAACAAATTTGAATATACATATATATGGAAAATAAAGAACAAAACATTTTACTTTTATAACTAGACTTGTCATTTCTTCAATGTTTACAATAAAATAAGAACCGAGGACCTTTCTAATATTCAATAAATAATTAAAAATCATTATTTTGTATTAATATTAAACCCCTATTAACTAAAATATAGAAAAGATCCACCTCAATGAGAAAAAAGAATGATGAATAAACCTTACAATTTTGGTATCCTAATCCATTTTTTAGGAACCACAACATAAAATTGAATAACATATAGTATTCTAGGATTCCAAAGAATATAATTAAGAATATAAAAAATAATAATAATAATTATCAAGAAATGAAATGAATAATGGAACTGGATATCCAAAACCGTGACCCTAAAGAAAATTATTAATCAAAATACAAACACACAAACACACATTATATGGGGTTGAAATTTTAAATATGGTATCGATGTCACCAAAATAGAACAAGTCCAAGATAGTGAAACAATCTAGGTCTACAAGTCAAGCATCATTGACATGGATGTAGCAATTCTGAGCAATATTACTCACTCCTATACACCATCCATATTGTACATGTAACCCACCAACATGAAAAAATCCATCATAAAATAAAACCAATAACCATCATTGAATAAGATAACATCGAATTCATTTATAATATTGAGATATATGACCAACATTCTTAGGGGTTTCTTGACCTGTCATTCATTGAACCCTCCTTTATAATTTGGTCTTTTTCTAAGAATCATAATCTTAATACGAGGGAGTAAAGGAGAAAAAAAATTCAAATAATATTTTCCTAGGGTCATAAATCCCAACACTATTTTATTACCTTTCATCCCACTCCTCATCTGGAATAGTGGATTCAATAAGCAGTGTGTTTACAATAGTCTTAAACCCTAACTATAAGACTATACCAACCATTTTTTCCTCCTCATTAGGCCCCTGAGGAATTCTAACATGACCAATAAAATCATACTCTATGGAGGGTGAAATTAAATCATGCATATTAATCCCAAGAGTGGAATAAATATACTTAGACTATATATTTGTAGAAATCTTAACATCATTCAGAGAAAATAACTTCCTAGACTTTTTGATTTCATCAAGATCTGATTCTCTATTATTAGTTTTACTCGGTAATTATAGCATAAAAAATTGAGAGATAAAACACTATTTTTTCTAAAACCTCTATTTAAATTATACTCATTAACATTAGAGACAACAAACTATGTTTTTCTCAAATTAACCTGAGATTTATTGATTAAATCATCCCCATACTTTGGATCTTTAACATGACCAGTGATTAAACATATTTCTAATAGTTTGGATTTTGAGGCATTTAACACATTTGTGTCAATATAGGGAGAATCATGAATAGGCTCATAATATTTCCTTTTAGGTGTATTCTTCATTGGAAGAGTTAATGAAGATCTAATTACAGAATCTATGACACCACATACCAACTTGTTTTCAACATGAGAATTCTATGTATGAGTTTCTGAGTCAACCAACCCAATATTTTCTCTATAAATCACACTATATAGCCCTATTATCTAGAATTAATCTAATATTTTTATAGATCCAGCATTAAATACCTTTTTCCCTATATAAATTAGATCTAATAATATTAAGAAGTCAATGTTTCCACCACTATCCTTCTCAATTGATGATGGAACCCCACCATGACTTGGATCTATACTACACTCATATAAACATAGGAAAAAGTTTTCCCTAGTGATTTTATTGAATTGATTGTTCTTTTAGGATTTACCAGTGGAACAACTGGCCATATTATTTTCCAACCCAGTATGAGGATGTTTTTATTCCCTATATTACATAACTATTAATCCCTCCACAATATTAGAAAAGGAGAGTTTATATCTTGTGGTAGTTTTGACAAAACCTCCATTAGTAATAGGGTTGTTACAATACTTATATAATTCTAGACCCCTATCTGTATAGAGACTCCATAAATATTATTTGGAGCAGTGGAAGGTTCCATTGCTTTCACAAACATTTACTTGGTATTATAGGTATGACCCTCCATTGACACGACATGATATTTACATTCATAAGATGTGTAGGTAATCCCATACTTACCATGGGTAGTTAAGAGGCTATTTTTTTCTAGACATGTTCTATTTATCCAATTGAAAATTTAAGGAATCCCACAACTTATTAAAATGAAATTTAAATTTTCATTGATCAATCGAGTTCCTAGGTTTACTTCAGTTTTCATAAAATAACTTTTCAAAAAATTTATCCATAGAATATCCTATGTATATTCATTTTTTATAGAAGATTGGATGTTTCAAAAAATTAATGTTTAATTAAAGATGATTATTTACATTAATAAGAATTATTATATCTATAATTAGAAATAAAAGGTAAACGATAATCAATTTCCATACCTCTAATGTTTAGTTTATTTATTAATATTATTGAAGTAATATCTCAAACAATATGTGGATTCTAAAATAACCATCTAAAACCATGAATATGAATTCATGATTGAGTAACATAGTTCCTAACTACCGTATGATTGAATTAAGGACCCCATTCAAAGAACCTATTAACTCTTTGTTTAATATAAATAAGACCCAATAGACAAAAATTAATTTTTAATTCACTTGTAGGGAAGACAATGTGAAAATACCACTTACCAAGAGAATTCATCCGCCAACTATCAAAAAATTAAACTTATAGGACTCGTGTGCAAAGGTAATTAAACATACATGAAAAATCCTTATATTGAAGAATAATTTTATTGATGATTAAATACCTATATTATTAAAGATTATTATCAAGTATTATATTCTATTCCTTAAAAAAATAAAGATTTTTATTCCTCCTAATATGGTTGGATAAGAAACTGACACCTCCATTGAAACTAGTGAATAATATAAAATTTCTAGAATTCAAAAATTGAGATAACTACTTCATGCTATAAGGTTTCATAATCATAGATATTTTTAAATTAATAGGAATTATATCCTTTAAAAAACCCATCAGAACCATTTAATCAACACATATCTTCTTTCGATGATCTTAAATCATCCTAAGTGAAGCATATTCCTCATTAAAAAACCTCAAAGCACTAAAAAAATATCCTTCAGATTAAAATAATAGTAGGGATTTATCTACATAGATTAAAATCCCTAATCCTTATTTATTTCTTGAGAGAGAGGCTCTCAATCTATATTAATCCTAATCTCATAACAAAAACATCAACGATGATGAAAATGAAAACAAAAACAAAAAAAAAACAAAAAAAAAAAAACAACCAAAACAACCAAAACAAATAAAACATCATTATCAACGAAAAAAAATCAATGAAAAAAATACAAAAAAAAAAACAAAAAAAAAACAAAAAATAATAATAATAATACCAATAACAAAAAAAAAACAACAAAAACAGTAACCACAAAAATTAAAACAACAATAACACTAACAACCAAAAAAATAAATAACACAATAAGAAACAATAAGAGCACAAAAAAAATAAATAAAAAAAACAATAAAAACAACAACAACAAGAACAATAAAAAAACACAGAAAAATACACACAGAAAAACAATAACATCAATAAAAATAAAAACAATAATAACAACAATAATGATGATGATGATAACAATGAAGGAGATGGCGATTAAGAATACAATGATGATGATGATAAAAAAAATATGACGATGATGGTGAAAAAAATGAAAAAATAATGAAAAAAACTAAAACAAAAACAAAAATAGAAAAAAAACAAAAAAAAGAAACAAAAAAAAAACAAAACAAAAAAACAAAAAAAAACAAAAAAACAACATCGAAAAAAATGACGACAAAAATGATTAAAATGACAATAGCAATGATGAAAATAATAATAATTATAACAATAATGAAAAAAATAAAAAAAATAAAAAAGAAAACAATAACGAAAATAATAAAGAAAACAACAACTTTAAAAAAATTATAACAATAATAAAAAACAAAAAAACAAAAATAGAAATAACAACGACAACAACAACATAACGACATAAAAAAACAACAACATCAATAAGAACAAAAAAACAACAACAAAAATAATAATAGAAACAATAATAAAAATACAATAACAAAAATAAAAAAACAACAAGAATAACAAAAACAATGACATAAATGATGATGGCCACAAAAATGATGACACCAATGATGGAAATTACGATGATATCAACAAAGAAATAAAAAATTAAATTGCATTGAAAAAAATGACCACAAAAATGACAAAAACAACAACACCCACAATGATAAAAAACAATAACAACAACAAAAATACCACCACCACCACCACCACCAACAAAAACAACCAAAAAATAAAAAAACAAAACAACAAAAATCTCAATAACAATAATAAAAACAAAAACAACAAAAACAAAATAATAATAATAATAAACAAAAAAATAATAAAAATACCAAAAAAACAAAAACAGTAAAAATAAAAAACAACCAAAACAACAACAACAATAAAAAACAACCACAACAACAATGATAAAAAAATAACAACAACTACAATAAAAAAAAAACCAGAGAAAACAAAACAAATAATAAAAAAACCACAAAAACAAAAAAAGAAATAAAAAAAAAACAATAACAACAATGACAAAAAAAAAAAAAAACAAACAAACAAAAACAAAAACAAAAAAACAACAACAAAAAAAACAATAATAATGAAAAAAACAAAAACAATGACAATAACAAAAAAAATAAAAAAAAATAAAAAAACCAAAAACCACAACACAAGTAGTACCATAAACATCAACACCACCACCACCACCAACACCACCACCACCAACACCACCAACACAAAAAAATTAAAACAACAACAATAATAATGAAAATAATTATAATGGAAAAAATAACAACAATAACAACAACTACTAAAACAATAAAAAACAATAATAACAACAAATATAATAAATAACAACAAAATCACCAAAAACATCAACAACAACACCAATAACACCAAAACAGTATCAAAACAAACACCACTATCGGTAATTTAATCAAAATCATTTAAAAAAATAACAATAACAACAAAAAAACAAAAAAAAGTAAGAAAAAAAAGAATGAAAATAAAAACAATAGAAACTCCAACACCAAAAAAGAAAAAAAACCCCACCAATAGAAAAATAATCAAAAAAAGAAAAAATAGATGCATAAACAACAATAATAATAACAACCAAAACAACAAAAAAACTACAAAAAACATCTATATTAGGTAGGTGTATTAAAACTATAAATACACACCCAACCACGAAACTCATTGGGTTAAGCCTCATCCCTCCCCATAAGTATTGAAAATCACACACTAAGACCTAATTATATTTTATTAATAGATCAATGGACCTTTCATGATTTAGTTTTATAAAGGTACTAATCTTCAAATGAGGATGGATCTTCTTATGGATTGAAGGCCCTGAAAAGGTGGAACGAAGGCCCATATTAGTGAATAGTACTACTTACTATAGTACTCTTCCTACCATAGTTCCCAATTATAATATTAATTGTTATAGTACATAGTTTCTACTGTGTTATAGTAATTTATATAGTTCACATGAATTATAAGAAACCACACTAGAGAATTATATTGTACCACTTATGTTTGTCATGGACCACAAAACATGAGAGTGGGAAACATAAGAATTAATAGGAGATATACTAATCATTTATTGGTCCCAAACTCTCCCAAATGATCCATCTACCTTAAGATAAATTCGAGTAGGGAAATATATGAACATGATTCAGTTCCATTACCAGGGAGTGGTCCCAATTCATTGTAACACTTACCTTTCTTATTTAAAAATTTGGGGTTGAAGAATCCTTTTTATTATTAAACAAAGGAGCTTCTTTCTTTCTGCGGAGAGGGAAACCCATTACATATCCTATATTACCAAGACCCATATGCCCAATTACCTGGTCCAAAGGACCAATGTTAGTGTTCATCAATACCTGATCCTAACACCATGGGTCACCCGTGAACAAAGATAAAAAATCTCCCACTAGGACCTTACATGATAGAGTGGACCAAAGGAATTGATCTACAATTATTCCGGAGACTCCTATAGCTTGAAGACTCCTAAAAGGGTGCTCTAAGTGCTATCTTGGTGAGTAGTACTATTTATTAAGTGATTGAATTCTACCATCATAAAATACATACCAAAGTACTAATATAGTGATTCTATAGTTCCATAGAAAAATCCCCCAAATATGGGAGATATTGGGTGCTTAACCCCCAATCTCAAGGACACCATGGAACACCCTGAGGTTTTAGAATATATTCCTCTTTGATAAATTTAGTGTGTTTGATAGCTTATGATGCTTACAAATCAAATAATAATTTAATAATGATTTATTATAATAAAAAATGAATAATTACAAGATAATTAAAGGAATCATTATTATTAAAATCATGTAAGTAATTATAATAATTTCTATATTAATTATTTATGGATAAACAAAAATGTTTTATTTAAAAACATAGTTTTTATTTTATATCATAAGATTTATTTAAAAGATAAATTTATCTTATTTAATGTATTAAATTTATTGAAAATACTTTTTTTATACTTGACAACCAATGAATAATAATTCATACATTTATTACCAATTTTTTATAAATGACGATAAAATCCTTTATTGGTAAAAATAGAAATTCTTTAGAAAACTATTTTTGAATGCACAATGTATTTCTCTCATAATAATTTAAATTCATAAATATTGATAAATGATGTTTTTGGAATTTATTGATAATATATTTAGTCAAATAAATTAACAATCATCTAATGGTTTTTACTAGGAAAGGAATAAGAATAAATTCAGTGTATAATTTGAAAATATATTTTTTTAATAAATTGTTTTCACTAATTTTCTGTGCTGGTATTAAAATTAATTAATCATGATTTAATATTTTTTTGATCGAATAAAATTTAATTATTAATTAATTATATAAAAATTATATTAGGGTGAATTTTTGAGATTTTTCTGAAAATTTTGATATTTAGGTGAATAGTGAAAAATATTGATTTTACAAATATTATAACTTTTACGAAATAATAATGGTATAATATTGACATAAAAGTGTTTAAAAAGTTTTTTATAGGAAAAAAATATATTTATTAATTTAAATAACTCATTTTAAATTATTAATTTGAATTTAGAAACCTATGATTAGCATTTTAAAACCTAAGTGAAGTTTTATTCTAATAAACAATCTATTTTTGATCCTTTTATTTAGTTGAGTAATTAAAAAGTTACATTAGGTTTTTAATTTATTTTAAATTATAATAAATAACATTTTTTATTTTTTAAAAAATAAATGTCATATTAATTAATTAAATACTTAATTTTGGTGTAAAATATTTTTTTTCTGCTTAAAAAGATATTTTTTTAAAAAAATTTAATTTTTATTGTGTTTGTGTACTTGTATTAAAATAAATTTTTACCAAATATAGAAATTTATTCTTGTAAATTTTATTCCAAATTTGGTATTATAATAATAATTATTAGTAAATAATTTCATCTTATTTTTTGTACATAGTGAAAAGTTTTCATGGTAATAGTTTGTCACTACAACAAACGATAAAAATTGTTAGGGGTTAAACTAATAGACAAGGATTCAAATATCACAAAAAAATTTATAATTATTATTGGTTTAGCTTATCTAGAACTTAAAATATCTTATATTAAAAATTGGATTTATTTTTTTACTATTTTACCATGAAAATGGATTGTATTATTTTAGATTTAAGGGTATTTACAAGTGTGTCATTCCCTTCACTTATAAAGGGAACCTCCCCTACTCATTTCTTAAAAAATTATAATCTCTATTATGTTGAATATGATCCACAAAAATAAAATTCCAAAACCCTTTTATATAACCTATTTGTTCTAGTCTTACCAAAAGGACCCACCTAAGAATCCTTAAGGTGTTTTTCAAAGGAGATTCCCCAAGGAAGAAGTATATGTTATTACCATGATTTTTCCAAGTGTATTTTATATTAAAACTCCTATAAATATTATATAAAAATGTTAACATAATTAAATAATTATATTTAAAATACTGAATTTTTTATGTTAATGTTATACAAATTTTCTATCTTCTTTCCATCTAATGGAAAATGAAATCATCACTCGTGCATATGTGCAGACTACTGTCTCTATGAAGAGATGAAATTAATTTTTTATCACATACTCACATGGAAGGTTATATATATATAATTAATAAATATATATATGATATATATGGAATAATTATGATTCTGTAAAGATAAATTATTATCTACTTTCCTTTCTTATAATCAATTGAAAAATAAAAACATCACCTACGACCTCCACAGAGTGATGTATTTCATTTTTCAACGTCTCATAGAGTTTGTTATAAAAATAAATTTAATGAATATATAATTTATTTATAAATTAATTATTATAATATAAATATAAATAATTATCTACCTTCCTTCTCTTCCATCCCTTGAAAAATGAAAATTTCACCCATGCATATGGGCAGACTACCACCTATATGTATAACACATTTTGTTTTTCATAACCTCCTTAACATTATTATTATAAAAATGTATTTTATGAACAAATATGATATAATATATTAATATATTTCATGAATAGTATTATGTAATGATAATTTAAGATTTAATTATTATCATAATGTAGCTAGTTCATATAAAAAAATTACCTAAAAACAAGCTCGTTGCTTATTTCATCTTAAAAAATCATGAGTAAAAATTTCTTGGAATGAAATTAGAAAATGATTAATCATCATGGAATAGATATTATAGTAATTTAAATAATTTTTTAATCAAAAACTTTGTATCATCGAATGGGTTTCAATATCACCATTACAAAACCTTTTTGAAACAATCCAAGTCACTAACATATGATAATGAAAATAAATATTTATTAACTAATACAGGTGTAGTAAATGATACTAATGGAATAATGTAAA
This sequence comes from Viscum album, assembly GCA_963277665.1. Taxonomy (NCBI): domain Eukaryota; kingdom Viridiplantae; phylum Streptophyta; class Magnoliopsida; order Santalales; family Viscaceae; genus Viscum; species Viscum album. Next base: position 2,102,130,636 of record OY728147.1, on the reverse strand, counting down.
AGGTAATAGGTATGAATAATATTATAAAATATTTCATTAATATATTATTGTTTATTATAAAGTATATTAAATAATTTTCGTGGAAGAAGAGAGTTAGGGTAAGTGTTTCACATCTCTCTTCTATTTCTTTAATACATATAGAATATTCATCAATTGTTTTTTCTGTGGTCTATATACTGGACTGTGGATGTTTTTATCATAATTTCATGAAATTAATGGGATTAAAAAATCAATCTCAAGTTTTATATTTCATGGGATTTTTATTCAATAGAAACCAATGTTGTCAGGGTTTCGTCATCTCAATTCCTTTCACTAAGATATATTATATATTCACCAAATTATTTTTTTGAGGTGTGTATTTTAACCTTGAAAGAATTTTATATTAATTTTCATAAATTTTTTGGAGGTTTAAAAATCCATATATAGTTATCTCTTTAATTATATTTTAATTCAAATGTTACCAAAGGTGTATAGGTTTATGTTATAATCTAACTTTTTTATCAGTATTATTTATGTTTTAATTTCTACTATGGGAAATTGTATATTATTAACTATCTATTTAAATATCCTATGGTTATTTTTGGGGGTTTCAATTATTATTTCTATTTTCCACCACTTTGGAACTCAAAAGTACTAATATAATGTTTTTAAGAAAAGTATACCTTATCTTTTCTATTTTGCCCAGAATAAATTTTCCCCACATCCATGTTCTTTTAAAAAAATTATATAAGTTTCTATCTATAATTAAATGTTTAATAATAGTATTTTATTATATCTTTTTATTTAACTAAAAAATATTAAAGCAAATCTTTTTAAATTTTTCCATTGAATTCATTTTAACCATCATTACAAAAGTGTAAAATGAATGTTTTTGTACATATACTAAATAAATATATTTTCCCACCATCCTGTTTTTTCTTCATGATTTAACTTCCTTTACAAGTTTAAATAGGTTTTCAAGTGAAATTATTTTACTATTTTTTAGTGTTTTTTAATTTTTTTAAGTTTTTAATATAAAAGTAAATATCAAATTATTTTCAAAAAACATATTTATAATGATTTTATAAAAGTATTTTTCATCTATGTCAACAATATTTAAGAATTTTTATGATTCCCTAGGGATATTATCTTATAATACCATACAATTTCTTTCTTTAGGTGGATTTTTATGGTGTTTGAGGGATGATTTTATGAATCCCATTTCTTTCAAATGAGTTAATTAAGATATGATAAAACATTTATTGCTTTTATAATAATGTGGAACACATATCTATGGTTTGATTTATATGATGGATGAGAATAGAATTATATATCCCTCTAATTAATTGGTTAATGTTTTGTATCTCATGATCTCAAAGGGTATATGGGTGACTATCCCAAGCCCAAGAGGGCCTAAAAGAGATTTTTCCAAATCCCAAGAGGGTACACAGGTGTTGGAACAAGCCTAAAAAGGCACACATGTGGTTATCCCAATACTATAATATGATTAATATCATGGTGATAAGACTTAAAATATTATATATATTATTATTTTTATGCCAAAAACTTATTTCTTATGTTTATGATATGCTATCATGGCTCATGATTGAATATTGAGGATTTTTCACTCTTATGACTTATTTATTTGGACATGACAAAGATTAATTCCATGACACATAGTTTGTGATATATGTTTTCATTGGTATGAATATATTTTGTTATTTATACACACATTGATTATGTTTTAATAACCACACGATCATTGTATTCCCACTTATGATCTTAAATTTATAATACCTATGTTTACACTTATTGAAAATTTGAGACCACCCTTTCTTATGTTTCCATTTACCTAGGTTATAAATAAATTTATTAAGTAGGATATGAATAATAATTATATCATTGGAAGATAATTTTGTGAGATATTCTAAAAACTTACAATAAAATAATAATTTATTGGTATAATAGAAAAAATTCCAATTTTAGTAGAAATACGTAGGTTTTTTACATAAATTAATTTTCTTAATTCTTTAAAACTTTAAACCTAAAAAAGGTATTGATTATATAAGTGACATAATTTTTTTATTTTCATAGAAATTATGGATGTTTGTGTTTGGGTTGCTTAAGTTGGAATCAAAGCTACTATGTAAATGTGATTTTTTAGAACTTGATCTAGGTGTGCGGGTCTAGGGAAATATAGTTGTTATTTGTGCATGGTTTTGATAACATTAGAGGTAAGTAAGTTATCATATATAGATATTTTAAGAGTTTTGGATACAATAAAGGGTTAATAAGTATAATTTTGATCATAATTTTAACAGAATATATACCCTTTTGAGATCTTATGTGGTTATATTCAATAGTAATTAATGATATTTTTGGAAATGTTAATTGCATTTTTAAAACAATACATGATTTTCGTATAGATACCCCTTTGGGTTGTTATTTAATTTATGGTTTAGGTAAAATTAAATGATAAAGGATATTTTTTTGAGTATTAGGGTGAAAAAAAACTAATATAAAAAACAAGGGATATATATATGTATGAAAAAAGATACTATAATTTTGGTAAAATATGAATTGTGTGGTTTCCTAGAAATAATGTCCCTTTTTGAATACAAACAAGTGGATATAGGATATGAAAAAATGCACATAGGGATATTATCCTAATAAATGTTTAGTTGGGTATTAAATCAATCTTCTCATAGTGTAAAAAAAGTGGGTTTAACTTCACACTTGGTTTTAAACTCTTAAGGGATATGCTTTAGTTAATTCTCATACTTACTATGCAGCATTATAAAGGATTTGAATATGTTTTTATTATTTTGTTTCTAGATTAATTTTGGTTAATGGGGAAAATGGGTTAATTATTATTATTAATATAAGTTGACAAGTTTGTATAATAATGAGGACTGGAGAGTAATTTGTCGATAAGGGAATTTAGGTTATTTTGGGAAAATATAAATATATTTTTTGGTGTATATACAATAAATATATATATTGAATTGTATATTATTTTTTTAGTGATTAATATTCTTAGAGAATAAAGGATAAGTTAAATTTTGAGAACCCATGTTTACATGATTGTTAGATTTTAGATATAATAAAGAAGATTTTTAATGATTACAGGGGTTTAATAAATTTTGAGGTAAAGTTCAGTTGATTTTAGAATAAAATGTGATCATTTTTTTTATTTTTGGGTTTCATATTTGGTTAAGAATATTTAAAGAAGGTTAGGATTAATTATTTATGAAATGATTTAAGTTTATCATTAAGTGTTATTATTGAGAATTTTCAGATAAATATACCATTTCTTTATATGAAGGTTTATTCATATTTTATGAGGAGTATTATCTTAACTAGGATAACCATTTTTTAGTTTTGGAAAATTACTAGAGATAAGATGAATACATTTTCATTATTTTGGGGATATTATGATGCATTAATGATTAATTTTATTTCTTTAAGAATGAAAAAAACATCATGATTATTTATATGAGATTATGTCGAGGAGGAAAATTTGTCAAAACACAATTAAAGGAAGAAATTGTGATTTTAAAATAGAAATAAAATAATTATATATATTTTCTCATATTTTTATTTTGATGGTGTAATAATTATTCAACTCAAGTAAGAGGAAGATAAATCTATCAACTCATATATGAAAAACATACCACATTTATTAATGTATACTTTTGGAAACTCATGAGTCTTATAATGGTACATACATGATTTTATAAACATTTAATTAAATAAACTAGGTTTCCTCATACTAAATTAAAAATTAATTATCATGATAAAATATACAATAGATTTTATCTCTATGTAATGATGCACTATTTTTTGGTATAAAAAATTAGAATTATGAAGATGAAATTTATTTAGGGGGGCTGTAATACTCAAAGATTTTTAAATATATTCATATTTAAATAATTTGATGCATTCAATAGATTGTTATGAAAAAACAAAAAACTTAAGTGAGTAATTATTTATTATAAAACAAAATTAAATATATTATAATATATCTAAATTAAACAAAATAATAAAAATCAAGTAAGTAATTATAAGAATTGTTACTTTAATTATTCATAGCTAAATAAAAATATTTTTTTTAAAATTTAGTTTTTATTATATATTATGTGATTTATTTTAAAAATAAATTCCTCTTATATAGAGAATTAAATTTATCTAAAAATTAATTTTTATACCTTTAAAAAATTAATAATATTTTATAAATTTATTATTAATTTGTTATAAATGAAGATAGAACTATTTCATTGTAAAAATTGATATTTTTCAGAAAACTATTTTTATTCGAACAATGAATTTTTATCTTAATAAATTAAATTATTAAGTACATATATATAATTTTTATATAAGTTATTAAAAATATATTCATTCAAATAAATTATCATTCATATTGTTACTATACAAGGAATGAGAATTAATTCATTTTATTCTTATCAAATATTTTTTTTCCAAAGATGGGTTTTACATGTTTTGTGTGCATAAATTAGAATTATTTTTTGACACTTTTAGAAATTTTATTTTATAAAATATATTTCAATTTAAATTTATCATTTTCAAATTATCTTTGGGTGAAGTTTTATGATTTTTATGGAAATATTGATTTTTAGGCAGATAATGAAAAATCTCAATTTTACAAATACTATAACTTTTATGACATTATTATGATATAATAATGAATTAAAAGTCTATGAAACATTTTATTATAGAAAAAAATATATTTAATAATTAAAATAAATCATTTAATGTTTTTATATTTAATTTTGAGACCTATAATTTCCAATTTTAAAACCCAAGTATAGTTTTATTCTAATAAACAAACTATTTTTTTATCATTTTATTTAATTAAGTAATTTAAAATTTAAAATTGATTTTGAATTGATTTTAATGTCACATAAGTCTGCATTGTTTTTTTATAAATAAATAAATTCCATGAGAATCAATTATATATATCTGAATGTTGTGTAAAATCATTTATATGTTTAAAAAGACATTTAAAAAAAATGTTTTTTGTGTATTTATAATAAAATTCACTATTACCGCCTTTAGAATTGAATATTTTTAAATGAATTCCATATATAGAATTAGAATAATGAATTTTAGTTAATAATGTTGATACTGCCTGAGGCTGTCTCTAATTCCAATAGGGATACCAAATCTAGAAATTTATAAAACATGATACCAAAATCACTAAATCAACAATTAAGTAGTATACTATTTTCATGTACAGTGGTTAATCCTAAGAGTTCTTATTGGTGAAAATAATAATTTAATAAAAAATTACTAACTAATAATTAATCAAATAATTGAAATTGGTAAGCCACTGAGAAAGGATTGGAGAGAGTGAGAGAGAATAAAAAAATAAGACAAATCATACCAATCATATGATATACAGGTTCATGCATTAATGTTTATAAATTTTTGATAATTAATGTTGCTGTTTTTTGAATTAGGTCTATGTTATCCCCTTGCTCCAGGCGATTTCCATCTCTTTAAAAAATTATCATATTCTAATGTTTATACAATTTAGTTTATTAGTGAAAAAGGTAACATAAAACTATGTTTACACATATAATTCAACCCACCCAATGGTCATGGAGAGAACTAGTTCTAGATATTTCATTATATAAATCTACCCTCATTAATATTTAAAGGAACATTCTATGAAAATAAGTGAGAAAAATAGAGAATAATGTTTAAAATAAAAAAGAATAAGTTTAATTTAAAATGAAACAAAACTTATTTTATTACAATTCCCCTTAAAATCATAGCTTTGAGCAAAAGAAATAACTATTTGTAAAAACCAAGGGAGGGTGAGAACAATAAAGAAATTAACAACATGTATAAATTTTATAGTAGGCTTGGTGAAAGATTTTTCAGTAGCACAACAACTTTCCCTGGGCTATGGGATATATCTCCCTTAATATAACAACTACCTCATTCATTTATAATCATATAAATTGATTAGGATGGAATTAATCTCCCATAAATATGGCCATTAATTAAATCAAAGTAAATATAGAGCATCCTTGGTCAATTAATTGTGTAACCTGATAATTAAATTCCAAAAAACCAAAACTTGAAATTCATTTCATCCAATTTCATATTTTTAAAAGCATTTTCACACTGTGAAATTTCATGATCCATCCTCAACGTCATTTTTCCTTCATTTCTTTATACATAATTAATTTTAAATAGAATACACATTGTTAATAGGAATCTTAAGATTGTAATTTTAGTTTTATAGCGTATTTGGATCCCTTTTTTCCTAAATCTTCAATTTTTATCTATGAGCTAATGCATCGAATTATTTTACATCATTGATCATACTTTTTCATCATTAATTCTATTTTTTTTTTATTTTCTTCTAAATTGAAATAAAAAGTATCCTACCATAAATGAATAAAAAATTAAATTAATTTCAAAGTATTCTAACGTTAATTGAAAAATAATTAAATTTTATATTAAAAAATGTTTTCATGAAATAAACATATCTAATCCCCCGCACATGCATTCAGTCTTGTCCCCAATAATAAAAACTCAACATACTAAAAAGGACACTCACTATAAGATCATTTAAATATTAATGTAAAAATATTCAAGTTATTAAATAGAAAACTATATATTAAATCATCACATTGAAAATATTTTCATTTAATCCCCACTCTTCAAATTAATATATAAACATGTATCTCACTTTTTATATTTTTATATAACCACAATTTTCCTTTTATCTATTCATATTTCTCAATTAAAAATAAATGTGAATGATAATTTTAATTTTTCTTCCATTGAATTATTTTCATTCATCACTCTATGAAAAAAATATAAATTTAGTTTTTATCATACCTTGAATCATGATACTTACCATAGATTTGTAGTGTATATTGTTTCTTCACCTTGTAGAGAAAAATTCATAAGAAATAATGATGTATTCACTCTTAGGTTAAAATTGCTCTAAGGATTTATGGTAGGTAGGTATTGATGTGAAATAATTTAAATCTCAAATATAGGAAAATATATAATGTATTTTTCATGAAAATCAATATCATCTTAGTAAAGAATTACCCCATCCAAATATAACATCTCCACTTTTCTCAAAGTCAAATAAAGGTCACCAATAAATAAAGTGTAATTATTAATAAGACCTCTTATATTTTTTCCCTTTCATCATTTATTTTTCATTTTTGAAATTTGAGTTTAAAAAATAATCTCATCCACCATCCAACTATAAATGATAAAAATCATTGGTTAGGTAAATGGTAAGTTTGTACCCTCAAATACACACCCCATTTTTTTCAAGATGGTGTGGAATTAGGTACAATAAATGATAATCAATAACATTTTCCAAAATTCACATGAATACACCCCCAAACTTATCTTTTTCAATATTCACATACCTTTCACTTTGGAATGGTCTCACCAACACTCAACTTTTTTATAATCATGAAATATACTCAGAGTAGGGTGAGGAGTGATAATATAGGCCTATAATGAGTCTCTTATATAAAAAAGATATTCATGTATTCTATAGGCATAATAAGGATTAATTTAAAAGTTGGTCCAACAAAAAAGGGATCCTTTAAAAAAATTTATGAATTGTATTAAATATTTATTTACATAATCATAGAATTATGATGATACAAAACATTTTCTAGAAGGAAAAAATTCCTGAGTATCTCAAGAAATATTCTCCATAAATGAATAAAAATATTATGCTTATAAATTTTCTCAGGAATGAGAACATGTGATTGGGACAATAAATCATGTAAATTCATAATAATAAAAAAATAAATTGACACAAATTTTATAAATTCAAGGAATGGAAAATTTCATAAATTCAAGGAATGGAAAATTTTAGAAAAAATTCATTTACAAAAAATAACCAATCTTCCTAAATAATTTTTTTTAATTCCATTCATCACATTTATATTTTAAAATTTTTTACACCATATTATTATTCAAATTTATTGATAAATAAATTTTAAACATGTAATTATTGTTATCCTAAGTAGTGTTTATATCATAGATCAATTATTAAATAAAAAATTCAAATGTGATTCATAGATTTTTAAATTAAGAATTCCTAAGTAGAAATTTTGGGGATTAATAGAAATTACTAAAATTGAAACTCATACCTCACTATTGAATTTATGTGGTATGGATTGTGTATACCTCTTGGTTTCCATTATTTTACATGCATGTGCCTTTATTTTGGACCTAAAAATTAGACAAATCATCAAAGGACAAGGTTTACTCATAAAGTTTAAAAATGAGAAAGAAAATTGAAACTAAATTCCTAATATAAAAATAATTCTAAGGAAATAAGTAAAAAATAAGGTCCTATAAAGTAATAAAAAATGGTTTTCCTTCCATAAGATGTTATTTTTTATAATCATTCAGCTTTATCTTTACTATAATTAGATGATTGTGGTTTTATAAAAAGATAACCTTAAATTTTTTACCAAATTTTTACTTTTAAGGGCATCTGATGTATAATTTATTATCTTTATTGGGAATATCTTCTCACTTAATTGTATGGAAACCCACAAAGGTTTAGGTGAATGTTCATGGGTAATCCAGACTTGATAGAAAACCTATTTTTAGAAAACCACTGGATGTGTTTGTAAAAAGTCTATAATGATCTCTTTAAGGTTAGTATTTATCTCTTCAACATATTCTTTTGGAGCTTATGATATTTTTTTGTTCAAATTATACAAAATTATTATAGATTACAATAGGTTCACTCTATTTTTCATCCTTCTTACCATGTATATGTTCAATAAATTCGTTTATATATGTAGAAATAGTCCTATCATATTCATTATATGGATTTATCTTCCTTTTCATCATCCTTTTATTTTATTGGTTTAGCCTTGAAATATTATTAAGGAGAAAACTAGTATGTGGATAGAAACATAAACTTTTTATGGAGTTCATGGGTGATTTATAACTGATAAAACTTATCTTTTTTATTTCTCCTCTAGGATTTTAGTGGAGAGATTGTCTTATAAAAATAATATTTATCTATGGTAATTAGTCTTACCATAGGTGTGGCTTCAAACTCAGTAGTTCTATCCAATTTCTCCTCAAGGACTACTTCATCACGTGTTGTCTCCCATGGTTTCCCTTGTGTTTCCTTGAAATCTTTTACCATTATTTCTATATCTCGACATACCTCTTTGAAGAATTTTCTTTGAGCCATGGAGTCTTGCCTCACAATTTCTCAAGTATGGTTTCTGGATTTGAAAATTTATACTATTTTGGATCTTATCTCAGATATCATCTATTTAATGTGAGATATCCATGATTTTAATGAAAAACATGTCATGCTTGATCAATATTAAATAAATTTCAACCATTAAAACTAAAAATAGGATGTGAATAAAAAGAAAAAAATAAATTCAAAGAAAAACATAATAAAAATTATAAAACAAGAAGATATAAGAAAATTATTTTTCCAAATTAACAAATTAAAATAACCTCAAATCATATCCCAAAAAATGATAAGAAAAATTTGATACCACTCAAGGGAGTCATTAATTCCAGTAGGAACACAAAATTTATAAATTCATAAAACATGAAACCATAATAAGTAAATCTATAATTATGTATTATATGTTTTTTATATCTTAAGGTTAATACCATGATGAAATGTTGTAGAAGATAGTAATTTAATAATAATGAACTAACTAAGTATTTATAAAATAATTGAATGTCCTTAAATATTGACTTTGGATTAGAGAGGGTGATATAGAGAAAAAACAATAAATGAAATAATACTAAGCATATGATATCTAGGTTGATGCATTAACATATATAAATTTTAGATAATTAATCTCATTATTATTGGAATTTGGTATAAGTTATCCCCTTGGTCTAGGTGATTAATTTATCATTCATAAATCCACCCATTCTAATAGTGATTTAATTTGGTTTATTAGTAAAATAGGTAAAATAAAACCATTTTTAAATAAACAATTCATCCCAAAAAATGGTCATAAAGAAGGAATTATTGTAATAATTTAATTATAGAAATCCACCTTAATTAATCAAGTAATGGTCATGGTATGAAAAAAAGATAAAGATAAGGAAGATAGTTTTAAATGAAAAATATTAACTTGAATTTAAAATAAAATAAAACATACATTAATAAAATTCCTCATAAAAGTATATCTAGGCATAAAAGAAATCACACCCTCATGATATCCATGAGAGGGTGAGAAAAATAAAGAAACAAAACCCCAATAGAAATTATGGAGTATGCTTAGTGAAAGAATTTTTAATAGAATAACACCTTTCCCTAGGCTTTATTTTCCATCTACCTTAAGAGCAACGATAGAATCCTTTATTTATAGGTATAAAACTTTCTCAAGATGGATCTAATATTATATAAATGAGGCCATTAATTTCATAAAATTAAAATTTAAGGGTTACCTAGTAATTAATTATGAAAACCTATCATTAAATTCCAAAAAATAAAAACATCAAATCCCAATTGTCTAGTTTCACAGCAAGATAGTGTGTGTCACACCATGAAATTTTATGATCCATCCTGAATTAATTTTTTCATTTGGTTATTCTCTTTTCATGAATTTATAATAACATTCATGTCATTAATAGGTGTTTTATGTTGTGAATGGATGTTTTCAAGCATATTTGTCTCCCATTTTTCTTGAATATTCAATTCGGAGTTATGAAATCTGGCGTTGACGTATATTAAATCGCGTATCATCCATTTTCATCATGAATTCAGTCTTATTTTTTCTATTTTCTTGAAAAGTGAACTCAAAATTAATTAACTTTAAAATAAATAAAAAACAAAGGAATTTTAAATAATAACTTTAATCCCAAAATCAATGAATTTTATAATAAAAAATGTTTTCAGGAAACACATAAATGAAATTCCCCACAAATAGGCTTGTCCTAAATAATAAAATATCAATATACCTAAAATGATGCTCACTCTACCATAATTTAAATATAAATTTCAACAAATTCAAGTGATTAAGTTGGGAATTAAATATTCAAGCATCACATTGAAACTATTTTCATTAACTCTTCACTATTTAAAGAAATAATTCAACTTATATATTACATTTTCTCGATTGAGTCAACCATGATTTTCTTCCCTTCCATTTATATTTCTCAATTATTAATCAATGTGAATTAAAATTACAATTTACCTTACTTTTAGTTTTTTTAACTCATAACTCATGGAAAATATATAAATAGAGTTTTTATTATATATTAAATCATGCTCCTTACTATAGGCTTGTCTTGCATCTACTTTCTCCACCATGGAGAGAAAAAAAAATAATCATGAGGGTTCACCATTATTTTCAAATAAATCTGATTTTTAGGGTAGGCATGTAATGATGTGAAAAATTTTTAATCTAAAAATGAGGAAAATATCTAAGTTAATTTCCATGATAATAAATTATATCTCAATGAATAATTCTCTCTTCCAAAAAAAACTATCCAGTTTCTCACAAACTCAAATAATGTTCATGCAACAATAAATCACAATTATTGATACAACCTCTTGTATTTTTTTCCATTTTAATTGTTTTTCAAATGTTTAGTTTGAGTGCTTCTCACATCCACCACCCAACAAAAAATGATAAAACTCATTAGTTATTTAAATAGATATGTTTTCCCACCAAGACACAACCTAATTTTTCTTCCAAGAGGGTGTGAAATGAGGAACAATAAATAATAATCATGAACCTTTTAATAAATTAAAATTAATACCCCTCCCTCCCCACTTATCTTTTTTAATATTCGCATCCCTTACACTATGAAACTTTCTCCCTCACACTCATCTTTTTGATAATCATGAAAACAATCAGAGTAGGCTATAAAAGGATAAGATAGGTTTGTAATGTGGATCATCCCTAATAAGGATATCAATGGATTATATTATATTAATAAGGATTAATATAAATATTTGTATATTAAAAATGGTACCAATTAATATAATTTCCTCAATCATATTGAATATGAGTTTTTATAGTCATAGATTTTAAAAGATACAAATAAAGTTATATAAGAAAAAATGTAAGGGTATCTCAATAAATATTCTTAATAAAATAAAATAATATTGTACATAGATTTTTTTTGGGATGATAACATGTAATTGATGAAATATATTAAGGTAATTCATACAAATAATAAATAAATTGACAAAATGTTTAAAAATTAAGGCATGGAAATTCTCAGTGAAAATTCATTTACAAAAGTTAACCAGTCCCCAAAAATCAGGATTTTTTAAATACATTCCCAATATTTATCTTTACTAATTCATTACACTATTTTTTTCATATGAATTTATTAACAAAGAAATTTAAAACATGGAATGATGGATATCCTAATAATTTTTTGTCTCTTAGATAAATTATTAATGAAAAAATTAAAATTAATATAATGAATTTTTCTAATTAAATATTACTAAGTTGAAATGTAGGGGAGTAACAAAAAATAATAAAATTAAAATTTATAATCCTTTATTGAATTGATGCGATTTGATTTCATTTTCCTCTTAGATTAATTTATATTACATGAATGTACCATAGACCTATAAAATAAAATATATTATCAAATGAAAAGTTCAATTAAATAAATATAAAAAAGATAAAGGGAATTAAAACTAAATTCATATATTAAATTCCTGATATAAAACCAATTACTAGGAAAACACTAAAAACTAAGGTCTTAAAAAGATATAAAAACTCATGTTTCCTCAAGAATCAACTCTTTTTTATGGTTTATTATTTCGACCATTACCTTAATTAGAATATTATAGTGCGATAAAATGTTAACCTTTAATTGTTTACCTATTTTGACTTTGAAGTGTATCCAATGTAGCTCTTATTCTTCTTTTCGTTCCCAACTTCTAACTTTTTTGTATGGATAACCCCAAGGGTGGAAGTGAAAGTTATTGGGTTTTTTACATTACATACCACTTCTATTTTTAAGAATATTTTTTGTATGTTTGTTAAAATTATTTAATTATATCTTAAATATCATCAACCAAATCCTCAATATTTTCTTTTATTATGTCTGCCCTTTGTTCTTATTCAACTTATTTATAGTCAGTGCAGAATGTAATAGGTTCACTCACTTCTTTATCATACTAACTATAAATATATTAATGAAATTTCATTATAAATTTTCCATCTAATGCTGGGGGTTTTAGTTATGTTACCCCAATCAATAATTTTCCTTTAAAAATATAGTATAGTGGTGACCACATAGTTGTCTCATGAGAAGGTTGTAGACTAAGTTATCAAACTGCCACTTCGATAATTTTTTGTTAAAATGAGAACTAAAAATTGGTAATTTAAATGATTTAGAAAATGATAAATTATAGAAAATAATAATATGAAAATAAATATATATTAGTGATTAGAAATCAGAATCAAACCAAATTAAAAAATGACAAGCTGAATGTAGTATGAGTGGACAAGTTTTGATCCTTATACTCTCCCTTTATCATTTCCTATAAATTTATTATAATTATATTATCAAATATATACCACAAGACCTCAATTTATACATTTATATTTCATAAAAACCACATTTATACCTAATAATTGGGTTTTTATCTACTTATAAATGTGATATTATTTCCCAATGACCATAGAGTGATCGAAACTAGTTGAACTTGTTGTGATCCATGGGGAGACCTATCCCAAAGAATTGTAAATAAAATGATTTTTTTTTCATTTATAAGTTGATAAAAAATATAGAACAAAATATAATAAAATAAAAACAAAAAATAAAGATACAACCTTCATTCTAGAAAACAATTTACATATTAATTCAAAAGAAAATATTTTACGATGTAAACTAGAAACTCAAAATGGGAAATTCTATCTGATATTCACTGCCCACCACCCCTTGGTGTAAATCCATTCCAAGATTTATTACTTCATGGAATAATCCTATCCTCTGGAATATCTTATCTATAATATACTACTCCCTCAATCTAACCATCCTCTCTAATTAAGGTGAATATGAAATTAAGTAGTGAAAAGTGTGTTCAGAAATGTTCTGTCTAGTTTTATACCAAAGTATTTATTTTTGATTTTATCCCCCTTCATGGATGAATATTTATTGATGTTATTCTATATAAATTTTCAAAATTTAATTATCTATTTATCTTCAAAATTTCATGTCATTTGGTTTGGTGTTAAAAATTATATCCATTAATTAATGAGGTTAAATTTTTTCCCTAAAGAGACCCTCCATCGTTTTCCAATTCTACTTGGGAAAAGGATGAATTAATGAATGAATTTTACCTTTAAACTCAACGTTAATGCTATAATTTTAGTGTTATTTACTTTTTATCTTTAATCACCTCATTTTTAGGAATTTAGAGTGGTTTATGGATCCTTTAATGAAGTTTTTTTAATTATGTAGGGAAAAAATTGTTCCACATTGACTGATTTATTTGGGCCTCAACAAGTTTGAGTAATCACATAGACCAGTTGAAAAGGTTATTTAACATAAAAATATAAAGACCCAAAAAAAATAATTACTCTATTTTTATGAATAGATAAAATTTTATAATCGAAATACTAAAGCAACTGAGAATAGTTAAATTTCCTGAATTAATAAATTTTCACTTTTTTTCTCAAAACATTTTTAAAATATAAAAAAAATGAAATTTAGATCAAATTAGTAAATTGGAAGGTATAAAATCATTAAAATACACATGATAAACAATGAAAATATTATCTATATCAATTTTTACACACTTAACACATAGACTCATAGAAAAGTGAGCTTCCAAATCAAATAGAGGAAAATTTAAAAAGCATACCCATGAGGTTCACTAATTTAACACTAAGAATCAAAATATTGTATTCCTCATCAATTTTTTTTTCAAGTTATCCATTCATATAAATCATCCTATTTTAAATTTTTTATCCTCCCATTCATAAAACACACATAACTCAAATAAATTTTCTATCAACACAGAAATATGGATTTTGAAAAAGGATTTTCTCATCCAAACACATGAAATAATTACCATAGTCTTGATAAAATTATATATCTACACATTATTTGAGAGAATAATATATTATTTTTATGGGTATTTTTTAGGTTTTTTTGTGGATTTAGGTTGTTAGGTTTTGAATATCAAAAAATTATGAGTCTGAATAAGGAGGGTTTGGATCCTTTTCAATAAAAATACATGATTCTAATTTCAGTCAAATATGAATCCTCCTTACTCCCTATAGAATAAAATAAGTTCTAATCATGAAAATATGTTTTACGTACTATTTAATAAATATTTCATTAGAAAAATAAAATTTCCTTCACTTTTTTCCTCTTGAATGCTCTATATAGGCACAAAGTTTTCTATTATGAGCTCTAGAAAGACACAAATCCTTTTTCCTTGAAAGATACAAAAGGGCATAACTTTAACTAAAATATTTTCCAGTAGGAAAAAAACTCTTTATAATTTTACTTTAAACCAAAATCAACATTGATTGATGTAGTAATTCACAAGACATCTTACCACCACACATAAGTTCAACTAGATCACACATTTATACTTCTAGAGCCGGTAGGAAAAGGAAAATTGGATTATATTGTGGCTAAACTAATAGGATGTACATGGATACTAATGGGCCAAACAAGATAGATTTAATGGTAGTCATTATGATAGAAATGTGAATTTCTAAAAAAATTCCTCAATCATGTAAAAACATTCCATAAAGTCCAAATCTTCAAAAGGGAAAATTCATAAGTTATAGTTCTCACACAAAATCATAGCTTCTCTCAAGAAAGTGTGGGAATTATGATGAATATTTCAAAATGGTCCAGAATAACTCATTGGATTGGAATTTTTTTTAGTTTGTTCTTCATGGTAATGGATTTTAAAAATAAACCAGACTCATGAAAATTCATGAAAATCCAATTATAGGAAAATAATTTCAAATCAATAATAATTTAAAATATATTCTTTCAAAAAACATTTTGATTATATGAAAATAAATTTATGTGTGAAAAATGATAAGAATATTCCTTAAATATCAAATGATCCTAAAAATAAGAAAAAAGAAAATAAAAAAACTAATCAGGTTGACACTCCCCCGAAACTTAAATTTAACTACCTATCATTTCATCTCATCCAAAAATTAAAAAAAATAATAGAAAAACTAAAGAGAAGGAAAGATGAAACCTGTAATTATTTTCAAGTGGAATCCATGAGTTAAGATCTTAAATACTGATACTATACATATAAATCAAGAAATAAATCAAATCATAAGAAAAAATAAATAAAAATATTGATACCTGGAAATTATTATAGATCATGGTTTGGACCCCCCATGTGGGTGGTAGGTTTTATAGACCCCAGTTACCTAGTTATGGTAGTTTAACCGAAATACATATGTGGATGGGGTTTATTATTAATAAAAAATAATAAATGATTTCTCCCAACACCCATGAGTAGATTCCAAGAGTGAGAACACCCAAATGAAAAGAAAAATTGCCCCAAACCCCCAAAGAGATGAAATAGAAAACCTGAGGTGCAAAGGGGGGGGAGAACAAAGGGGTGATTCATATTTAGAACAAATGGAGGAGTGATATACAATTTTGGTGAAGGAAAATTAATAGGATGGGGATTATCTTTTTGGTTTGGTTTCTCAATTTATTACATTTTTATTTCTTATTTTGTGTCATCATCCTCAAATTCACTCATGTAAAACTCGATTGGCTCCACCATTATATCCTCAATACATGAAACTTCTTATTCATCTTAAAATAGGTCCTATAGTAATGATACTAAATCTAAAAAATAATTACAAGTTAGATCAATTTTAAATTTTAAATTAATAATATTTGAATAAAAATATTGACTATAAAGTGAATCTCCCTCAAAATGTTCAACTCAAACTCTTTTTTCACAAGTAGGGCAGCTGGGAATTCATTTGTTGGAGGGGGAAGTGGATCTTCATGTATTGATTCAAACTCAAAAATTTATTCTTAAAATTTATGTGGAATAATCATTTCATTATATATATATATATTTGACATTCCATCCATAGAATATTAACTTCTTCAACTTTGGTGGTTAATAATGCCACCAAATTTCATGCTTTTTTGAGAACTTTGAAATTATTTTGAAGCGTTAAGAAATTTTATTCCATTTGGAAATTCAATTTATCTCACCCACTTGAATCACTATAAAATTTATCAAAATTAAAATAATTAAATTAATCTCCATAAAAATATATATTTTTTGAAAAATTAAAGATATGCAATGAAGAATTTTTTTTAGTTTTAGATTTTTTAATGAAAAATAATGTGTACATGTTATTGGTGTACTATAAAAATGGTGAAAAATTTATGTGTGGATATTTTTTGATGGATACAAAGTCAATTAGTTCTTATTCTCCTAAGAGTGTACTATTATGGCGTATACTAAGGTTAATTTCATGGAGGTCGCTTACACATAATGTCTTTCTATTTTAACTATTATTAATCAAACTTATATAAAAAATTAACTAATATAAATGGGGGGTTTTGAAATGAAATAAATATAAATATTATATATATATATATATATCTAATGATTAAAAAAAAAGTTAGACAAAAATAGATAAGGTAATTGTTCTGAGGAGTTCTTGGTGATTTAAATAAATGTTCAAAAAGAATCTCAATATTCAATTCAATGAGGTGATCAAGACCCATCAAACATCACCATATAATTTGAAATGTCATCACTCCATACTGAGAAATCTACATATGGTGAAATTATCTTCTAAATTTCAGCTAGAATACCTCTTTTCTAATGATCACTATCTTTTACATGAACCAACATAGGCACAACAAAAATATTGAAGGGAATGAAAATGATAAATGATCAGAAGAATTCATATGACTAAGAAAATAGGACAACCACTCACCATGATAAATTTAACTATCACATAAATTCCTATAATTGAATAATAAAAATAAATTTAAGCATAATAAACCCCATAAATTACCCATTACCTTCCTCAAAATAATATTGAGGTTAGTTCTCTATTTTTAGTGGAAAGGAACACAGTGTGAGAAATACATAAAAATATAAATGATATAAATGATGTATGAAGAATAAGACTAATATATATTAAAATTAAACAAATATTAAAGTAAAAAATACTACAAATATACTAATAATTTCTTACAATGGTTACCTTGAAGTTAAAAACCCTTTGAAATGAAATGGAAACACATTTTTATAGGGAGAGGGGATAAAACATTCAGATATAGAATTTGCATATGAATGTCATCATGTTATAGACCAGTTAAATTATGGAATTTGTAAATATGATATATTGTAAAGATGGTAATTTTTTCCTCCCTAGTTCACCATAAAAATTAAATATTGATTTACCACAGGATTAAGGATTTATAATATTTTAACTTTAAATTTGTTTTTTTATCCCACTGATTTTTTGAATTCCAATATCCTAACTTCTGATGCCATTATGAAATTAAAAAAAAACATTTCATGGAATCATTTATCAAAGTTGTTCATGAATTAATTTTCCATATCTATATTCAATTTCATATCTTTTGGGATTGTATTTTAGGATATATGGCCCTATAATTAAAAGTTTCTAGTTCTATGCACTTTTTTTATGACCCAAATTGTGATATTGTTTTGGGTTTCCTAAGGATGGATTAATATTTTAGTCAAGAATAATTAAATTAATCCCATGATTTATGCAAGCCTACAATAATTTCAAAATTTGAATTAGTGTAGAAAAACTATGGCCAAGAAATAGAATAAAATTTAAATAGTAAAAAACTATAATTAGATCATTTTTTTCAATTAAACTCAAAATATTTCAAGAACATAAAAATGGGACAATTTCATATAATATAACACTATTTTGGGATTAATAACATTTAATTACAGAATAAAATGTTTTATAATGTAAGATTCATCTCTATAAGTCCCCTCATCTTATTTCTCTAGTTTAGCTTTATCTTCATGTTATCTTTCTTCATCTGTTCCATTGATTGGTTTGGGATAGACATGTTGTTAAGGGGAAAACTAGTTTTTAGATAGACCTATAAATTGTTTATAGTGTTAATAATCTATTTACTGCTAGAAAAAATTCTAATTTTCTTTATCCTCTTGTATTTTAGTGGTGGGGGTGTCTTCTAAAAATAAAAATTTATATTTGGGTATATGTATTACCTCAAGTGTGGCATGAAACCCACCAATGCGATCAGATATCCCCAAGAAATGACTCATCATAGGATTTATCTTATGTTTCCCCTCATGCTTCCTTGGAATAATATACCATTCCTTTTATACCTTGAAAACAAATTCTAAGTCATAGAATCTTTCCCCATTATCTCTTAGGTAGAGTTGCAGGTTATGAATTTCTTTAATGTTTTAGATATTCTCTTGAAGATCATCTATTTCACATTAGACCACCATGATTTGAACAACTAAATTATTATGTTTGGTCAATGGAAATTATTTCCTTACATCACAAGAAAAAATACCAATCATATAAAAAGGAACAAAAAGAGATATATTAAAAACCTAAGAAAAATTCAAAAAATGGGAAGAGATGATACAATTATTTTTAAAAATTATTAAATTAAAATAATCTCCAATCATATCCCCAACAATAGTTCTGAAACATTTATAAAACCTAATGGAATCATTAAATTCCATTGGGATATGTATTTTAGAAATTTAAAAAATACAAAACATTAATTTATAAATATATAATTAAGTTGTACAAGATTTTCATGTCATAAGTTTGAATACACAAAGACATGTTAGAGGAAATAATAATTTAATAATAAAAATCAAACTAAGAATGGATAAAATATTTAAAAATCCTATTTAACTGAATATGGATTAAAGAGTGTGAGAGAGTATAAATAAATAAAACAAATACCACCAAGTGTAAGATATCCATGTTCATACATTAATGTTTTTAATGTTTAAATAGTTAATCTCATTGTTGTTGAAATTTGGTCTATGTTACCCCCTTCATCCTAGTGATTACATAATATTTCCTAAATTACCATATTCTTATGGTCAAATACATTTGTTTATTAATGAAATTTCCAACCTAAAACCATTTATAAACATAGACTTTAACCCACCCAATGGTTTTATAAATGTTATAGTTCTATAAATTACATTATAAAAACCTCCCTTAATCAATAATTAAATTTTCAAGATCTGGAAATAAAATGAAAATATATGGGAGAGAGTTTTAAACACAAATGTCTACGTTTAATAAAAATAAAACCAATTATAAATTAATATTTTTCTCTTTTAAAGTATTACATGGAATTAAAGAAATGACATCCTCATGCAAGCCATGATAGGGTGAAAAAATGAGATGAAAACCCTATGAATATTATATAGTAGACCTAGTGGAGGATTTTAATGTTGGGAAAAACATTTACCTAGTCTCTAGTATCTCTCTCCCTTTTCAAAAATATTAAACTCATTTATTTATAAGCATAAAAATTTCTTAGGATGGCCTTAATTTTCCATAAATCTATCCATTAATTTTGTATGAGTCAATCTTGAGGGTTGCTAAGTAATTAATTTTATGAACTTCTCATTAAAAAAAACATCAAATTCCCACTAGCTTCATGGTGTGATAGGGTGTTTCATACAATTAAATTTCATGATACACCCAAACTTTGTTCTTCCTTCGTTTCTTCTCGTGTCATGAATTTGTATTAAAATTCACATTGTGAATAGGTGTTTAATGTCATGATTGGATGTTTTACAATTCATTTTCACATTTTTTTGCATAAAATTTTAATTCTAATCCATGAACTCATTCCTTGACTTATCTTACATCATGGAGCATCCTTTTATGTTGTGAATTCCATTTTTCTTGTTTATTATCTTTCAAATTGTACTAAAAAATATCCTACTATAAAATGAATGGAACATTAAATGAATTTGAAATAATTATAACCTTAATTCCAAAATCAATAAATTTTATACTAAAAAAATATATATGAAATAGAAATATCAAACATCAACTTAATTTTTTGGTATATAAATAAGTTTCCATGGTAAAATTATTTTATCACAAAAAAAGGAAAAAAAGGTTAAAATGGGGTTAAAATAAAATATAAGGATTAAAATATCAAGAAAAATTGTATAAATATAATTTATTGAGTGTATATATACCATTATCTTATAATATTAATTAATCATATCTGGTTCTACTTTCCCATGAAAATTACTATTTTAAAAAAAATTAAGGGTACTTAAAACGGTGATAATACCATTATTTATAAAAGGGAACCTCTTAGAATAACTTCATAACACACCCAAATATACCTTAGATCAACTAATATACAACCAAATACTATCCCAACACCATTATCCACAATCTATAGGTCTTGTTCTTTCAAAAATACTCATACCAGAATCATTAATGTGTCATTAAATGGAGATTATATAAGGAATAGGTATACATTGTTTTTGAGATTTTTTTGAGGTTCTTTACTATAAAACCACATGAAAAAATCATATAACCATAATAACTTAGTTAAATTATTATATTTAATATAATATATTTTTTATTAATAGTAAAACCATTTTTATCTCTTTTCCATCTAATGAAAAATGAAAACATCACTCGTATGTACATACTGACTACCACCTCCACGAAGCGTTGTAAATATTTATTCATCACCACCTCAGAAAAATTATTATATAAATGAAATTAATGTATAGTTTTTATTTATATTACATAATTATGGTTTTGAAAATTGAAATTATTTTCTACCTTCCTTTCTTTCCATCCATTGAAATATCAGAACATTGCTAGTGTGTACGTGCTGACTACCACCTCTGTAAAGTAATATATTTTATTTTTCATCATAATCTCACACGAATAGTTATAAATATTGATTTAATGAATATATATGTTATTTTTAAATTAATTATTATTCTATAAATATAAATCATTCTTTACCTTCCTTCTCTTCCATCCATTAAAAATTGGTAATGTCTACCCCTGATTATGTGCAGACCATCACCTCCATGCATGTCACATTATGTTTTTCATCACCATCTTATATGGATAGTTATAAAATTTATATTTATTAATATATATGATATTAATTATTAATATATGTCATGAATATTATTATTTTAGTAAAATATAATAATTAATAATCACTATAAACTCTTTACGGATTTCATCTTCAATAGTCATAACTAAGAAATTCATGGAATGAAATTAGATCATTATTATTAATCATGAAAATATATTATAGTACATCAAATAATTTTATAATGATAAACTTTGTATCAAATAATGGTGTCTGACATCACCATTACAAAACATGCATGAAATAATCGAAATTATTAACATACGATGATGAAAATAAACATTAAATAATTAATACATGGGTTTTAAATGATTATAATAGAATAATATAAAAATTAATAGGTATAAATATGGTTATTATATATTTTATTAATATAATTATGTTTATTATACATGAGGTTAAAGCAATTTTGTGAAAGGTGAGAGTTAAGGTAATGGTTTCTCATCTCACTTTATTTCTTTGATCCATATACCATATTCACCACTTTCATTATTATGTGATATATATAATCAATTTGGATGTTTATTATTATATATTAATGAAATTTCAGGGATTTACAAATATATATGATTTTATCTCATTCATATTCTTTCAATTCTATAGATAAAATTTTATAAGGGTTTCTTCATTTCAATTTCCTTTCATTGAGATATGTTTTATATTAAACAAATTATTTATTTTGTGCGTTGAATTTACTAAACATAAATAAATTATATGATTTTTTTCATGAAAATTATGAGGATTTATTAGTTAATCCTAGGTTATCTCTTTCGTGATATTTTAATTTAATGTTTACCAAAACACTAAAGGTTTATGTTACAATCTCACTTTTATTGGGATTATTTATTTTTTTATTTATATAATGGGAAATTGTAGGTTTTTATCATATATTTTACTCTAATTTTCAAATTTATAGGGTTTTATGGTATTATTTCCATTTCTTCATCCATAGAAAACAAAAGGACTGAAATAATTTTTAAGAAAAGAAGACCTTATCTTTTTTGTTAGGTCGAGAATTTTTTTCCTCCATATACAAGTTCATAAAAATTATTTTGTAGAAGTTTCTATAAACCATTTTTTATAATGGTAGTTTATGATATATTTGAATTTATTTACAAATTATTTAAATAAATATTTTAAAAAAATATATGATTCCTTCTTTATACATGCGTGAAAAAGAATGATTTTTAATGTATATGGCATAGAATTATTTTCCTACAGTACTTTATTTATTTATAATTTAACTTAATTTAAAATATTCCATGGGTTTTAAATGTAATTTATATTCCCCTTGTTCTATGATTTTTTATAGATACAAAGAGAAAATGATATTTTTTTTTATAAAAAATATTTCAAATGGTTTTATAAAAATATTTCACATATTTTTCAAAAACCTTTAAGGATAGTTATGATTCACTAGGGTTATTATCTTATGATACCATCCACTTTATTTCTCCAGATTCATTTATATGATAGTGTTTTAAGGATGTTTTTATAAAACCCATTTCTATCCCAAGTATTATTTAAGATTTGATGAAATTATGGATGTTTTTATGATCTTATGGAACACATATGTATGGGTTTCATTATGTGATTAATGTTACTAGAATTATATATCCCTTTAATTCATTGGGTAACGTTTTATTTCTAATGAGATCAAAGGGTACATGAGTGATTATCCAAATCCCAAACAGGTAAACAAGTGGTTTTCGCAACCCAATATGGTATATTGGTGTTGGCCCAATCCCATGAAGGTACACAAGTGGTTAAAACAAGACTCATATGTGAATAATGTTATGGTGAGAAGACTTAACATATGATTTCTATTCATATGTTTATGACAGATTTTTTCCAAAACCTTGTGACTTATGCTTATGATATTCTCTCATGTCTCATGATTTATTATTCATGATTTGAGACTCTTATGAATCATGTATTTTTTTATGAAAAAGATTCATTCCTTGAATTATGGTTTTTGATCTATGTTTTTTTGGGTATGAATATATGAAGTTATTTTAATACACTTTTTAATGTTATCTTACCCATATGATCATCTTTTGGCCACTTATGATATTTGATTGATAATGCATATGTTTACCCTTACTGATTATTTGAGCCCACCCATTCTTTTGTTTTAATTTCCCCAAGTTATGAAGGAAGGTATAAAGTTAGATATAGACAAAAAGGATATCATGTGTGGAGAGTTTTGTGAGATATTTTTTGACATATTATGAAATAATATGTTTTATAATAATGGTAAATATTTCAATTTAATGAGAAAGACATCTATTTTGTTATGTAAATGTTTATTACTAGTTCTATAAAACAATAAAACAAAAAAAGTTCTTGTGTATATATGTTTCTTAGTATTTATAATTGAAATTATAATTATGGAAGATGAATTTCGGATCACCTAAGTTGGTATCAAAATTAGTATGTGAAGAAGAATATTTTTAGCACCAAACATGGGTGTCCAACATTGTATGATAGGACAGGGGGTGTTTTCACTTAGGTATCACTTCACTAACAAATAATAATAATAATATTTGAGTTTACAGCATGTGAAAAAAATGACCCCCCAACACACACACACATGGAGGGAACTTAAACATAGGACATACCCCCCACCACCACAGAGGGCCAAGGGAATGTAACCACTCGACAATTCCCTATAGTGTATAATTATAATTATAGTAATAATAGTAATAGTAGTTATCAAAATAATATTAATTTTAATAGTAATAATAACAATAATAAAAAAAATTATTATGGCCTTGAAGTTTATAAGTAAAGGAAATAAATCTCACACCCATGGGCTAAAAAGGATAGGATACCCCTCTAAGTATTGACTCAATTAATAACTATCCCATTATAATTTCATATCCTAAAGGTCTAATATTTGATGGTCCGATAGCCACATCACCTATGTTGTGCCCAATTACGTTTAGAAAGTTCTATGCCCCTATCCCCATTTATCTTAAATAAATGTCCAAATAAATCCTTAAAAAATAGGATTCTAGGTTTTACACTCTAGTTTATACACTATTATGGTGTTTCTTTTACCAACAATCCATAACCCACACTATTTAATAATAATAATAATAATAATAATAATAATAATAATAATAATAATTTATTTATGACCCTAGAGGTTATAATAAAATGAAACAACATTCACCTCCATGGGCAAAATAGGAAAGGAAACACCCCTCTCTAATGGATGAACCACTCCAATTCTTACCCATTAAAGTTTTTAATCTTGAAGTCCCCACATTTGATGGCCCAAAAGCCCATTAATAATGTGACAATGACCCCTTCAATGGATATAAATTCTACAATACACCTTTTATAGTACCAACATAGTTACAGTACCCACTACCATATTGTGCTTTGATACTACCTATTATAGCACCCCTCCTATAGTCTCCTCTATAGTATCATAAAAAATCCCCCAAAACTAGGGGTTATACAAAGATGAACCTCTAGAATTATGGATTTGGATTAGTATCTTGTACTATGCAGGTAAAATCTATTCCAATCAATAATAATAATAACAAAAAAAAAACAAAAACAATAATAATAATAAAAATAATAAATAATGTTAAGGTATGGACATCAAATATAAATATTCATTCCCATTTTATTAATAATAAAAAGAAAATATTAGGGGTGGTGATTTACATGGCCATACCAACCAACCAGAAACAAGAAGACACAAACCTCAAGATAGAGTAATAATAACTGAAAACTAATAGAAACTGATGAAATCATTGAAAACTACATCCCAAAATAGAGAAGAATTTTCCACTTCACCTTTGATAACCCAAAAATATGAATTATTTTAGATTTTTAGTAGATTCTAACAACCAAAGTGAAAGATATGAGAACAAGTTCATTCAGAATTATGAAAGAAACTATCATAATCTACCAACATTCTAAAGAGAATCTCCACCACCTCGACCATGAGATCTTTTTCCTCATATCAAGTGTTTTATAGTTTTGAAAGGATTTATTAAATCCTTATAATCCTTTTACATGACAACCACATCAATTTTCTATAGAGGTGTTCTATTAAAAATCTATTTTTATTCTTTATGGAAGTCATAGTTTGTAGAATTATCTAATGAATCAAGAATAAAAAAGCAATTAGAAATTTAAAAATGTATTTTACCTCATTATTAATAGGGAATTTAAGATCATATAATTCTATAATATAAGGGGTAACTTTGTCCCTGTTATAAATATCTAACTTCTTAAATGATATTTGACCATGAGAAGAAGTTTTTAAAGTTCCTAACATTACCAACTCATTAAACTTAAATAATTATAATAATTTTTATTTTATTGATCTACAATAAAAGGTAATTGAACCATTTATGACCTATTTCATGAAATCAACATCATCTATTCCCTTTTCGATTGCTCTTTAACTTCCATAAATAATATTAGGGTTCATCAATGTTTCTGATTCCATAGTGCATATTACTTTTCTCTTATAGAAGTCCTATTATCCTGTATTATCCTCAAATAAATCCTCTCCCTCTTTTGATGTTTTATAATTACAATATTTCTATAAAATAATTATAGTTTTCTTGGGAGGAATACGAGTATCATCATAAACCTTCACATTCTAATCCATAATAAGACTAATTCCAAACTGATAATATCCAATCAAAGTATAAAACATCCTATAATTCTTTATATAAAAAAAATCAACTATATTCATATTTTCCTATAAAAACCTTTATATTAATCATTTTATATTCCAATTAAAGGTCATGAATCACACCATCTTTAGTAAATAATTCACTACCAGTTTTAATATCTATTTACCCATAATTAACTTTTCCATTATCTAAAAAATTAGTTTGAGCATAATTAAGGGTGAATACTTCTTGTAACATCTACCGCTCATCCTTTATGTCAACCCAATACACAATTTTATTCAGATTTAAATGAGATTTAGAGTGTGTCACCACAATATTATTTTTATATGTAGATACAATAATCCCACCCCCAAATGGCCCTTAATCATTTCATCCTACTATTAAGGTTCCCCAATATTAAATTGAGTTTCTAAGAAACCCATAATCCCCTACCTAAAATCAATCTGAGAATAATTTATCCTCAGAGGATACCCCTCTCAATTTTTATCCCCATATACATTCATTTAATTATAAATTGAATCACCTCATAAAATATCTTTATATTAGGACTTATTAAAAAAATTTCTTCTTGTGGTAGACTCTTTTATCATGAAACTTAATGAAGAAAAATAAAAAGATATAATCCCCACAATAAGCTACATGTAAATGTCGAAAGGATTGAAACAATATATAAAATAGAGGAATCCTCCCATATTTAATTTTAATATTAGTGTAATAATTAGTAGTTTAAAAAAATTCATTATCATCTAATTTATATGTAAGATAAGCCTCAACTATAATTCATTAAAAATAGCTGAACCTATTGACCTTAGTTGATCTATCAATTTTAATGGGTAAACCAATAGCCTAAGAACCATAAAAGGAAATTCTTGGGTGAAATAAATTCTAAATAATAAAATTTATTATAATCCAGATCTATCTTATAGTATTATTAATATTAAATGGATTAAAATTAAAATCAAAATCTTATATTGATGGAATTCCTGATATAAGTGAAATGGAGCCATGGAACCAATTTCTTTGCTTTAAATACTTTGAAAGAAACAAAAAGTGAACAAAATCCTTACTAATAAGAATACACCTATAATTTGAGAATCCCAAAATAATAATATTAATCATAGTAGTAGTAATAACATTAATAATGATAGTAGTACTGATAATAATAATAATAATAATACACAAATTTATATTATATGTTAAAACATAATAATAATAATAATAATAATAATAATAATATTTATATTACTTTCATATTATAATACAAAAGCAACACCAAAACCAACACCAAAACCAACATAAAATATAATAAAAAAATAAAAAAAATAAAGAATGATCCAAAGTATAAGTTGTAAACCTAACTCATACCCCTCAAAAATTATTAAATAAAAAAGAATATACCATGAGGGTACATGAGGTGTGATGATATTGAACCAACATGGGAGTTAAAAATTATAAATTTATTCGAAAAAATTTAAATAATGAAAACTCATATCCCTCTCAAAAGGTATAGAATGATTTATTCATAATGAAAGATCACTATATTTAATTACCTTGGGAAAATACTCTAAATATGTCTTTAACTTTTATATTCTCATGAAATTGAATCTTCAATAAAGTAATAGGAAAATAATGAAAAAGGCATTCATGTCATCAGTAACATACCTTAGTCTCCATGGACAAGATCACAAAAAATTAACAAGGACAAATAAATTTCAAAATAAGTATAAAATATCAAATTATATAAAAATCATAGGAAAAAAATTATAGAGACCAACAATAGTCATCACATGTTTATTAGTAAACAAAAAAAATTTGCAACTAGAATAACTAGCAACTAGATTCCCTTATCTCCTTCTCATAATAAAAATAAATAAATATAAGCATGGATAATATTTATAACTTAATCAATATTGTGTATTATGAATATTTATTAGAGAAATATCAACTAGAATTTATTAATATCTAGTATGTATACCTTTACAAAGTCTTTCATGAGTGATTCTATGTATAATGGATTTCCTACCAATTAAACACAACATTCAAGAATAATTTCACCTAGTTGAGCATCTATAATAGTGAGAAAAAGTCAAACTTGAATGTGAAATTATCATAAAAAATATAATTAAAACCCCAATCATATCTTAAAATCTTCAAAGAAATTTCAAAGTTTCTCTACATTTCCTTGCATTTGTGAATAACTCCAAAATAGTAGCTAAGGAATCTTGACATATGTGGACTTATATAAACTAAAAAAAGTCAAAGATACAAATCCAAGTATCCATGACCACCAAATATATTAAGAATAAAATCTATAGTTATAAAGGATATTTATGTATATGACTGCGGAATTCCTCTCTAATATTTGAAAAGTGAAGATATAAAAAATATTTAAGAAAATTAAAGGACTAAAAAAACTTCTTAATTATATAAAACCTTTGATATATAATTTAAAAAAATTTCAATTCATGTTAGATTTGATTCACCAATAAATAAAAGTTATCCAATTTTATAATACATCCTATCCATTAGATATAATATTTCCATGTTATATTAGAAATATTCATGTTAAAATTTTTGACCATAATCGCTAAATTAATTTCAATAAATAGTATGTTAAAAACTATTTTTATTACATATTTGATAGCAAGTATTATATACCAAATATGTTCCTCAAATGAAATATCATTTCCCAAGTCTTGGAAGAAAAGAACATTTCACAAATCCATGATTGGTTGAGAAGATACCACCATAGCCAGCTTTCCATGAATTTCAAAGAGGTTTCATTAACGATGAAATTAATCTATCTTGGAAGGGGGGAACCATATAATATATTTTATTCTAAAAGGAATCCATTTTTACATTATACATACCAAGAAATATTATAATAATGAGTTACTCCTAGGTGTTACTCTTTAAGCTAATTTAGAGATGGTAAGCTCATCTAATATCCTTGGAGATAGAAATGAAGATATCTTTAGAATCAAATAATGAACCATCAAGCTTGATATAGTTTCTATGATTAAAAATAATGTGGAAACCCAAATAAATGGTACTAAACAATATGCACAATTTTTGAACACTGTTCCTCAGGATGGAAAGGTAAAACATAAAGGAGAAAATATCATTTATAACAGGTGGATCAAGTTTGAAGATATTGAAGGTATATCTCTAGACTACCTTTGTGAACCATCATTTAAGAAGACTTGTTGACATGTTTGAAGGTTCCGGGAATAGTGGAAGCATGTGGGTGGATGTGCCCACTTGGATTTTTGTCATTAGCAATGATCAATCCGGGATCAATACGATAATAAATTCCAGTCTCCACAGATCGAATCACAAAAATAGAAAAAATAAAAGGGAAGTCTCAGAACCACAAAGTAGGATCGTTACAGGTTGATTATAATTAATTTAATCAATTTAAAATAAATACCTTTTGGGTGTTATTTCTTCATTGATGTTCTTGATCACGTTCCAATGTGATTCATCATTGCGTCGCAGAAGCCAAGTTTAGACTTCCTCTAGCGGTGATCCACACGTGTACCTCGTATCTCAGGACATCACCAAAGGATTCTTCGGGTGCTAGAATGGAGAAACATTTGCTTGTGTTGTCCTCCTTAGATCGTCTTTATCTTATGGAAGAGGATCTCTCTTGGTCTTGAGAGCATTCTTGGAGGAATAGGTTCTTTCGGCCTTGAAGGAATTCTCCAGAGATGTTGTGTGTCAGAAAAGAGTTAGGGTTGTGAGGATATTTATAATCAGGCTTGAGGTTGTAGAGTTCTGACAATTAATAAACACGTTACGTGTTTTATTTATTTCATTGAATATTATTTAAAACCCCCATGTCGAATAATTAATTCCTTGACATGCGCCCATACTGATTATAATAAATATCATTTAAAACAATATTATATCCTCAAAATCCCGACTAGAAAAACTACACAGCGTGTATTAATAAATACACGGCGTGTACTTGTTTTTCATTGAAAACTACATGGAGTGTACATTCAATGTACACGATGTGTATATCTTGTTTTAATTTATTCATTTCCTTTCCATAAAGAAAACTACACGGTATGTAATTATTAATACACGACATGTACTTGTTTTCCATGTAAAACTACACGGCATGTAATCTTTAATACACGATGTGTATATCTTGTTTTTCATTTCTTTCTTCCTCCAATCATTAAGACGATCTAGGCTTCCTTGAATAATTATTAAACCACGTATGGGAATAATATTTATTCTACTTGAGATACTTGAATACACTTAGTGTGTGACCCTCTAGACCTATTTCTTGTTGGCATTAGGCGAGCTTGCCTAAAGTCCAAGATTTCTGTCTAGCAACGGGTCAAGGAACCCAAGAGAAAGAAGTTGACACTGCATTGACGTATCACCTCATACAAACGCTTACTATGTAATTTAATCCCTTTGTCTCGATATCTCATCAAGAAGGTTTCATGGCAGTGTCATAAACCTATATGCTTGATCCATCGTTCTTTGACTACCTGAAATAAACTCGTTGTTCAAACCATGGCCATGGAATTTAATGCGAGAGTTCTATTTCAATCAAAGGGATGAGATATCAACTTCCATAAATGGAAGGGAAAAATCCTTCCTCGACTTATCCATTAACAACATGTCACTCGTGATGCACCCAACATACCCTAATTCCTACTAACTGTCTGCGTGACAGTTTTCATCAGTAAATCTAAGTGTGCGAGTCATGACATGAGTTAATGACAATATTCTAGTCTAAGGACCATTACACATGATCATAGATAGCAATGTCCGATGACACCAAGACATGCAGAATTGCTACTGGCGGGTCTGTTCTCGTAATCTCCCATCTTAGAGATTACCAAGTGCGAACTCCATGAGAGAGAGTCTCATCTTCTTATGAGTACTCACACATGACGGTCTGTATACTATGTGTCCTATCATAGTATATCATCCAACCATAGAACTTTATTTAAGAATATTGTTATAGTATTTTAAGGTTCTCATCATAGCGGGGATCTTCCATGACCTTATCAATGTAAGAAATATTCCAGGACATTATTATATTATAGTCATGCAGAAAAATGAACAATATATAATAAGTGAACATTCATGTAATCAAAGTACAAAATAGTTGGTTCTCAGGACACCAACCCTTACAATGTTTTAGTATCCTTTCAACATAATAGTTAGATTGAAGAAGAGTTTAATTCAGTTCAAACACAAATTTCATTAGCTGGAAGACTATTTTTTCCTATATTTTTTTGATAAATGAATTCTTGATGGATAAATAAAAATGTTAATAAAGTGGGTCATAAATAAAAGGGGTTAGTCACTGAATCCAAATTGTTAAAGGTATATAAATTTTTAGCACAGATACCAATTTTTGTTGGTTATAAGAAGGAAATATCATAATCTGTAAACCTAAAATATTGATTTCTATCTATGCTATTATGATGATGTTGATTATACACACAAATCATAAATTAATAATAACATTACTAATAATTGTAATATATACAAATATCTTTAAATGATATACATAATAATATCATTAATATATATATTTCATAAAATAATAAAAATAGTAGGATGTACACCACACACAAACACAAACACACACACACATTATTTTTTCACCTAAAACAAATACTACACCATAAGCATATCATAATCGACCCATAATTATTTAAGTTTTTTTACTTTAGTGACAATTTTGTTTCATCTTCACTTTTTTTTATTAAAATAACAATCAAACATATTATTTATTATAATATTTAATTTACATGACATATTTATCGTTTATTTTTAATTTTTATTCATATTTCTATTATATTTAATCAAAAATATATTTTTTTAATTGATATTTTATTTATGTATCCTTATATGATAATAAAACAAGTAAGATATATTTAAATTAAATATATCCAATATTGATATCTTATCAAAAAATATCACACAATTTAAATAAATAAAAATAAAGTAAAATTAATCATCTCCATAGGAAGTTTGGTGGCCCATAAAGGACTAATTATTAGACCATTACTTCTCTACTACCCACCACCTACTTCCCTATGGTGGGGTCTGTAGCCATAAAAAGGCCACTATAACTATAATGCCTTCCATTGATGTTTTAGTGGGTCTTTGAAGGCTTTAAAATAAAATTCTATTTTGAAATCATAAAATCAACAAATTACTACTTTAAAAGTTCTTAAAACTTTTAAAATGATAATTCAATTGATCAAAAATAAAAAAATTAATTACCCCCATGTTTTCACTATTTTAATTTCTTGTTTAAATTAGAATTTAAAACATAATTTATATAGTTGAGACATGAGTCCCTACAAAATCACCCACTATAGAACTTTTTATCCCAAAGAAGTATATATTAGATCTTTTTCTAAATCCCCCTACCAAATTAAATCACTAATTAATAGATAATATATTAAATCATAACCAAAACAATCATCACTCTTCTATTGCACAACCCTAAAAGTAATACTTTTCACTGAAGCATCAAGAGTCATGATACCCAAAAAGAATCAATGAAATACCTATAACTATTACCTATAAGTATCAAATGTGTTTTTTGATTTTATCCCCTAACACTGAATTTCTAGTTTAGAAAAATACATTCACTATTTAATTTTTTTTCACAAAGATACTTATAATATCAATTTTCAAACATTATTTCATTACTAAAATTCCATGTTTCCCAAAACTAAGCTCTCAAATTCCATAATCCCAAATAGAAAAACCATTTTTAATTTATTTCCAAAAACTCAATTATACATCAAAATTAACTTTCATATTAAATATATTGATATAAAATAAGTTAAAATTTTTGTGAGACATAATATGTTTTACTAATAATTAAAGAATTATAATTATAAAACTTATGTTTTACCAAAACACTAAATAGATAAAAAATAATGAATATCAATCAAACGTAATGATATAAAGCTATTATATATATATATATATTTAAAATATAAAAATATTTTATTAATAAATATTCAAATCATAAAATACTAATTGAAGTCTTTTACTAAGTATAGTAAAAATAAGAATGAAAATATATAGATATAATTGAGTAAATATATTTAATTATGTTTCCCCAAATATGGAATTAAAATAACTAAGTTATTAATTGATTATATTTGACTAAATTTATTCACATATAATAATCATAACATAAATTAAATTCATATATTTTAACATTACATTTTAAAAATGGTGCATGAAAAAATATAGTAGTTGGTTCTCAATGGACCCCAAGTACACTTATTGTGTTCTATTATGTTTTACTTGAGACATTTAAAAACCTATAATTATACCCATGATGTGTACTCAATATCAAGAAATTATTAGGTATCCTAAGATTCCACCATAAATATATTCACTAGGCCTTATTAAAGGTTACTTCAAATGACTCGACAATTCTATATTTTTTCAAGAAAATAAATGAAAAATAAAAAAACACCACTCAGAAACACCTTGTAATGACTCAACCTAGACCTTTTATCAAATCAAAATGATACCCCATTGACTCTAAGAGCATTATATGATCTCCAAGGATATGATACTAGAATAAAATTTCTTAGTTTATCATTTTGGTTATTATTTAGTCACTTATTATAAGAAAATGGATTAATTCCATACTATATAAATTATCCATCATGACCATTCCATAAAACATTTCAAAAATCTAAAATGAGACCTATTTTACAAAGGGAGTACCTATATGATAGTGATACATGTTATATCTATGTGTGTTTAAATCTCTATAAATTGATGTGTCTAGGAAAAATAAACATAGATCATATATATATATGTATATATATATATATATTACATATAAATATAAAATGGGGCCAAATAGACATTAAAACAACAAAAATAAGATATATATATGGTAATATGAAAAACAATACTTTAATAAAATAAATCCTCCACTACTCTAAAACCTCATGAATTCTAAAAAAACACTGAATTAAATATAAAATTTAGGTAATAAAAAAGTATCCATAATCATATACACACCTTTCAATACCTTAAATATATGAATAGAAAAGTTTCATGTCTATCAAAGTGAACATACACAGTGTGATTATAAAGACTCAATAGGGAAAAATAATGTTAAAAATATCACAGATGGAAGAATTTAGGTTTATATATAAGAATATTTATATACATTTACATATAAAGTCATCAATGATTTTTTCATATAGATTAGAAAAAAATATCGAAACTAACAATTAGATAAATTATAGATCAATAATTCTAACAACAGATAACTCCCACACCACCTTGAGGATCTAAACCTTCCATGATCCACAGAAGAATCCAAATCTATGGAGAACCTATCCCAAATGAGAAATCATATCCAACATGAAATAAACATTAAAATATAAAGAACTTATTCTTTAAAAATAGTCTAGGAATATCAATGCCTTCCCCATACAAAATTTTATTTTTATAAAAATTGTTAGGGAACCTTGGTAATCATCTCTGATAGAGTTATTTTAAATAAATTACATTTGGTAACATTGATACCTATGCTAAAAATGGATTCAAGATACCTTTGATTACTATGATATTCTATATCATATATATATATATATATATAAATATATATTATGGTTTGTTAGGACCATACCTATGGGTAGTTAGTGAACCCACAAAAAACTATTTTACTATTCATAAAATATATTAATGACATAATTAACACATTATAAAAAAATATCCCAAAAAATTATAAAATAACCATTAGAATAAATATAAGGCATAAGTGAAACTTTTATTAGTTAGAGTGTCTTTATGAAAAAATTATAACAATACCAAAAATATAACAATCCCATAGTGAACTACTACATTACCATGACATATTAAACCATTATTTACAAAGGAAGGATTATAAAATCATATAACAATACAAATGATTTATATAGTCAATACCATACATGGAATAATCAAATTTAATAATGTGAATACATAAACAATGAAGCCTATAAGCATGGTTTACATAAAAAAATGTATATGACTGTATCTAGCCATGGAATAACAACAATAGTTAGTAATGATAACTCCAAATCATAACATACTTATATATAAGCTAAAAAAAGTATAAATCATGACATATGTAATAAGTGATGAAAATTTTTAGTAAACCAAATAGTTTTTAAATCTTCTATTATGAAAAAATTAAGGAAGAACAACAACAAGATATGAAATTCTTACCTAATTACTACTTCCTGTTTTAACAATCAAATTAGTGAAAATTCATCAATGTTTGGGGTTTATGATTTTTTAACATTATTTTTATTAACTATATCCAATGAAAGTAGGTTCACATATTTATCCAATCCTAAATTATTATGGATTTTTTTTGGGTTTCAAAAATATATGTTCTATTTAAATATAATAAGAAATAAAAATAAAAGAGTTTTTGTTTCCTAAAAATCCATTTACCAAATAAAGGATTGTTTTAAGACCTAATTCCATACAAAAAATTTTAGGGTAAAAAATATAAATAGAATTCAAACAATTAATGTTTAGCAAGAAAGTTCAGGACACGAGAAAGCTCGGTCCTAAAAATTTATTTAAGAAAAGATAAAACATGAAAACACAAAAGTGGCACAAAAATTACCACCACACCCAAAAATTGGCAAAAATGCCACCCAAAAAACCAAAGATACCAAATACCCACATACTAAATAAAAAACCCAAAAGACTACCAAGTAGAATCCCAAAGGAAATCCGTACATGAACCAGCCTGGCGCTAGGCTACAATCACACGTCCCGAAGTCAACAATGCCGACAATCAATAGCGCATCCTCCCAAGTTCTCCCGCATTACAAAGCCATCCCAATCATGATGTGAAAGACATCCTAGTCCCGCACGTGAACTGATTCGGTAGTCATGAGGCCCACCTACTCCACTGTTCCACATGTGCGATAGCCTCCCCGTCAATCCTGCCTACACCCGATTCACACCAGAACTAGACCGTCCGCAAGACACGCCAGCTGCATGACAGAGAAACCAACGCCCAAGGTACATTGACCTCGTAGCCTACATCCCTAGGTCCTCAGACCCTAAGGACTCCGCACTTGTCCTGATCATGGTCATCACCGACCGACCCTATCCCCAGCAGGCCCCTGCAGTTGGCCGCTCCATCCACCGTCGGCCTGTTCTCTTGGTTACGCTGGACCCCGCACACACCAAGCCAACTACCATCCCTACCATCTGAAATCCACTCCATCACATCCAGCACAGGTGTACCCCAAGCCCTCCCTCCATCGAGTTGTCCGAAATCGCCAGGATCCCACACGAAGCTGCATCCCCACTACACTCCCCTGGGAGTCCAGAAATGATTCGACACACCAACATGTTGCCTCCGCCTAATGCCATTGTCACCGGCCGCCACCGATAAACCGGTTGTTGACTCCAAACACACATCCTCCGCCTGAACAGTTCCTCGCCGCTCAAACCTGGAAGATCGACCCGCACCTCTCATCCTCCAAGGCCTACACCCGAAGCTCCTGCAAAAAACACTCACCATAAAGTGAGGATGTAGGACACCAGAATCCCTCTAGGCATCACTAACAAGGTCCCCTCCGATGGGGAGGTCTGTCCCAAATTGTTCGATCGAACCCATATGAGATCTTTTATTGGCAGATTGAGACAGTTTACGCCTACCATCATGTACTCAACACTTAATTAAAATGAGGGTCACAAATGTTTACTCAATTGAAATTTGATCCCAAGAAAATATTATACTAAACAATTTATTCAAATAAGTTCAATTCATGCTAGTATGGGTTATATGATAAGGGTGTGATTAGAGGAGGATAATTATTAAGAGTCCATTTTATTTTTTTTGCAATTAATTTTAGTTTAACATACAATTTCATGATAATACACAAACAAACATTAAAGAATTACATCAATATGACTCAATATCTTATTTTCAGTACCTAGAACCAAGTTTAAGAAACCATGATCAATAATTATATCAAAATAATAAAGAGGCATAATCATATACATGATAATAATACATTCTTTTTTATATCACAAAACCAAATTGATAACCCATTAATAAGACTATACATGAATTATGTCCATAGAATCTTAATACAAAATGAAAAGTGTATATAAGAATACCTAATGTTTATGAGAAGTAGAAAATTTAAAGACTAAACACACTCATCCCATAAATTTAATTTTATAATTAAAGTACCATTAAATCTATGGAATAACACATTAATTAATATAAAATCAAATAAAAATGAGAAAACTTTTAAATATTCCTTTAACTTAACATGAAAAATTATTCTTGTTAAACTAATTGATTAAATAATCAATGAAAATATAATGAACTAGGATTTTCATACATGGGTATTATATATATTTTAGATGAATATTCATTAAATTACACAAACATGTTCCCAATGAACATAATATTTTAGTGCCTTTGGAAACATGGAACAAAAAATTCTAGTTTTGTGAGTAAAAATATCTTCTACTGTAGTACACCTACTTAAAACCTTTCTTCATAACTTGTGGAAAGAAAACATAAGAATGGGTTAGATAAGATTATCAAGAAGCGTAAAGATGTAAAATAACAATTTACTGTCTTATGAAAGTATAAGTTAAGAAATACGGGTACGTGATCATGAGAAAAGTTTATACCCAACCTATCATGGATTATAAAAATGATTCATGGCATAAAAATCAATATTTTATAAGACTTGAATAATAAGAATTAAAATTCATCATAAATCAATTAGGAAACATAATTTTATATCAAAAATGTGCGTGGAATCATCATAAGTATAGAAAAACATTTCATATGTTATGGTTTACAACCTAGACTCTTGGATCATTACTTACCTCCTATTTACCCCAATAGATCAAACACATTGACATGTTTCCCATCACATATCAGGTACATCGACTTGTTTACCTTAGTTATCTCATGAGATATAATTAATTACCCAACAAATTGGAGGGATATATAGTTCCCAAATATTACTTAATGAAAAAATACATATGGGTTTTAGAGAACCATAAATAATTCACTACCTCATAACCAAAATATAGAAATGAGTTTAAAAAACACTTCATTATTACAAAACTCATGGAAAATAAATATATTTCATAATTATCAATACATAAAAAACATAAAAAATTTAAAAAAAGAGAGAGTAAGAATGATATCATTGGGTCACATCCTTAGTAAAGAATAAATAATATAAAATAATTTCATTTTAGACAGAAAAATAATTTTTTTGAAATGTCACTTTAAATAAATATTGAAGAAATTATCCTTTCCTTTAATAAATCATTTTTTAAAGTGCATCACAATTTTAAAAGAAAAAATTTTATTTTAAAAGAACATTGTAAGATTTTAAAGGAATCTTTAATTCATTATGACATCATGATGGTAGATCATTCCATTCATGCTGTATAAGTTAAAAAACATTCCTTTCAAATATTTTTGTTGGTAAAGGCATAAAGATCCTTATTTAGAAAATGAAAAACTATTCTTTTCAATCAATTCATAAAAAGTCACACATGGTTAAAAATAACATTAAATATTCATAGGATAATAGTTACAACCTTTTTGATTTTTTTTATAAAACATGGATGTGAAAGGTAAATATTCCTCCAATGAGGATTTAAAACGAAACAATCTCGAATATTGATGAGTTTTTGAAATAATACCATACCACTTTATACTGAATTTGAATCATATGAACCATGAAAGAAATAAAAAAATATCAATATAAAAATTACATAATAATCAGGATAAGACTCATAAAAAAAATTCATGGGTATTATATACACCACATATAAGAAAAAAGTATTGTATAAAGTATGTGTCCCACATAAATAAAATTCAGACAAAAATACCTTACCTCAAGTATCAACTTTACTTGTTCAGGAAAAAAAATAATGTATAATAAATATGGATTTATTATACATGTATGCCATAAAAATATATCAACCATAACATGTATGATTTTTTTATTACATCTTATCACCCCTTTAATAAAAATAAAAAGAATTATTCTATGTGATATCCGCTTCGTTTTCCAAGTATGTTTTAGTTTGGAAGTCCTACTCCTTATACATTAATCACGGTATCATCATTTCAAAAATAATAATTATGTTATATATATATATTATATATATTCATAAAACATATTCATTACCACCCATGTTTAGTATATATGAAAAACTAATTACATCATAACTTTAAGATGGTATGTCATACATACGAACAAGCGATGTTATTATTTCACAAAAGATTAAGTGGTAAAAGGATGACATGATATTATCATTAAATAATTATAATTATTTAATAAATATAATATATAAACATTTAAACCATAATAATTACCACTCATAATATATGGTGATGGAAAATTTATTTTATTGCTATGTGGAGACGGTAAGTCGTACATACACATGAGCGATACTTTTACATTTTTTTCCGATAGAAAAGATACTTTATAATGGTGTGTTAATAATAATAATAATATTTTATCATATTTATTATGATTAAGTTTTTATTTTATGATATGTTTCATAGTTTTATAGAAGGTATAGAAGAGTATAAAATGAGAACGATGGGTTAGAGCAATTACCTCTTCTTCGAAATGACTCCTTTAGATCTCCTCTATAGGACTATAGAGTTGGTCTATTGGGAAGAATTGAACCCCTATAATGTGTATAGGTAAGTGAGGAATATAAATTTTAAGTGTTTTGTTTATCTATAAGACTAAAAGTGGTGTAATGGGATGAAGGAGGAGGTGTCCTTTTATAATGAAGGTGAGGGGTTATTTTGGAATTTCTCAAAACATTAATTTATAATAATTAAATATCCATCCAAGTACCTCCAATTTGAAATTGATTGAAATATAACGTGGTATAGGGTGGTAATAAAATTAAACAATATATTTTATAAATATTTTTTTTAAATTTAAAACATATCATTTTGATTAAATCTTAGTTAACCTATTTTAAATTTTACCATGGTAACAATTTTTTCAATATTAAAACGTTGATATTTTTTTGTATAAGGTGTAAATTGAAAAATAAATGGTTAATTTATTATATTTTAGACCATAATTTATCCCCTTTTTCCACATTAATGATTTATATTATTTTTAATAAATTTAATAAAATATTATCTTCATAAAATATCATTTGTGTCAATTTTGAAACGATTATTTACATTGACTTTAAGAAAATCATTACAATAATATCACTTTGAAATAATTAATTTGATACATCCCTAATATTTCATATTCACCAATAATTTTAATAGAGAACCTTATTTAGTTCAAATTATATTATTTTAATATTTTTAATATCACTTA
Organism: Viscum album; assembly: GCA_963277665.1. Lineage (NCBI taxonomy): Eukaryota > Viridiplantae > Streptophyta > Magnoliopsida > Santalales > Viscaceae > Viscum > Viscum album. Next base: position 2,102,089,451 of record OY728147.1, on the reverse strand, counting down.
ATAGATTTTTTATTAATTGAATAATTAATGAATCATCATTGTGAAATTATTTATGATAATTATTTTTTCACAAAAAAAATAAATTTCAATGATATAGATAAACCTTTTATATTTAATAATAATATATATTGTCTATAATATCTCCTATTAAACCTTGTATTAAAAGTATTATACTTATTAAAAGTAAGAGTGTGACATTTTGTTAGTCTCTTTGATTTTAATAATATCAATGTCATTTTCATGGAAACGTGTTTATTAAATTATTAAATTTAGAAAATTATGTGTTAAGGGTATAATTAAATTCGTCTAATAATATTTTTGTCATTTCTAGTGTAGTTTTATAATAGTTATAATGTTATTCTTACCCTTAATTACCTAATTTTCCCTTAACCGTGGTAATAAAAATTACTAATGTTACTATCATATTGTCCAGAAATAAAATATACCTATTTAATAAATTTCAATAAAATGATTAAAAATATATAATCAATTTTTAAAAATTAAAAATACAAAATTGGATAAAATTAATTTAAAATTAATCTTATTGATGGAATGAGAAAACATTTTTTTAAATTGAAAACGCTCAAAATATTGTAACTTTTTATATTGAAATTCATTATGAAATTTAATCCATGACCTAAATTAGATTAAATTATATAAAATTTATATAATTATACTTTTAAATAAATAAAAAATATAATTTAACATTAATAATTTTTTAGATGAAAAAGCTATTTTCAATTAAAACTCTTTTTTTTCACTATTCATAAAAACATGAAACTTATCAGAAAAAAAATCGAAAACAAAATATATTTTTATATCCCAATTTTAAAGTAGAATTTTATTTTTTTAAATATAATTTATAAAAAGTTTCAAAATTTATTTTTAAAATAATTTATCTTTAGAAAGATGATAAAACTGCTTTTAGAAAAAATACAGTTTTTAAGCATAAAGTTGGATTTTTTTTCTTATGTATAGAAAAACTATAGGTTGAATGATAAAAATTAGAGTGAATATTTTATATATAAATTTAATTAATATAATATTATAAGTGTTATATGTTTATTTTATTAAGCTAAAACACCCTTGTTCACATTTAAATAGTTTGTTCATAAAAATAGTTCATTTTATTTTAAAAAGGGTTTTATTTTAATTTATAATTAATTGTTCAATTTTTTTTAATTATATATAAATGTATAAAGTATATTTAAATTTTTTTATTAATCATGTTCATACCCTTTAGTCTATAATCATTGTTATTATTTTCTTCATTAAATAATTACAATAATAAATTGATGTTTCATAGAAACTCAATGTTGTGTGTAATGCAAACTAATCTGATGTTTCATGTGGCACAAGATTAACATAATATAGATTTTAATGCATGATATCAAAGAAATAAAATTATTTAAAATATATATTTCATAAAAATATTGGGGTGTTACATTCTATCACCCATAAAATGAAATTCTCCCTCAAAATTCATTGGGGTCATCAATGTTTTAATACATAAAAGTTACTTTCATAGAAACCCACATCATAAAAATAAATACTAAAAAATCCTTTAAAAAATAAAGTTGAGACGTTAATGGTTACCCATAGTAACTCATAACTAGGTTTCCACATAGGATAACATATGGGAAAAGTGGAAATATGTAAGAAAAATAGGAAACTAACTATAATGTTCTAATGGAGAGTGATAGAGAATGTGTTCAAGATAAAGTAAATGACCATAGAACCATAGAAAAAATAGGTCTGGTAAAAGACATTGATAACATAAAAAATTATTATAATATGAAAAAATATTATTTAAAAAAACCTTTTATAATATATACTTACTTGATGTTATCTCATAAGTACAATATCACTCTATAGTTTTTCCTCGATCAATTTACAATTCATCTCTTACTCTAAGAAAAGATGAAGTTGAAATTGTAATTCCTAAAGAACTAGTATATCCTATGATCCATAATTGGATAATAAGTCATTTTTCCATATATATTTATCATAACCACAAAATGGTTAGTATATTTTATCTAATATACATAAATATTCATATTAAAAAACATTAATCTCTAAAACCTCATCCAAAATTTCAATGTAAAATATTTTATAAATATTTAACCTTATGAACAATGCAAAAGATTAAAATACGAGACCCTAAAAATAAGGTTACTAAACTTGTAATTTATCCCTAAAAATATGATGTGTTTGTTAATTATCACATACCAAACATGTGAAAACCATTATCATGTATTCTCCTAAAACAAAGTAATAGCATAAATTACCATAAAACCGTTGTGAAAATATAGATACTTTCAAAATATAATCCTTTACTCATTCCATAAATCCAAAAATTCAATATAATCAATCCACGAAATTATAAACCACCTTTTAATCATATCAGTCCCAAGGTCATCAACACTATCCCATTTATTTTATCACAAAAAAACATATCTATATTTTATTATCCAAACATCATGGAAATATTACGAGTTTCCTTCCCTTAATCATATGTATTCCAAAAATACCACCTTACCACCTCAATCACTTTTCATGGTTACTAGTACCATTCAATATATTCTCTTAAATCCTTAAGGAAAAACTACAGTGGACCAATACTTAGTTGTTTCATTATTCCATAATACTATAAAACTACTTTTAAAACATTATTATTGAATTCCATTACATAAACACTGAATCATTCCACCACTTCATTTTCAAATTCCACATCACTAATAGTGATCACATAATATTTCCCTTTGTCTCTGGATTTAAGAGGTTTCTAACATCGATTATCATTCTTAATCCTCAGTTTTGGGAACTTGTTATAATAATACCCATTTTCTTTACACTTAATGAATTTAAGTGATAGTGTTTCATTAGTTAGTATCATCTTTTTCTCCATTTTATTAACTAAACTATTCATCTCCTTTAAAAATTTATAAGCTTTATGTCCTACCTTTACACATTTAAATAACCTCATAGTTCCATTTAAATAATTCCCTTTATATTAATTCCCAAATTTTGTCATGTATACGATTAAAATTTATTTCCACCATGTGATTTATTCATGTTTCCATGAAAATTGATCTTTATTTTCTTATCAAACCCATGGGAATGGTGGGTATCTTCAATTTCAATTTTCACATTAAGAGAACATCAAACAATTTCTTCATATCTAATAAAATTTATTATGTATAACACCATTTGGAGACTAGGTTTTAATCCAATAAAGAATCAAGAAACCTTTATTTTAGGTTGGATAATAATACTAGAAGTATACCTCACAAGTCTTGTAAAATTTTCTCCATAGGTTCCAAAATATTCATCATCCTTTTTTTCTTTTTCTCAATGAAATAATTTTCATTTTTTTATGAAGAATATTAGGTAAGTACTTTTTGAAAAATAAGTTATTGTAATATACCCATTCCATGGAGTCAATATCATCATGTTACCTTGTATTACTGATAATATTCCACCATTAATCTGCTTCACCTTCCAAATGATAGACAACCAAAATGAATTTCTCACGTTCCTAACATTAAAGAACCAAAAATATATTTTCAATGTTAATAAACTATTTATTAGACACTAGTGGATTAGAAGACCCACTGAAAAAGGTGGATGCTTCCACATGAAGGACTCAATATAATTTTTTTACTTTTTTTTTTCATTTGAATGTCTAGCATGATTCATATCTTGAAAAAGTTTTCTGATCATAACACCAAGATTTTTTATTCATACTCTGAAAAAATTCGGTTTATTAGGAGTAAAATCATTTAATTGACTATCAAATTCATTATTAACATGGTTCCTTCAGGTTCCATCCATTGACTAAAACTTGAAAGAACAGTGTGAGAAACACTAATCATAGTGGTAGAACCACATAATCAGGAGAAATAAAATATAAAATTTCAATATATAACACCTTAGGATTAATCCTAGTTTATTCATGATAATTATAAAAACTATATTATTCTAACCTATATATATAATTATCTTTAAAGATCTTAATATGGTTTTATCATCCTAGTTTCTAAAGGTTGACTAAACCTTTTCTCTCATACCAATTATTAAGACCCATGATTTTCATACATGGATGTTAAATCTTTTTTAGATGAATATTAATTAAATTAGACAAACACATTCCTATGTACCATAATTTTTAGTAAATTTGGAATATTTTAATAGAAAGTCTATTCTGGTGAAAATCTTCAATTTTAACATAAATATCCTCCACTTTAGAACCCCTACTTGAAACCATTCTTCATTAACTGTTTAAAGGAAACATAAGAAAGGTTGAGCTCAGATTCTTAGTAAGGGAAAACATGGAAGATAAAAAATTATTATATTATGAATGAATAAGATAATAAATATGGTTATGTGATCATGAGAAAATATCACACCAACCTATCATGGATCATAAGCATAATTCATGGCATAAAACATTAACATTTCAAAAGACACGAATCATAAGAATGAAAATTCCTCATAACTCAGTCAAGAAATAGATGTTCATATAATATTTTTTTTGGAGTCATTATAAGTATAGAAAAACATTTCATATGTCAATTTTAACAACCAGTACTCTCAGATCAGGCCTTATCACCTATTTCTCCAAACAGAGAAAACACATCTAATTCTTTCCCATCATAGATCAAGAACATCGACTTGTCTCCATTATCTATATCATGAGATATAATTAATTATGCAATACATTTAAGAGATATGTAGGTCACAACCATAAATTAATTAAAACAATACATATGTGTTCTATAGAACCATAAATAATAAACCATATCAAAACCCATTTAAATAAATGAGTTTTATAAACACTTCATCATAAAATAACTCATAGAACAAAAATAGGTTTCATAAGTATCATTACCTCATGAAAATAAACCACTCATAGAAGGAGTAACAATGTAATACATGTTACATATACTAATTAAAGAATACATAACACCAAATAATGGCATCTTCGATGAAAAATGTTTTTTATGAAATATCACTTGAAATAATTCTTATAGAAAAATATAATTTCCTTTATGAAATCATTTTTTTCAATGAGTTGTGAAATTATAAAGGAATAAATTTTCATTGAAAATATACTTGTAATATTTTAAAGGAATCATCAAATAATTAAGGTTTCATGATGGCACAAGATTATATTCAAGACTTATAAGTTAAAAAAACACTCCTTCCATATGTTGTTTGTCAATAAAGTCATAAATATCCTTGTTTAGAAAATGAAAAAAATATTCCATTCAAAAAGTTTCATAAAAATTAAAATATGGGTAAAAAAACTTTAAATATTCATAGGGTAATAGTAAAAACCTTTTTGGAAACATTTTTTTAGACATGCATGTAGAAGATAAATATTCCCCAGTAGAGATTTAAAATGAAAGAACCCAGAATATTGATGAGATTGTGAAATAATCCCTCACCACTTTATAATCATTTGAATTGTATAACCCATGAAAGAAATAAAATCATATGGATATTAAAATACCATAATATTCAGGATAATACTCATAAAATACATTCATGGGTAATATATACACCACTCAAAAGAAACAAGTTGTGTTTAAGGCACACGTCTTACATAAATAAAAGTAGGAAAAAAATTCATTTCCTCATGTATCTTATTTCCTAGATTACACTACCTATATAATAAATATAGATTTATAATAAATTTATTTAATAACCATATATCGGTCAAAACGTGTATGATTTTGTTATTACAAATTATCACTCATTTATTAATAATTAAAATCATTGTTCTATGGGATATTTTAATTGTTTTCCATGCATGTTTCGGTTCGAGAGTAACAATACTTATACATTAATCATGGAATCATAATTTATAAAGTCATTATTAATATATATATCATATATAATCATAAAATTCATCTTTATTACCACCCATTGGAAATATAGATGAAAAATGAATCACATCACCTCATGGAAATGGTAAACCACATGTACGCATGAGCGACATTATCATTTACCAAAATATTAGGTGGTAAAAATGTAGTTATGATATTAATATTAAATAAGTATATTTATATCATAAATATAATATATAATCATTAAAAACATAATGATTCCTACTCATAAAATAAGGTGATGGAAAATTAATTGTATCGCTACTTGGAGACGATAAGCCGTAAGTACCCATGATCGATACTTTCACTTGTTGTTTGATAGAGAGGTTCTTTATAATGGTGTGTTCATAATAATAAATTTTTTTAATAATATTTATTATTCTGAATTTCTTATTTTTTTATATATATCATATATTTATAGGAGGTATAGAAGAGATGAAGAATAGAGTGATCAATCAGATCCATTACTTCTTCTTTGAAACATCTCCTTTATATCTCCTCTAAAAGAATCTAGAGTTGGTCCTTTAGGAATAAAATAACCTCTATAATGTGGATGGGGAATTTTAGAATAGAATTTTTTATATTTTAGTATATATAGAAGTATCAAAGTTCTATAATTATATGAAGGACGAGGTTTCCATTAATAATTAAGGTGTGGGGCACTTTTAAAATTTCTCAAAATATTAATTTATAATAAATAAAATCTCAATAAAAGTACAAAAAATGGAAAGGTATTGAAATATAATGTAGGACATTGTAGTAATACCATCTAAAAATATATTTTATATAAGTTTTTGGGTAATTTTAAAACTTATCATTTTGACTAACCCTTAGTTAACATATTTTAATTTTGTAACAATAATTTCAATAATAAAATGTTTATATTTTTAGTTATAAGATTTGAATTGAACCATAAATGTTAAATTTATCATATTTTAGACCAAAATTTATCCAATTTTCCTTATTTTTTTATGATTTATAATTAATTTAATAAAATATTATTTTCATAAAATATCATTATTGTCAATTTTGACAGTATTCTATACATTGATTTTAGGAAAATAAATTGAGAAAGAAAACATATATATCTTTTCATTTAATACACCAATAATATGTCTTATTTTCTTATAAACTTAGTGGAACACATTAATTGACTCAAATTATATTTATTTTAATATTTCTAATATCACTTAGTAGAGTTCTTCATTAATTGAATAATTACTGCATCATCATTGTGTAATTATTTATGATAATTATTTCTTCACTAAAAATTAAAAACAATTTTTTTTGATGTAGATAAACCTTTTATATTTAATAATAATATATATAGTCTAGAATATCTTCTTTTTTACCCCTTATTAAAAATATTATACTTATTAAAAGTAAGAGTGTCACATTTTGTCACTCTTTTATTTTATTAAAATCCAAGACATTTTCATGAACAAGTGTCTATTAAGTTATTAAATTTAGAAACATATGTATTAATGATATAATTAACTTCATAAATTAACATTTGGGAAATTTTTAGGGTTTATTTATAACATTTATAACATTATTTTTTCCCTTAATTATCTAATTTACCCTTAACCAAGGTAATAAAAATTACACAAGTGAATATTCATATAGTTCACAAATAAAAGGGAAATTTTTACTAAATTTTTACCCTATTATTAAAAAATATAAAATAAATTTTTTAAAAATTAAAAACACAAAATTGGCTAAAATTAATTTAAAATTACTCCCATTGACAGAATTAGAAAATAAGTTTTTAAACTTAAAACATTCAAAATATTGAATTGATTTTTATGAAAATTCAATGTAAAATTGACTAAAATGACTTAAATTGGATTAAATGAAATAAAATTGATCTAAATATACTTCAAAATCAATCAATAAAATCCTTTAACACAATAATTTTTTTATATTAAAAAGTTGTTTTTATTTAAAATTCAGTATGTTTTACTATTCATCAAAACATAAAAATTATCAGAAAAATACCAAAAATTCAACCAAAGTAATTTCTTTACCCTGAATTAAATGTATAGAATTATTTTTTAAAATAGTATTTATTAAAGTTTCAAAATAATATTTTAAAAAAAATTCTCGATTGAAAGGTGATAAAACTACTTTTAGAAAAAATACAATTTTAAGCATAAAACTGTATTTATTTTTATATTATGTCTAGAAAACACATAGTATGAATGATAAAAATTATATTTAATATTATATATATCATTAGTATAATAAAATAAGGGTGGTTGTTTTATTTTACTAGTTTAAAACACAGTTGTGGGAATTTAAAAAGTTTTTTTTTTCAGAAAAACATTTACTTTTATTTTAAAAGGCATTTATTTTCATTTATAAAAAATTGGTCACTAATGAATTAATTATATATACATGTATAAAATATATTTTCATAATTCAATTAATTCTCTTCATACCCAAAATTCTAACATCTTGGTTATAGTTGTTTACTTTAAATAATTATAATAATAAAATGATGTTTCATGGAAACTCAATGTTACATGTAACACAAACTAAGCATGTGTTGCATGTAGTGTAAAATTAAAATAGTGTATCATGAAATGAAAGGTATAAAAGAAATAGGATTATTTAAAAAATATTTTCTATATAAATATTTGGGTGTTACAGAAAAATTCCTATTATAATTATATATATATTTAAATTTATTATATTTATAAAAAATAGTATAAAAATATTTTAATCATATCCTAATTTAAAATTAAATTGATTCTCAATTCCACCTACCAAAATAATTCATCTATTATCCCCACACACTCTCAAAAATCATCAAATTTCCTTCTTTTATCGCTTTATTTTCGAAGAATCCTTACTAGTTAAATTATTTTTAATTTTATAATAACATATAAGTGTATTAACTTTTTCCCTTAGCACTTGATTATTATAAGAATTTTTAGTTTTTTCCCTTATTTTGGAACATTATTTTGTAATAAGTGCTTCCTAAAAGGCATGTTATAATGGTTATCCTTTGATTCCCTATTATTGGAGTTTAAAAGGGTTGATTTGTAAAGAATTATACTAGCCTCAACACTTGATATGAATATTGGTTGTTAACTCTTTGGATATTTGGTGTAGTACACAATGCATTTACTTTTTGTTAATATGTATCTCTCTATGTGTGTGTGTAAAAGAGATAAACATATAGTGGGGCCAAAAAAACCCTTATACAAATAAAATAATATATATAGTGATGTGGAAACACTACTCGAGTAAAATCTGTCATCCAATTATCTAACATCTTATATAGTATTTAATAATGCTAAAGTGACATTAAAATTTATCTAATTCATAATTGTTCATAATTATATACATACATATTATTACTAGAATAAATAACAAAAAAATGCATATCCACTGAAGTATATATGCTAAGTGTGAGTACAAATACTTTGTAAGAACTATGAAATATCCCAAAGAACACTTGAAAAAGGTAGGTTTATTCTTAAGAAAGGGTTTACATATAATATATATAGAAAAAAAATCAATTTACCATATATATTGATAGGAATTTAAAAAACTGACAATCTAATAATTATAAATTAATAATAGAAACAATGAATAACTCTCAAGCGACGAATTATACATACCTTGATCAAAGCTCAAAATCTATAATATCAAAGAACATTTACACTATGAAATATCATATCTACTATGGAATAACGATTTCACCATGGAGAACCTGTTCGATAATAAGACTTAAGGAATATCAATTCTCATCCCATAAAAAATTCATTTTTAATAAAATTTTGGGTTTTGTTGGTACCCATATGAAATAAATATCCTTCTTATAAATTATTTAAATAAAACTCAACACTCAATTCAAAAATGTAGTTATGATACCCTTGGTAACTATACCATTTGACATCACACACACACACACACACACACACACTTACCTATACACATATAATGGGTAGATGATGTACTAATTCCCATGGGTAGTTGACACACTCATTCCTAATCATTATCCCATTATTAAATTCTCTATATCACCTGAATAACACATTATAAAAACATATTCCAAAAAATTATAATATAACCTATAAAAATACATATAAGGCTTATATGAAACATTTAATAACTGAAGTAGAAAATGTGAAACTTTATAAAATACCTGTAAGATAAAAATATCATAGTGAACTATCACCATTACCATGATATATCAAATTAATAGTTATAATGGATAGTATTTAGGAAGAAAATATTATACATGTCATAATTAAATCATGGAATAATGTCAATAAAAACCCATTAAAGTGTATAAATATGGTATACATGATAACAGTGCACCTGGAAACCTTTAGTCATAACATAAAAATAATTGTTAGTAATGAAGAATCCCAAAAACAAAATACTATTAAAGAACCTAAAAAATGTATGAATAACTGAATAAAAAATTACCAATAAAGACGAGAAGAATACCCAAAAAGATTATAAAGCATGACTTAATAAATAATAGATGTAAACTAGTAGAAGGTTGTGAACTTAATATTAAAATAAATCATCCCATTTTATGATTAAATTTAGATAAACCTTAATTAAATAGAAGAGATAATTATTGGTTTAAATTAATATATATATCTACTTCCATAGATTGTTGGTTTACCCATTTAACCCTTCTCAATTTTAAAGGAAATACATTTGGGTTTTGAAAATATATTTTTTATTTAAACATGAAAAGGGAAAAAATACAAGAGTTGTGGGTTCTAAAAGATCCATTTAAAAAATAAAGGTTTTCATAAATACCCAATTTCACACTCAAAACACTGTAAAAATAGATACATTAAGTATTTAAGTGGTTAAGGTATGTAGTAAACACTTTACCAAATTGACCATAACAAATATTTAATCAATTGATGTTTGATTTAAAGTGAATATTTGACTAAAAAATTTATTCAAATAAATGAAAATTGTGCCAATGAATTTTAGATTCATATATAATTAAATATTCACTACACACACATGAAGGAATTACATCAATTCCACTTAATAACTTCATTTATTATATTAGAAGATAGGTCTAGAAACCATGTTCAATACATTTATCAAATTAATAAAAGGGTTTAACCATAATCATGATCTAAGAACTTATTTTTTATATATCACATAACACATTAAATTCCCCATTAATAATTATATTATTACATTATTCCAATTAACTTTTATAAATAAAAAAATGTATATATAAATACATCATATTTATGAGAAGTGTAAAATATAGATAACAAGCATGCTCATTACTTAATTTTAATTCAAGAATGAAACAACCATTTCAATCCATGAAATAAAATCTATTTATATAACTATAAATATATATGAAAAAACATATAAAGGTTAATTTAAAATAACATGTAATTTTTTTTAAAATTTAACCAATTGAAGAACCAATGAAAATAACCCTTTATAGTTTCCAGAATATATATTTTTTAAATTTATTAGATTTGTGGAAAAATAGGACACATATTTTTTACACAACCTAATTAAAAAAGGAAATGCAGGGTTCGGATCAACTATTAAAATAATTTATTAGAGAGCCTTGTGAAATTAAAAAGGAACTCAAATGAATTTCTTGAATAATATAACCTAATATACACACTTATTTTATCTAATCAATTTAATTCCATAATTAAAGAAATATAAAAGTAATTATAATCCCCACATTAAATTATTAAAATATAAATTATACTAAATTTGTAAAAATCCAAAATTTATGCACCCCTTAAAACCATTAATTTAAAAAATGACAAGGAAATTCTTAGTAAGCTAGTATAATATATAAATAAACACCAAAACCAATACTAGAGGAATAAAAACAACCATATTTGGTATCATTTAGAAAGATACAAGAAAATCCCCAATAATTTGTATAATTTTAATATGATTTAGATAAATTGAATCTAAAATCCCTAATTTTATTAAGATAAATCAAAGGATACGAAAGGGAATTCCTTTCAATGATGATTCTTGATACACTCAAAAATATTAAAATATAAATAGGGAGAAGAATTATAAAAAGGATGCATAAGGAAGAACCAACATTGGGCTACCTTTATATGCATTTCATTGATTTTGGTGTGGGAGGGGGTTCTACCTTTTTTCTTTCACCCCCATCGAAATCGCTCCCCCTTTATAATTCCATATATCAAAATTTATTCAATAATAATTATAATAATATACATTTTGTATTTATATTTGTTATAACCTAATAATAATTCCATATATATATCCCATAATAATAATGATAAAAATACAATTAATACACATAAAAGTACATATGTGTATTATATATCACTAATGAAAATAAAATAATAATAATAATATATACATATTATATGTTATAAAATTATAATAATATTATTAATATTCTTAATATTATTTAGATATTATTTGATGAAAATATTTATAATAATAATGACAAAAATACACACATATTATAACATAAAAATAATGTTACCAATAATGATAATACATATGTATATCTTTACAAGAGAATATAACAATTTAATTAATACATATATATGTCATAACATAATAAAAATAATAAAAATCACACATGCACACATATATCTTTATGTATGTATTGATCAAAAAAAAAATAAATAATAAAATACAATAAGGATATCACAACTATTGAATAATTATTTAATTTATTACTCTAATTCCAATTTTTTCACTTCACTTTGTTTTAATAAATAATAATCTAAAACATTATTTATCACCAAATATAAATTATATCGCATATTTATCATCTATTTTAAATTCTTATTCACATTTTTATTATATTTAATATATAATATTATTTTCTAATTAATATTATATTTATATATCCTTAGAGATTAGTAAAATAAAAAATAAATATTTAATTAAAATAAATTAAATATTCATATCTTATTATTAATAATAACAAAAAAAAAATAATAATTAAAAAAATAAATAAAATCCACTAAGTCCACTATAATTTTGGTGGCCATCGTTAGCCTCTTGGTGACACCACAAAGTATTGAGTGACCACAATTAAACTCTTATTGGTGGATTATATAGACACTGAAAGAAAACTAGAAATCCCATGCCTTCTACTAGGGTTTTGGTGAGTCTCTACATCCCCCAAAATAATATTTAGCTCTAAAAGAACCAAACTATAAAACACCCAATTTAAATACCCCTGTAAATTTTAATATTACCATTCAATTGATAAAAATTCAAAAAAATAAAACACCCCCTTGTTTAAGCATTTTAATTTCCAAATTAAATAAATATTTCAACATTGTAAATATATCACAATCATAGTAAAATATATATAAGTTTTTCTATTTTTAATTTTTATTTGGTTCTTTTGGTTTTATTTCATATTTTTTCCAATTTGATTTTCATTGATTGATTATGAAAATAAGGATAAATTATATTTTTTTGTAATAATTTATTAGTTTTGGATGGAGATAATAATTTTTTTAATTTTATTTAAAACTATAATATAAGATTAGTTCATATTGTTAATTACACCTTTCTATAACACCACCAGTAATTTTATTTGTTATATATAAGAGTTAATTTAAATGGTAAATTGATATATATTAAAAAAAATTCTCAAATAGAAAATAATTTTAATGTTTTGAGTCTGTTATTATGTTTACATAAAAGGAAATTTCACATAAGAAATTTGATAAACTAATTTTGGAAGGTTATAAAAAGGTTGAATTAATTATTTTTGATATTATTGAATCCTTATGAATAATGGGGGAAAAATTTTGTAATTACATGTTTACCCAAGGGGAAGAATGATTTTGATATGTCTATAAGTTATTCATGGCTATGTATGAACCATTTTAATATTTGAATATCATTAGAAGTAGAATGAATTAGTGTGGTGATATATTGAATCTGAAAGAATATTTATTGATGATGGTTAAAAAAACCATTCTAAAGATTACTAAAATTTAGAGGCCATATTTATGGAGTGTTAACACTTAAAATAATTTTTTGATAATTCCTATAATGTATGGGAAAACCATTTCATGGTTAATTTAACCATTATATGGTGTAATAAAAAATTATTGGGTTGTATAAATTTCTAAAGAGAGTTTTGATGAGTCATTACCTCAAAATACTTTAGTAGTGGGATAATTAAATGGTCTTTAATTATAGTAGAGAAGTGATTTTTTGTGAGATATTGTGCAAAATGGGATGTCTAGAAAATTATTCTATGGTACAATTTGTAAGAACCCTGGTATTCATATGAGGTGAAAATAAATTTTCTTTTGGTTTAAAATCATATTTATAGCCTAATGTTAATACCCGTTGAGGCCATGGATGTATTGGGGTTTTATAGGGCTTGTTCGGAACTTGGAGCCCAGCTTTTGGGGTGAAAAGGCCTAGCACATGGTTTGTATAAACGATGTTGGGTAGGACACACAGTTAATTATCACCATGTGAGGCTGGATTGTGGAGTCCTATAAGCCACATGATTAGTCAAACCATGCAATTTGAAGTTTATGGTCATAAAAAAACTATATAATTTTGATATTGGAGTTTCACACGATATTGTGCATGGTTAGTCAAACCATTTTCAATAACCATGATAAGTTCCCATTCCTACAAAAAAAGTGTGCACAGTTGGCGGATGATTTGGCCAACTATGCAACCAAACCATCCGACCCTATATTTTTTAGTGAAATTAAAAAATCTCCTTTAATGAATATTTAAAATCAAACCTAATTTTCATTCTTTACACATTGTACAATAAGTGGATTTTGAGATATCCTTTGAAGATAAAAAGCATTTTATGATCTCATTCCATCATCTAATCTTGGATTCAAGTGTTTTTCATCTCATTGAATTTTCATTAGTGAGTACTTAATTCCTTCTGTGACATTCCCCATTCTTATTAGTATTTTCTATGATATATAAATGAAAGCTAATATTCCCTAATTTTAGGTTTATCATTGATTATTCAATTTTATTCAGATCTGAGTCAAATTAGAAGTTGATACTGGACAAGTACTATATTAATGAGATACTATTGGTGGTATATACCGTTACTTTGTGGTTTGGTGATTTATTAATGTATTTATCATTGTTTCACCCTTCAAAAGTTTCTGAGAAACCCCAAAATTGAATTTTGTAATTTATTTAAATGGAATGGAACCTAATTGGTATTCCCTTATTACCCTTGTGATGAGTTGGTGGTTGTTTCCCTAACCAAGGTCACCCATGGGGTGTTCCATGTAATTTATATTTAACTTTTACACTTCTTAAGCCACCCAAGGGGCTGTGTTTTAGCCTCTCATAGTTGGAGGAAGATGAATTATAATTAAATTAAATTAAATTTATTTATTGGGAGATGTTTTTCCTCCCTTTCCATGTGTTGACATGTTGTTCCTTTTTTAAATTTAATAAATGTATTATATGGAAATTTTGTGTGGGTGGGTATACTTATTAGTTTATTTTGAATGTTAATTGTTGAATGAGTGGGTATACTCATTGATTGATTTGAATGTAAATTCATAGAGGGAAAAAGTTGTGAAATAAAATTTTAGTGGATTCTTTATTTGGTAAACCTTGGGTCTTGATTATATTTAGATTCCATGGTCGCTTCACCCATGGATCTTGTTTTACATTAGAAGATGACTTGGACCTATATGACCCATGGATATTGATTCCATAGTATGCCAATGGAATTTATACCCCTTGGATCTAGATTGTTGGGATCACATTGGACATGATCTGTTTAGATGATCCTTGGAATCCACCAGTGCCATTAATGATTTTCCATCAAGATTATCCTAAGAATAGATGATGATTCCTTGTCCTTATATACATTGGATTAAGCCTTGAGTGGTCTAACACTTTGTTTATATGGAACAACCATGGGAATTTGATATGCTTGGTGGTACGGTGTGGCTGTGGTTGATATGAAACTTCTGGTTATATGGAAAGGTTATGGTTGACATGATATATGTAGATGTAAGGAAAGGATGTGTTGGTTATTTCTATTTTTTATAGCTCCCTTGTTATAAGAGCTAACCCATGTTTGGTAGTGAGCCTTGTTTGAAGTACTAGATCTCTTGTTTTAGTAGTAGGTTTTCTTGGGTGTAATGACCCAAACTACTATGAATAAAATTACTCTTTGATTTAATTAAATGTATTTTGGTTATTAAAAAAAAATGAACTCCTTTTTATTTATTATTTCTAGTTGGATTTAGATGACTGTTAAATATTATTACCATTGATAATATATCTGTTGAATAGTGACCACATGATTAGTATAAATATAGTGTTTTAAATAATCTTATTGACATAGAAAATGGAATTGATGGACTCAACCAGCAGGATCATACCCTATGAAATCCAATTATTATAGATTCAAAGGGAGATATAAATTCTAGGATTTTACCTAAACCAATCCAAAGCTAAGATCAAATAGGTTAAGCATGTGAGAAACTCTTTACGAGAGAAGTTCAAGCTCATCGAGATCATGACCCAAACCATGTTCACAAAATTTCCCCATGAAAGTTCCATAACCGCACACCTTACCCTTAGTAAATTTTCTTGATTATTAGAGGGATATGTATTAATAACCTATAAATATGATTATTTATATTATTTTATATAGATTAATGAATATATTTTCCTCCTATTATTATTACTTTGTAAATTATTTTTAATTTGATACAATAAATCACAAATTATATTTTTAGTTTATATTCATATTAAATTAATGAATTTACGATAAAATGGATTTTTGAAATAAATAATATTTTAATGGAATGTTATTATTAAATAATATTTATTAAATATATGTGATCATATAATTTTTATGATATCAAATGTAATTTTTATTAGGGTTTAAAAAATATTGTTGTCAAAAAACCATCATTTTCAATAAATGTCAGTTTTTATTATAAAAGTTAAAATTCACATCTTTAGAAAATTATTTAGATAAAATTTATATTCTTTTTGGAATCATTATTTCGATAATTATCCAATGGTGAATTTTTCATAATTTTCGGAGACAGTCAAATTTTCTGGTAAAAATTAAGTATTGTATAAATATAATTTGTGTTTTATGACATCACAATGAACCAAATGTGATGTAACATGTAATATAAATGGGATAGAAGTCAAAATATATATTTTCCCTCATAAATAATGTTATTTTAAGTTTATTTTATTTATTTATTAATTCCATTATGTATCCTATAAGACTTATAATATATTTTAATATATTAAAATCATTTCTTTAAAGTGTGCCTCACCTCCACATCACCAATGATAATATTTTATTAAATTGACCCTTTTCCTTATAAAATAATTCAAACCAATCGTATTTTGAAGAAAACATGGTCAAAAATTATGGGAGGATTTTTAATTGTGTATATTTTATTATGTAGAGTCCAAAACCAAAATATTAATGAAATCTCCCTCTTTTCCTATATAAACGCACCCAATATTCCATTTATCTTCAATAAATATACTCTCAAAATGTTAAAACTCTTCCCTCCACTTTATAGAGTCCGCTCAGGGTTTCCCATTCTTTCATAAATCCCCTCCCAAGCCTTTGGATCACACATTCATGTAAGGTTTTTTTGTTTTTTCATATTTTTATAAGTTTCTTTATTATGTCATGCCTTATTTTTCCAATTCATTATTTTAAAAAATATATTTCCATGTCCATATTAATTTAAATTTAATATATAAATGATTATATACCTATTTATATATTATCATCCCATTTTAGGAATTTTTATGTGACATCTTTATGCCGTCGAAATTGCACCAAGATTTCCCATTTCAAAACAATTGTGTAGTGAATATCATGCCCATTTTCTGTAGTGAGTATTTGTAACAACCCAATATTTTTGAGTAGTATATTAACTTACTCTTATTGATTTAATAAGATGTTAATGGTCAATGCAGAAAGAGGAGTGGATGGCTTCATCCAGTAGACTCGACCCTTATGAAGCCCACTTATCAGAGCTTGGGAAGGAGGTAGCATCTGTGGGCTTCGCTTTGGACCAAGCCCAAGCCGAACTCCAGCGTGTCAAGCTTGAACGGAAACGCCTACGGGAGAAGTTAAAGTTAGTAGATATTACTACTAGGGCAATGTTATCTGAGCCTCCCTCAGATTCTCTCACCATAGCACACCTTACACTTCGGTCGTATGCCGGTGTTATAAGGGGCTATGTGACGAGACCCTAGCTTCCTTGTGTAATCCTTTCAGGTGAATAAATTGAGATTTCTTCCTTTAGTGATGTTTGTGAAATTTCAAATGTCTAGATAATTTTAGAATGTATTTTATTGATGAATTTTTGAAAAAGGGATATTTTAAAACATTTATGTAAACCCTAAATAACTAATGATGTGTAATGATTTTCAAAAAATGGTCTTCTACAAAAGTGTTCAGTAAGGAATTTGGAGTCTAATAAGATCAACTTAATTTTTGATGAATAGTAAATTATGAATAGTGATTTTACGCTTAGGATTAGTAATATGACCAAATGGATTAGTATTTTCACTCAAAAGAAAGTTTTAATATAATTTAGACACCTAGATTAAGTAATGTGATTCAATAAAATGGGTAAATAACGGTTTCATAAATTATTAATCAAGTATTATTTTTTTCGGGTGAATAGTGTTTTTTAATTAAAAATTTAATTAAAAATAATTAGAAAATTATTTTTATAAAAATGACTTTATTTTTGAACTCAGAGCATCGATATTATGTTATGGTAATTTTTGGGGTTTTTTCTGAAAAAAATGAACTTCTGATGAATAGTGTTTTTATTTAAAAATTAAATTAAAAATATTTAGAAAATTATTTTTATAAAATGGATTTCATTTTTGAAATCAGAGCATTGATATTTGGTTAAGGTGAAATTTTGGGATTTTTCTGAGAAAGATGAATTTTCAGTGAATAGTAAAAAATACAGTTTTAGGGTTTCAGTATGTTTAATGACATCATAACGGTGTCATGATGATGTCATGATATCTTTTGAGGGTTGGCCGGCCAAGGGTGATGAATTATTGTTTTGGGGGCCCCATGTGGCCTAACTCCATGATAAATGCCAAGGGAGAGCACATGGGTTTGAAAAAAGCACATGTGAGGTGTCCCTTGGCCATTAATGCCTTGTCCCCTCACTTTCCCTATAAATACCCACCCTTTCCTCCTTTGGTTTTCACTCCCAACTCTCCCCCAACGAAGTTCTGGTCTTCTTACCTTCCAAGGAGTCCTCCCAAGGTGCCCCCAAGCCCTCAAGGTCCAATCCTTTGAGTTTCAAGAGTCACGTTTTAAGGTAAGGGATCCGACCCCTCTCTTCTTTTCATGTAATCTCTTTTATGTCATTCCTTTTATGCTCCATGTTATTATGTGAGAGGATGTTCTTTTATATTCCTCTTACTGCCCCTTTCATGTTTATATGATGAGAGATCCCCTCTTACTCTCATCATTTCGTTTTATGAAAGTTTAAGTGACGCCGTTAGGCTGCCGAATGTTTAAGTGATTCTTTCACCCTTCTCATTTTTCAAGTTCGATTTTCATGTCAAATCTTTCAAGTTTTTTTTTATTATGTTGTGGTATGATCTCTATATCTATCATACTGATCTCTTATGATCATATGATGAGAGACCCTATTTGATTTGTTCAATTCATTTTTATTGAAGTTTAAGTGACGCTGTTAGGCTTCCAAATTTTCATAAGAGAAATCAAATTTTTGTCTTCTTTCCATGTTTTTCATTTCAAATGGTATGTTCTTAAAATTGCATCACCATGTCTATATATCCTTCTTATTCTGTCCCTCTACTGTTTTATGGGTCAATTATGATTGTTTGACCCATGTTCCCTCTCTTTTCAAAGTTTTCTAAAACCTTATAACATAGCCGTTATGCTGCAGAATTTTCGTCTCAAAATGCCTCTCTTTTCTCAAAATTATTTTATGTTATAAAGTGAATACTCAAAGCTCCTATTTCTACAGGGGTATTCACATATATATGAAAATGTTCTATTTTAAATTCTGGGATTTACATACATGATACCCGCTTTCCCTTTCCGTGGGTTCAAAGTAACGTAAAGATCATGTCTTTAAACCAGCTTTTAAAACGTTATGATTATGAAATGAAACCCATTTCTTTTATGCTATATGGGTTATTTATGAAATGTTTGATGATGATATATGTGGCTCACATGATAATAAAGGAAAATTTAAGGGTGCGCCCTGATAGCGCTCCAATGCATTGGGTAAAGACTTAATCTCTAGAGATGACCATTTTAACGACGCCTTGGTGAATAACCTTGGTAATTTTTAACGACGCCTTGGTGAATAACCTTGGTAATTTTTAACGACACCTTGGGGATGGACCTTGGTGAAATGAAACGATTGTAAATATTAAATGTTGCAGCCACATCTTCAAGTTATGAAAAATATTATTTTTATTATGATGTATCTCATGATTTCTTTCTCATGCCTTAAAGTTCTTTTCATGTCCTTATTGAAGTATCTCAAGTTCACTTGTAAAATGTTTCTCTTGTTTCCCTTACTGGGCCTTCTGCTCACCCTTTCTTTTAATGTATGTCCCAAGGTTATGAGATGCATAATGAACATAGGATGAACTAAAGGAGAATCCTTTCAAGTGTTTAAGAAGAATGTTTTATGTTTTTTTTATGTATTATGATCCTTGTTTCCAAGACACTAAACCTTAACGATCCTCAGTTCCGTGTAATGGAATGAAAGTTATGTTATAAAAAGACGGGATGCTATAGTTGGTATCAAAGGATGGTTTAGTTATTTGTGGAAATTAGGATATAAAAACTTTAGGAAGAACCCTATAGAAAAGTTTAAATATAGGAAAACTTCCTGGTATTTTGGTAAGTATTGAGTAAGTGGTCTATCAAACAAATACATCCCTGTCTGGATACGAGCAGGTAGAGGCGGCTCTGGCACAGATGTACATAGGGGTAAAACCCAAAAACACCGCTTTGAGCTAGACTCGAACGGGAACTGGTGCACGATAACGGGCCTTGCTGCACTCTTGGTTATGACACTCCCGGGGGATATGTTTGGTTAATCACAAGCTTTTTATGAATCATTATGAAGGAATTATAGAAAAGTGTAATTGTATAAGCATGAAGTCTTAGTTAAAAGATCCATAAATGAAATAAGTTTCTCACTAAGGTTTTATTCTTTTAGAAAATGGCGGGCAATAGGAGGAACCGTGCCGATGGTGATCGCAATGCACCATGTGCTGACGACCCTCCGATGGAAGCCGGAATGGAAAAATTCATGCGAATGATGAACCAACTGACTCAAGTTATGAGTAATAACTTGAATCAAGCTGAGAGGCTGACCTCACCACAAAGGGAACAACTTTCTGTTGAGTCCTTCATGCGTCAACGACCACCAACATTCAGTGGATCTACTGACCCATTGGTTGCGGAACAATGGATAAGCTCCATTGAAAAGATCTTTTCTATACTTATTTGTTCGGAACAAGAAAAAGTCACCCTTGCTATTTACCGCCTAGAGGGAGAAGTTGATCAGTGGTGGTCACTGATCAAAAACATGAAGCCACGAGGAGAGATAGAAGCTTTGGAGTGAGAGGAATTTCGGGGAATTTTCTTTAACAAGTATTTCCCCCATTCCATGAGAACGAGAATAGAGAAAGAGTTTCTCGAGCTGAAGCAGAAGGAGAACGAATCTGTCAGAATCTACGAGATGAACTTCACAAGGCCTTCCCATTATACCTCAAGCTTTGTCATGGACCCTAATGGGAAGGTTGATAGATTCTTTGGCGGACTACGACCTCATCTGCGGAAGAATCTAGCCAACAGGGACTATGATAGCTATGAAGAAATAGTTCGAAGTGCTATGAAAGTTGAACTAGAGTTTGGGGAGACACAGTGGTCTCACAAATCTAATGAGAAGAAGAGAACTCTAGAACCAAGACTGGGAAGAAGTTTTGATCATGAAAGAGGTGGAAAGCAAATGCAACTTACCACATGCAATAAATGTGGGAAGAATCATCTGGGGAACTGCTTGAACAGAAGTGGAAAGTGCTACAAGTGTGGAAGAGAAGGCCATATTGCTCAGAATTGTCATAGTGAGGTGAAGCCTCAGCTTCCCAACACTAACGACAGAGGAAAGATGGTTCTAGCCCTACCCGAAGTCACATGCTTCAAGTGTGGACAGCTTGGGCACTTTGCTAACCAATGTCCAAATCCGAGGGCGGTGGAGGGGAATCACCATCAACCTTAGCAGAGGCCAAGAGAGCAAGGTCATGCTTTCTCTATCACAACAGCTGAAGTTGAAGTCCCGAACGATGTGGTAGCAGGTACTCTTGTTGTCCTCTCAAAACTAGCAAGTACTTTATTTGATTCTGGTTCTACGCATTCCTTTATTTCCTCCAAGTTTGCAAGGAATATAGAATCAATCCCCGAACTGCTAGAGGTAGAGTTGTCTGTCAAGACTCCAAGTGGGATTATCCTTGCATCAACAGTATTTAGAGACTCTAGTGTTTACTTTGGTGAGCACAATCTTATCGCAAATCTAGTAGTCATTCCCATGATGGAATTCGACATTATACTAGGGATGGACTGGCTCTCAAAGTATATTGCTAAGATCAAATGCAGAAGTAAGGAAATCTCAGTAGTCTTGAATGAACGACCTACAATTATCTTCCAAGGAGAGATACCCCGAACTGATCCCTATCTGGAATCACCTCTTATAGCATTCTTTATGGAGTTAATCGGTGATGATGAAGAAGGAAAAGGGAGCATACAAATAGAAGATGTTCCGATTGTTCAGGAATACATGGATGTATTTCCTGAGGAGTTACCTGGACCTCCCCCAGAAAGAGAGGTAGAGTTCTCCATTGAACTCATACCTGGGTCCCAACCGATATCAAAGACTCCATATAGAATGGAAAATGTGGAGCTAGAAGAGTTAAAGAAACAACTCCAAGATTTATTGGAGAAGGGGTTTATCCGACCGAGTGTGTCTCCTTGGGGAGAACCAGTTCTCTTTGTGAAGAATAATGATGGATCAATGCGGCTATGCATTGATTATAGAGAACTAAACGAGATCACAGTGAAGAACAGATATCCTCTTCCAAGAATTGATGATTTATTTGACCAACTTTGTGGGGCTCAATTCTTCTCTAAGATTGACCTTCGATCTGGTTGTCATCAACTGAGGGTGAAGAAGGAAGATATTCAAAAGACTGCCTTCCGATCAAGATATGGGCATTATGAGTTTACTGTTATGCCCTTCAGATTGACTAATGCTCCTGCTATTTTCATGGATTTGATGAATAGAGTCTTTAAGGACTACCTTGATAACTTTGTGGTAGTTTTTATTGATGATATTTTGATATATTCAAAAAGTCGTGAGGAGCATGAAGATCATCTAAGGGTTATATTGAAAACTCTGTGAAAGGAGAGGCTCTTTGGGAAGTTCAGCAAGTGTGAGTTTTGGTTACAACAAGTTGCTTTCTTGGGGCACATCGTAACCAATGAAGGAATCTCGGTTGACCCTGCAAAGACAATGGTTGTGGAGGAGTGGCCTCAACCCACAACAATAACTGAGATTCATAGTTTCCTTGGTTTAGCGGGATATTATAGGAGGTTTGTGAAAAACTTTTCACGGCTCTCTAATCCACTAACCAAGTTGACTCGAAAAGGGGTTAGGTTCATCTGGACAAAGGAATGCGAGGAAAGTTTCCAAGAGCTGAAGAAGAGATTGGTTACAGCACCTGTGTTAACACTACCCTCTATCGGAGAAGGATTTGTTATTTTTAGCGATGCATCTCTGAAAGGGCTTGGGTGCGTCCTCATGCAAAATGACAAGGTAATTGCTTATGCATCTCGACAGTTGAAGATTCATGAGCAGAATTATCCTACGCATGATCTAGAGTTGGCGACAGTTGTTTTTTCTCTAAATATATGGAGGCACTATCTTTATGGGGAGAAATGTGATATATAAACTGACCACCAAAGTCTAAAGTATATTTTCACACAGAAATAATTGAACATGAGACAAAGGAGATGGTTGGAGCTTATTAAAGACTATGATTGTTCAATTCATTATCACCCTGGAAGAGCAAACAAAGTCGCGGATGCGTTAAGCAGGAAAGATCCTGTTGTTCTAGCAACAATGAGGATCGTAAGAGATCCCTTGATTAAAGATCTAGTAAAACTGGACATGGGAATTATAAGGAAAGGGACATCATCAACCCTATTCCAAATGATTTCTCAACCTTCATTACTAGAGAGGATCAAGAAGGCTCAAAAAGAAGATCCTTTGCTGCAGGAGAAGTTTGAGGCTGTAAAGGATGGGAAGTTCCCTGATTTCAATATTGATCAAGAAGGTGTATTGAAATTTCGTACAAGACTATGTGTCCCATCTATTCCGGAGATAAAGAAAGAACTGATGTATGAATCTCATAGCTCTACATTCTCTATACACCCGGGAAGCACTAAGATGTATAGAGACCTTCATGATCATTATTGGTGGGATAACATGAAGAGGGAGATTGCGGATTACACTACAAGGTGCCTGGTGTGTCAGCAAGTAAAGGCAGAAAGACAACTTCCTAAGGGGGTATTACAACCACTACCCATACCAGTATGGAAGTGGGATAATATCACTATGGACTTTGTAACTGGTCTCCCGAAAACATCCAAAGGAAACAATGCGATATGGGTTATTGTGGACCGTCTCACCAAGACAGCCCATTTTATCTCTATTCAGGAAGATTTCTCTCTAGATCAGCTTGCCAAGATATACGTGAATGAAGTGGTAAGGCTGCATGGGGTACCACTATCAATCGTATCTAATCGTGACCCAAGATTCACATCAAAATTTTGGAGAAGTCTTCAACATGCTCTGAATACTGAATTGAATTTTAGTACGGCCTATCATCCTCAAACTGATGGCCAATCTGAAAGGACTATTCAGACACTCGAAGACATGTTGAGATTATGCTCAATGGAATTTAAAGGTGGATGGGATCAACACCTCCCATTAGTGGAGTTCTCCTATAACAACAGCTTCCATTCGAGTATTCAGATGGCACCCTATGAAGCTCTATATGGAAAGCGGTGTAGAACTCCTACTTGTTGGGATGAAACTGGTGAGAGGAAGCTTCTTGGGCCTGATCTCGTGAAAGAGATGACGGAACAGGTTCATGCCATCCAACAACACATAAAGGCTGCTCAGAGTCGGCAGAAGAGCTATGCTGACAATCGTCGAAGGGACTTGGAGTTTGGTGTTGGTGACAAAGTCTTCCTTCGAATTTCTCCATGGAAGAGAGTCATGCGGTTTGGGAAGAAAGGGAAGCTCAGCCCTAGGTACATTGGCCCCTATGAAATCCTTGATCACATAGGAGCAGTGGCCTATCGTCTAGCACTTCCACCGAACCTAGCTCAAGTTCATGATGTCTTCCATGTATCTCTCTTGAGGAAGTACATACCCGACCCTTCGCATGTACTGAACCCAGAGGTGGTACAACTGGAACATGAACTCTCTTATGAGGAGCAGCCAGTGGAGATCTTGGACCATAGAGACAAGGTCCTACGAAACAAGACTACCCACCTTGTGAAAGTGTTGTGGAGGAATCATAAATATGAAGAAGCAACTTGGGAGCCTGAGGAAACAATGAAGCAAAAGTACCCTCACCTTTTCGACTAGGCCTCAAGTGTAAATTTCGGGGACGAAATTTCTTAAGGGGGGAAGAATGTAACAACCCAATATTTTTGAGTAGTATATTAACTTACTGTTATTGATTTAATAAGATGTTAATGGTAAATGCAAAAAGAGGAGTGGATGACTTCATCCAGTAGACTCGACCCTTATGAAGCCCACTTATCAGAGCTTGGGAAGGAGGTAGCATCTGTGGGCTTCGCTTTGGACCAAGCCCAAGCCGAACTCCAGCGTGTCAAGCTTGAACGGAAACACCTACGGGAGAAGTTCAAGTTAGTAGAGATTACTACTAGGGCAATTTTATCTGAGCCTCCCTCAGATTCTCTCACCATAGCACACCTTACACTTCGGTCGTATGCCGATGTTATAAGGGGCTATGTGACGAGACCCTAGCTTCCTTGTGTAATCCTTTCGGGTGAATAAATTGAGATTTCTTCCTTTAGTGATGTTTGTGAAATTTCAAATGTCTATATAATTTTAGAATGTATTTTATTGATGAATTTTTGAAAAAGGGATATTTTAAAACATTTATGTAAACCCTAAATAACTAATGATGTGTAATGATTTTCAAAAAATGGTCTTCTACAAAATTGTTCAGTAAGGAATTTGGAGTCTAATAAGATCAACTTAATTTTTGATGAATAGTAAATTATGAATAGTGATTTTACGCTTAGGATTAGTAATATGACCAAATGGATTAGTATTTTCACTCAAAAGAAAGTTTTAATACAATTTAGACACCTAGATTAAGTAATGTGATTCAATAAAATGGGTAAATAACGGTTTCATAAATTATTAATCAAGTATTATTTTTTTCGGGTGAATAGTGTTTTTTAATTAAAAATTTAATTAAAAATAATTAGAAAATTATTTTTATAAAAATGACTTTATTTTTGAACTCAGAGCATCGATATTATGTTATGGTAATTTTTGGGGTTTTTTCTGAAAAAAATGAATTTTCGATGAATGGTGTTTTTATTTAAAAATTAAATTAAAAATATTTAGAAAATTATTTTTATAAAATGGATTTCATTTTTGAAATCAGAGCATTGATATTTGGTTAAGGTGAAATTTTGGGATTTTTCTGAGAAAGATGAATTTTCAGTGAATAGTAAAAAATACAGTTTTAGGGTTTCAGTATGTTTAATGACATCATAACGGTGTCATGATGATGTCATGAGATATTTTGAGGGTTGGCCGGACAAGGGTGATGAATTATTGTTTTTGGGGACCCATGTGGCCTAACTCCATGATAAATTCCAAGGGAGAGCACATGGGTTTGAAAAAAGCACATGTGAGGTGTCCCTTGGCCATTAATGCCTTGTCCCCTCACTTTCCCTATAAATACCCACCCTTTCCTCCTTTGGTTTTCACTCCCAAATCTCCCCCAACGAAGTTCTGGTATTCTTACCTTCCAAGGAGTCCTCCCAAGGTGCCCCCAAGCCCTCAAGGTCCAATCCTTTGAGTTTTAAGAGTCACGTTTTAAGGTAAGGGATCCGACCCCTCTCTTCTTTTCATGTAATCTCTTTTATGTCATTCCTTTTATGCTCCATGTTATTATGTGATATGATGTTATTTTATATTCCTCTTACTGCCCCTTTCATGTTTATATTATGATAGATCACCTCTTACTCTCATCATTTCGTTTTATGAAAGTTTAAGTGACGCCGTTAGGCTGCCGAATGTTTAAGTGATTCTTTCACCCTTCTCATTTTTCAAGTTCGATTTTCATGTCAAATCTTTCAAGTTCCTTTTTATTATGTTGGGGTATGATCTCTATATCTATCATACTGATCTCTTATGATCATATGATGAGATACCCTATTTGATTTGTTCAATTCATTTTTATTGAAGTTTAAGTGACACCGTTAGGCTGCCGAATTTTCATAAGAGAAATCAAATTTTTGTCTTCTTTCCATGTTTTTCATTTCAAATGGTATGTCCTTAAAATTGCATCACCATGTCTATATATCCTTCTTATTCCGTCCCTCTACTGTTTTATGGGTCAATTATGATTGTTTGACCCATGTTCCCTCTCTTTTCAAAGTTTTCTAAAACCTTATAACATAGCCGTTATGCTGCAGAATTTTCGTCTCAAAATGCCTCTCTTTTATCAAAATTATTTTATGTTATAAAGTGAATACTCAAAGCTCCTATTTCTACAGGGGTATTCACATATATATGAAAATGTTCTATTTTAAATTCTGGGATTTACATACATGATACCCGCTTTCCCTTTCCGTGGGTTCAAAGTAACGTAAAGATCATGTATTTAAACCAGTTTTTAAAACATTATGATTATGAAATGAAACCCATTTCTTTTATGCTATATGGGTTATTTATGAAATGTTTGATGATGATATATGTGGCTCACATGATAATAAAGGCAAATTTAAGGGTGCGCCCTGATAGCACTCCAATGCTTTGGGTAAAGACTTAATCTCTAGAGATGACCATTTTAACGACGCCTTGGTGAATAACCTTGGTAATTTTTAACGACGCCTTGGTGAATAACCTTGGTAATTTTTAACGACACCTTGGGGATGGACCTTGGTGAAATGAAACAATTGTAAATATTAAATGTTGCTGCCACATCTTCAAGTTATGAAAAATGTTATTTTTATTATGATGTATCTCATGATTTCTTTCTCATGCCTTAAAGTTCTTTTCATGTCCTTATTGAAGTATCTCAAGTTCACTTGTAAAATGTTTCTCTTGTTTCCCTTACTGGGCCTTCTGCTCACCCTTTCTTTTGATGTATGTCCCCAGGTTATGAGATGCATAATGAACATAGGATGAACTAAAGGATAAGCCTTTCAAGTGTTTAAGAAGAATGTTTTATGTTTTTTTATGTATTATGATCCTTGTTTCCAAGACACTAAACCTTAACGATCCTCAGTTCCGTGTAATGGAATGAAAGTTATGTTATAAAAAGACGGGATTCTATAGTATTCACATTTATAAACATATAATTATATTATTGGGGAATTAAATATATGTATTAATCACTCCTTGATCATGTAATATATTATGATGATGAATGAATCCATATTGATTGATCTATGTAGCACACTTAAGCATGAGAATGAAATAAAAGTGACCAGTGCACCCAAAATTATATAGCGCTCTAATACATTGGGTAATTATTAGTATCATGATATTCCATGTTGGGATAGGGGTTTTAAATGATTAATTTCTTGGAGTTTTCCACCATGATGTCTTGGAAGGTTTATCCTTGACCTATGTTTTTGATGTAGTGTTTTATACTGTTGCCACATTCCCCATGTTATGATTATAATACCATATCATTCTTTATTATTCATATTCCTTTAATGATCCATTTATATGCCTATTGTATAACATGTATTTTATTCTTTATATTATGACATGTTTATTCCATTAATGGGTTTTATAGCTCACCTATTTCTTATGTATGTCCTCAAGTTATCCCATGTAGCATTAAGTAAGAAGGAATGTTTTGATCATGATAAAGAAGTTTCCAATAAATAGGTTGGTTTTCATGTTTTAAGTTGTTATGTAATGTACCTAATTTCTAAAATAAGATAGGCCTATAAATATTCCTGGTTGTATTAAGTGTAATTTTATGTTATAAATCATGTTTAAATGTGAAATAAAGACAAGGGTTTTATAGGTGGTATCAGAGGAAAATTTTAGTTATTTATTTGATTAGGATTAGAAAACTCTAGAAAAATCTTTAGGGATAAGGCTAAGTATAAGAAAACATCCATAAATTTTTGTAAGTATAATGTAGGTGGTTCATCAAGAAAATAAATCCTCATATGGGTACTATAAGTGGATGTGGTTCTGGTATATATGTACCTAGGTGTAACAACTCTTCCATGGTGTTACGGGCTTAACTCGGGGTAACCTGGTACATGAAAGTAGGCCTTACTACACATCTAGTTTGATGCTCCCAGGGGATATGTCTTGGTAAATTCATAATCTCATTATGAACCATTATTAAGGGAACAAAAAAATTAGCATAAGAATATATGTTTGGAAATAGATTATGGATAACATAGATTAAATCCTAGAAATTCATAAGTTAAGGAATTAAATGTAATTTATAAGTTATCCATTTAATGTCATTGGATTCCCATTTATGTTTTTAATAGTTTCAGAAAATATCTTCCCTAAGTCTATTTGGGATAAAATAAATTAGTATAACTAGAATCCAAAATTTAAATGTAGGGTTATCATCTAGGGTTATACACATTCCTACATATTACGAAAGTTTAGTAGAACTTTTCAAACATCACAAAAAATCATGGAAGTAGAGATGTTGGTGAAAATGGTAAATGGGGAAGTTACTGAATACCATATATATAACTCCTACCCTATCATATTTTTAGGATGAACTTCCCATTTTACCTTTTCATACATCTTTTGGTGGAATTTTATGCAATTATGGGCATAGATTTTCTTTCCCTATATAGAACCAACATAAATTCCCATTAGAAGGAAATCAATCTCTATATGGAGAATAGAACCCTGATTCTATATATGTGAAATGAGGTGGATAAATCATATTAAACACTATAATCTCATGTGTAGATATTATTAACCTATAATAAATCATATCTTGATCAAATGATTGAGTCTAAGGAAAGGATCATCCTTGAATACATGCCTATTGTGTGGGAATATGATGATGTGTTTCTTGAGAAATTTTCTGGTCTTCCTCCAACTAGAGAAGTTAAATTTTCAATCAATATTATACTTGGGGAATTTCCAATATCCAAGACTCCTTATATAATGGATGTTGTGAAATTTAATGAGATAAAGAAAAATAACTATAGGAGAGTCTAGATAAAGGGATCATACACCCATGTGCTTCCCCACTAGGTGAACCAGTTCTATTCGTTAAAATTATGGATGAGTCAATGTTCCTTTGCATTGATTATCCTGAGCTCAACAAGATCACGATAAATTACAATTATCCTCTACCTCATATTGATGAATTGTTCGATAATCTATGTGGAGCACAATACTTATCCAAGGTGGATCATTGCTTAGGATATTATAAAGTAAGGGTGAAGAAGGAAGATATCCCCAAGACTACTTTTCATACAGAGTACAGGCATGATGAGTTCATAGTTATGTAATTTGGACTTACTAATGCTGTAGAAATCATTATGGACTTAATTAATAGAGTATTTATAGATTACATTGACAAATTTTTGGTAGTATTTATCGATAATATTATAATATACTCCAAAACCAAGGAGTACCATGAGGTGTATCTGAGAACTATGCTAATGACCTTGCAAAAGGAGAATATCTATGAAAAATAAAACAAGTGTGAATTCTAGTAAAAGGAATTATCATTCATGGGGAATATCATTACAAGCAATGGTATATTAATGAATACTTTAAAGAAAAAAGAAATTAAAGGATGGTCAAGGCTAATATCAGTGATAAATATTTGTAGCTTCCTTGGGTTAGCTAGGTATTATCACTCATTTGTGAGAAATTTCTCATGATTATAAAACCATCTTACCAAGATAACTCATAAGGGAGTTAATTATACTTGGAATGATGAATGTGGAGAAAGATTCATGAATTTGAAAAGGAGCCTTATCACTACCCATGTTCTTACACTACCCACAAGTGGGGAACTTTTCAAAAATTTCAACGATTCTTTGAAGAAGGGATTCAACTGCGTGTTGGTGAAAAATGAAAAATTCATTTCCTACACCTCAAGACAATTGAAAACTCATGTAAAAAAATATCCCATGCATGATCAAGAGTTGGAATCCTTGATCATTGCTCTGAATTTTTTTAGCATTATTTCTTTGGGGATAAGTGTGAAATATATATAGATAAAAAAAGTCTTAAATATATATTCACACATAAATAGATAAATATAAGCCAACAAATGTGGTTAGATCTCATCAATGATTACAAATGATCAATTCACTACCATCCTAGGAAATTGAAAAAAGTGGTGGATTATTTAAGTAGAAAGGATCCAAGAATTCAATCATAAATGATAATTAAGAAGGACACAATATTATTATATTTGAAGAGTATGGACATGGGAATCATAAAGGAAGGAACATAATCAATCCTTTCACAAATTATTTCTCAACCATCACTTCTATGTGGTTAATGGATTCTTAAAAGGATGATGTGGGGATTCAGAAGAAATTGGAAACTATAAGAAATAAGAAATCCTCAGAGATCAATTTTAATGAAGAATGAATTGTGAGATTTGGGTTAAGACTATATGTTCCATAAAATTGTGAGTTAAAGAAGGAAATATTGGATGATGCACATAGTTTGACTGTCTCTATTCACCTAAGAAATAGAAAGATGTATAGAGATCTCCAAGAGAACTATTTGTGGGAAAAAATGAAGAAGGAGATTGCTGATTATAAATCAAAGTGCTTGGTATGTTATCAAGTGAAGGCTGAATGGAATAAGTCTAAGGATATGATGCTACCATTACCCATACCAATATAGAAATGGAAAAACATCACCATGGACCTTTTCACCAGATATATAAAGACATCCAAGGGAAATAATGCTATTTGGGTTATTATTGATAATCTTATAAAGACATCATGCTTCATTAAGATTCATGATGATTTTTCACTAGATCAACTTGCATGGATATATGTAATAGAAGTGGTGACACTACACGGTGAATTGATATCAATTCTATCTGATTGAGATCCAAGATTCACATATATGTTATGGAAAGGTATCCATCATGTTATAAAAATTAAGATAAACATCACTTTATATTATCACCCTTAAACTAATGGAAAATATGAGAAGACTATCCAAACACATGAGAAAATTTTGAGACCATACTCAATTGACTTCAAAGGAGGATGTGATCAATATCTTCCTCTGGTTGAGTTCTCTTACAATAATAGTTTCCACTCAAGCATCTAAATGGATCCTAATGATGCTCTTTATGGGAAGAGGTGTAGAACACTTGAATGTTGAGATGAAGTCAGTGGATGGAAACTTATAGGTCTTGAAATGGTTGAGGAAATGACAGAGAAGGTTAAGACCATTCAACATCACATCAATGTTACTCAGAGTCGATAGAAGAGCTATGCTGAATATCATCAACAAGACCTAGAGTTTGATGTTAGAGACATGGTATTCTTCCATATATCTCTATATAAGAGAAAGTGATGAGATTTTAGATGAAGGGAATGCTTAGTATAAGGTACATCAACCCTTTTGATATTATTGATCACATCCATGTAGTGGCCTATTGACTAGAACTCCCAGTGAAAAAAACTCACGTACATGATGTATTCCATGTATCCCTCTTGAGAAAGTATATACCAGACCCCTCACATGTACTTAATCTATAGGGGGTACCATTAGATAATGGCTATTACTATGAGGAGAAAACAGTGAAGAACTTAGATTATAGAGAAAATGTTATATGAAATAACATAATGTCCTTAGTCAATGTGTTTTATAGAAACCACAAGTTTGAAGAAGAAACTTGAGAACCATAGGAAGTGATGAAGCAGAGTTATCCTCATCAATTTTAGTGTGGGAAATGAAAAATTTGAGGGTGATATTTATAAAGGGAAGAAGATTGTAATGATCCAAACTATTATGAATAAAATTCCACATTTTTGATTTAATTAAATGTTCTATGGTTATAGAAAGCACATCCAATAATTTTGTTTTATTATATCCAATTATATTTAAATGAAAATTTTGTATCATTACCATCTATTACATATCCATTGAAAAGTTACCAGATGATTAGTATAAATATAGGGTTTTAACAAATTCAATTGAGATAGATAAAGTGATAGACTCAACTAGTAGGATCGTACATTATGCATCCCATTTATTGGATCTTCTAATGGAGATAGTGTTTTCAGACTTTTCTCAATACCAATCCCATGCTAAGATCAAAAAACATAAGCATGAGAATACCATTTATGAGAGAAGTTCAAGATCATCAAGATAACGACCCAAACCATGTTCTCTAAACCACCCCATGAAAGTACCACCATCACACACCTTACCCTTAGGGTGTTTTCTGGTGTATTAAAGGGATATGTAACAAGACCCAAGATATATGAGTATGTATATTATTTTTTATAATGTAATTAAAATATTTTTATCCCATTATTTTTACTTTTAAATGATTTTTATTTTGATAGAGTAAAGCATAAATTATATTTATGGTTAATATTCAAATTCAATTACTGAATTTATGAATAAATGGATTTTTGAAATAAATAATAATTTAATGTAATATTATTATTAAATAATATTTATCAAATATAAGTGATCATAAAATTTTTATGATGTGTAATTTAATTTTTATTAGGGTTTGAAAACTGTTATTGTAAAAAAATAATCATTTTTAATAAATGTTAGTTTTTATTTTAAAATTAAAAATTTACATATTAAAAAAATTAAAAAATAAAATAAATATTATTTTTGGAATCAAGATGTCAAAATTATCAAATAGTGAGTTTTTCATAATTTTCTGAGACAATTGAATTTTCAGGTAAAAATTAAATACCGTGTAAATATACTTTGTGTTTTATGACATCACAATGACCCAAAAGTGAGTTAATAAGTAATATAATTTGGATACATGACAAAATATATAAATTCCATTTAATATAATGTAATTTTAAGTATATTTTATTTATTTTTTAAATCCATTATTAATCCTCTAAGACTTATAAGATATTTTAATATTTTAAAATCAATTATTTAATAGTGTGACTCAACTCCACATCACCAATGGTTCCTTGGACTTATTAAATAATTTAATGCACTCCCATTTTGAAGAAACCATTGTCAAAATCCATGGTAGGTTTTTTGGTTTTTTATATTTGATTATGCAGATCCCAAAACCTAAAAAATAAAACCCCCTCATTTCCTATTTAAACCCACCCAAGCTTCTATTTTGCTTCACTCAAACTCCTTATATCACTTCCAAACTATACCCTATACCCCCTAGAGTCTTCCTAAGGTTACCCAATATTTCAAGAAGTCCCTTCCATGCCTTTGTAGTCACGAATCTGTGTAATTTTTCTTTCCTTTCTCCTCTTGCTTCATGTTTCTTTATTATGTTACACCTTTTTCTTCCAATTCCCTATGTTAGGACTTGTATTTACATGTCCTTATTACTATAAATTTAATATATAAGCTATGAGAGACCCCATTATCTATCATAAACCCAATTTATGAATTTTTATGTGACACCATTATGTTGCTGAAATTTCACATCGATTTTCCATTCCTAAACAATTGTGTAGTGAATACCAGGCTCATTTTCTATCATGGGCATTCACCATTATAAACATATAATTATTTCATTGGGGACTTATATTTTTTCTTCCACACTCATTGATCATGGAATAAATTATTATGGTTAATGGATCCATTTTTATTGTTTTATGAGGAATACTTAATCATGAGAATTAAATGAATGTGATGGGTGAGCTTCAAATTATATAGTGCTCTAGTGCATTGGGTAATGGTAAGTATCATGATACATTACATTGGGACATGGGGTTTACCTGATTCCTTTATGGTACTTTGTCCACCATTATGTTTGGATGGGTTTATCCTTGACTAATGTTTATGATTCAATGTTTTAAGTTGTTTCCACATTCCCCATGTTATGATTATCATGCTATATCATACCTTATTATTCATGTTTGTTTTATGCTCCATTCATATGCCTATTGTCTAAAATTTGTTGTATTATTCATGTTATTCCTTATTTATTCCCATACTAGCCTTTATTACTCACCCCTTTCTTATGTCTGTCCTCGGGTTATACCATACAATGTTAAGTATGAAGGAACATTTTGATCACGTTAAAGAAGTTTTTAATAAATATGTTGTTTTTCAAGTTTTATGTTGTTATGTAATGTACCAAATTTCCAAATGACACTATATTTCTTGATCTTTAGAGCTTTATTAAGTTTAATTTTATGTAATAAATGATTTTTGAATGTGAAATAAATATAAGAGTTGTTATAATGGTAGATTTAAATTTATTTACTACTATTATACTTTACATGAACACTACTTAGCTTATTTTGCACAGCCTGGATTTATATAGATCTTTGGATGGTTACCTGCTGGGATTGTATCTCATACCCTTTTTGGTAAACTGTTGGGTAGCTGTAATGACTTTATGAATGCAGGTAGTGACTGGGGAAAGCACCCATATTTCGATTCTTAATTTTTTTCCATGATTAGAAGCATGGGAGAATGAGACTGAGTTGAGGCTTAGGATGCTATTCAGAGATAAAACTTTTTTGTTATTTTTGGTATTTTGGTTCATATATTTTATTATACTTTTATATACCTATTTAGAATGCTTTTTAGACACATGTATCATCATCATATATATATGATATTACTTATGGTATAGTTTATATATTCTTGTCTCAGCAATTCATATGTTGTCTAGTTGTTATATTTGCTTCTGATATTGGACATATATTTCTATTATGATATGTTACACTCTGGTAAGAGGGAATATTCTCCCCATAGACACACCCTAGTCCCTCGATGGTAGTTATAAACCTTTGGTATTTTGGGAGATGCACTTGAGGCCATGTGGCCGACCGGGGTCGAGGCACTGTTGAGTGGAACTTGGTTCTAAGAAATTACAATGTGGTATTAGAGCATTGTTCTTTAATGGTTTATTATTTTAAAACAATATATAGGGATATAAAGAAATTAGAATTTGGTAATTGGGTGTGCATGGGAGTATCTAACCCATGTACAATAAAAATAAAAATTACCTCGAATAAAATTGTCATTTTTTGGGTTTTAGCTATTATGGATGATTTGATTCCACTGTTGGGTGATGTACATGAATTGTGATGTTATTATTGATATGATTATGGGTTATATTTTTTTTCACCCAATGTGATGAGGGTATTCCACCTCATGAAACATTTGAAGCACCTCTTAGGAATCACTAATCATGAATTATTCCATTCCATATTGGATGAATTTATTTTTTGTATATTGTAGTGATATGTGACATGATATATTTTATTACAATTGTTATAGAATTCTATATAGGGGTTTGAGACACACTATGCAATATTGGATTCATTTCTTGTTTTCAAGTTGTTTTGATAGGTTTTGGGATAGATATGCCTCCTATTGTGATAGAATTTTTTTAGGGGTTTGGGACACATGGTTGGTACTCAAAGTTCCTACCATGACCTAAGCATTGTTTTCCCGATTAGGTTATAACAGACACCATGAGTAGATAATTGTTTCATGTTGAGTTGTGTAATATGAGTCCCATAGACTAGAAATCATTCTTATATGGATTGGGTGTAATCAATTTTTCATTTCATAAGGAGTATATGAACTTAGAGATTGGAATTTGGTGAACCATTTCATTCAACCATTTTTAAGGAAATGTGAAAACAATATGAATTAAAATGGAAATTTGAAATGATAAATAGAGAACATTACATAGACCCAGTTTCTAAGTGGGTAAGAGGTGGTATATCTAGTGACATTCATGACTGTATCATTTTCTATAGTTATAGATTTAGGAGTAGGATGTGTGGTATGACTTGTTATAGAAAGGTTTTGAACTTTCTTATGATTCTATGATGTTAAATTTGATATATTTTTTATGAGGTGTGTGTTTGTAATTTTAGAGTTATGTCGCCATGATAACCTCCAGTTATATTCATGGAGGGTTGCTAATACCACACTCTAGAGGTGGTGGGTCATGGGATACTATTTAAACTGCCTTTTGTGCTAGCTTCAGCACCAACTACATCTCCGAACATAAGTAATGGGGCACAGTTCCATGAGGGGTTCTACCACTTCATACATAATTTATATGGAGCACCAAATCCTTCCTTATCTATGGATGAGCTAACATGTTTTTTCCAACATTATCCTCCTCCCACATTTTCTGGGCATGGGGGTCCATAGGTTGCTGAGCTACAGAATGATAATACTCTTTTAATCTTACAGAATATATAGATACCAGTAAAGAGGAGAGTGAATCTCATGAATTATATTCTTCAAGTAGTAGTAAAGAGATGGTGGGACATTTTGAACTAGGTGAATGGAATACATGACATGGTTTGGTGGGATTTACAAACTAGATTATATAAATACTTTTCTCCTAAGACTCTGAGGGTAGAGTGGGATAGTGAGTTCATATGTATGAAGCATGGAATGATGAATGTTATGGCGTACCTTCAATCATTTATAGAGATGCAGTGTTTTTCACTGATGTTCCTTGTTGATGAGTTATCGAAGGTGAGACACTTTGAGGAAGGTCTATGATATGACATTCAATATTAGTTCAATGTGATTAGATTAACCTCTATTACTGATATGGTGATTCATGTGCTAATTAAAGAGTAGAACCTAAGGGAAGTTGGGGGCATAGAGTAGAGAAGTGCAGTACCTTGACCCAATAGTTCAACACCTTTTGGATGAAAGCTCTTTTTTGAGGCTTCCCATGAGATGAGAACTAGCTAGGCCATTAGTGATGGTAGTGTAGTGTTCTGTTATTAGTGTGGAAGGATGGTCCACATGATGAATCATTGCTATCAAGATCCATTTGAGTGGTAGGATTGTGGAAGGATGGGCCACATGCAACATTTCTGCAGGACCATCCCTCCAATAGTGACTGGTAGGGGGTTATATCTAACACCACATTCATGAGATGTTTTATTATCTCCAGGTTAGGTAGGGATATAGATAAGCACCTTCCAATAGGGATGAGGTGGTGGTTTTTGGGCCCGAGGTATCCTGTAACCAGTTACATTATGATTGTAAAGTGGGCATACATTGGGAAGTGAGGTTGTCTCATAGGGATGTAGTTCTGGCTAGATCTATTCATTGCTGCCAACCCCTGGGGAGTAGGGATTCAGACCATCTATGGCTAGAGGTATGATTTAGTATCCTCAAATCTTTTATATTATCTTTTTTACATAGGTTCATCATATAGTTTTTATATTTGTGCTTATTGTGGAGATCCATAGGCTCTTAATAGTATTTTATGAGGGTTTCATGACACTTTAAACTCATTTGGGGATCAGAACAAAGAGTTTATAAAACTGAAGGGGGTTCCCATTGAGGTTTTGGGGGGTCACTTCATCTGGAATATTTATTTCCTCAAGATGATTAGGTTATACATCACACTCAAGATAGACTGGCTATTGGCGTATCGATCCAATATTGACTACTATTGCCAGAAGGTGATATTCAAATCACCAGAGGGTGCAGTTCATACTCACAAGGTAGAATGGGATGTGTAGACAATCCGAGCTAGATCAAAGCACTATGGGATGGATTGGATGAAAACCAATATTGTTAGTTTATATATGGAATATCTAAGAGTGCATTAGATAAACTTTCCTTAGGTGTTCGATTGTTTCAGGGAAATTTTACAGGATGAATTTTATAGTTTACCTCTTAATTGATAGGTGGATTTATCCATAGAGATGTTCCAAGAGTTACACCAATATCTATTCCTCTTTATAGTATGGCTATGACATAGTTATAGGATCTCAGGAGGCAGTTATAGGATTTGGAGGTAATGGTGATTATGTGACCAAATACTTTTCCATAGGTTTCATCCGTCCTTTTGAGAAAAATGCTGATTATACCCATAGGATATGCATGGATTAACGAAGATTCAACTAGTAGACGATTAAGAACTGGTATCCCTTTCCATGGATAGATGATCTGTTTGATCAGCTTCAAGGAAAACAGGTGTTCTTGAAAAAATACTTGAGGTCAGATTATTACTAAGTATGTGTTCAACCTTCATACATACCTCATACAACATTTCATAAAAGTTATTGTCTATATTAGTATCTGGTTATGATTTTTGGTCTCATGAATGCACTAGTGGTCTTCATGGTGCCGATGAACTGAGTTTCCCATCCTTACCTAGATTAATTTGTTGTGGTTTTCATGGATAATATCTTAATGTATTCTCCCAATCGACATGAACATACCAAACATCTTGGGATAATTTTGGATAAATTAATAGAAAATCAGTTATATTCCAATCTCACAAAGTTCCACTTTTCATGGAAAAAATTTACTTACTAGGTCATATTATCTTATAGACAGGAGTATTAATAGACCTAGAGAAGATGATAACTGTAGTTTCCTAGGAGAATACCAAGAAAATATTTGATATATGGAGTTTTTTGGGGGATATATAGATATTATAGGTGATTCATATAGGACATATGATGCTTATTATCACCCTTGTTGGTATTGATGAAGATGGGTGTGAATTTTGTATGAAAAAATTCATGCGACACAACCTTTATGGATCTGAAAGGGAGATTGACTTTAACACCAGTCTTGATACTAATAGATATATGTGGAGATAAATTATGTATTGTGACACATCAAGTATTGGACTTGGAGTAGTACTAATGAAGAGAGATAGATTAGTGGAATATGGGTCTCAGTAGTTGATGCCACATGAGAGAAATTACCCAATGCATGATCTTGATCTCTCCATGGGTTTTCATTCTTTACACTACTGAAGACACTATTTATTAGGAGATCATTTTGTGGTGTACACGGTTCAGAAAAGACTCATGTACATATTTACAAATAATGGTATGAATATGAGGCAATGCAGGTTGGTTGAGTACCTTTAGTCTTTTAAAATTGATCATTCCTACATGCCTAGAAAGGGAAATGTAGTGGTCATTGCACTGAGTAGGAGGAATCAGATACATGCAGTTCAGCAGGCCAGTAGAGAGTGGAAACTTATAGATTTTTTTTATGATATGAACATAGAGGTGCATGACAATTAAGGGAAGACTTATATTTCATCCTCAGTAGTGACCTATACCCTACTGGATAGAGTAAGGATGAGGCAAATATTAGACTCTAAGGTCCTAGTATTATGGAGGAGTGTGGCAGGTGAGGACCCACATCTTGGTTTGACCATGGGAGAGGATGAGGTGTTGTGTACCCATGTCTATATATGAGTTATAGTGGTTCTTAATGTAGATATTATGTGGGAGTTTCATTCCTCATCATGGGAAGGGAATATTTGTGTTAATAATATGTAACACAAATTTCTTTGTCAATACTAGTGGCCGCATATGAAACATGAGGCAAACTGTTTCATTATGAGGTGTTCCACCTGTCAGCAGGTGATGTAATGACCCAAAAATTTATTATAAGAATTTATCCCCTCTTATAGTAATTTAATATAGTATAAACCACATAAAATAACATAGATACAATAATAAAATATTTATAAATTAATAATTAATGAAAAAAGAAGAATTTTTAGAAGGTAAAGAACCTATA
The DNA here is from genome assembly GCA_963277665.1 of Viscum album. NCBI lineage: Eukaryota > Viridiplantae > Streptophyta > Magnoliopsida > Santalales > Viscaceae > Viscum > Viscum album. Next base: position 2,102,048,503 of record OY728147.1, on the reverse strand, counting down.
CTGATGAAATAGAAATTTGACCTTAGGAATAGTAATAAGACCCTTATGAATAGTAAACTAGCCAAATGAATAGTAAACTCACCCATGGAATTATAAAAAATATTCAGGTATCTTATAAATTAATGTATGGTATAATTATATGATAGTCGATGTAAATAAATGTTTTTAAAATTATTAATTAAGTGTTGGAATTTTTTCAATTCATAAATATTTCATTAATTTTTTATGATTAATTTAATATTTCAAAAAGAAAATTTATTTTCATAAAATATATTCCCAAATTAATATTTTGATGACTTGTGATTTTAAGATAATTTTATGTGACCTTAAGTAATTTTCCAAAGTGTTAAAAAATTAGTTATAATTTTAAAATTCTTATTTTCCAGGTAAATGATGATTTTAATTACAAATTTAATTACTCATATTTAGAAAATTATTTTCATAATATGGATTTTATTTTTTAATTCTATGTTTTTAATAATGGTTGGGGTTAATGTTTTGGATTCTTCTGAAATACTTGAAATTTCTATGAATAGTAAAATATGATTACTTTTTATAAATGCTAAATACATGAATTTTTTATCCATTATTTATTTAAGGATGATTTAACCATATTAATATAATAAAATACTTTATTATTTTAATATATTTATAGATAATACTCAAACAATTCATAGTATGGATCCAAAATAATAAACTAATGAGTATAATAATGAGAAAACACCCCTCCCCTCCACTGTAAATACCACCACTTACACCCTCTTCTCCCCAAACCTCTAATTTTTTTTGTCTTGTAAAAATTATGCTTAGTTCTCTACCCAAGTCCCTATACTAATTCCAGGATATCTTTTTCTCATCAAAATTTCAAATCCTTTTCCCTAATGAGGTTCTCAAGGAGGAGATATTTAAGAGATAAAATTCTCTTCCTTTTTCTTTTAATTTCTTTTCAATTTTATTTATTTTCTTCTCTTCTCCCCACCTTATATTGTCCAAAATTCATAAAAACTCTAGTATGTTTTATATAATTTAATTATATCATGTTAATTGAAGATCCATAATCAAACTCCTTTTTCTCACTCTCTTTTATTCTAAAAATTAAATCGTCGTCCATGATGTGTCAATTTACCGACATTATGGGTGATGAACTTTCATTTTACTTTAACACCATAAAGGATGTTAATAAAAACATTAGAATGGTTGAAATATATTATAAATTTTATGTTACAAACCTCTTTATTTTTTTTGAAAAACATATATACATAATACTAAATGATAAAACAAAACTAGATCGTTGTGATCGAAAAACCTCCAAAATTAAATTAAAATGATCATTATTAAATTTTTTATAAAAATTCATCATCATAAAATATATAAAATTTAATTATTAGATATTTTAATATTTCAAAAAATAATTAATAATATATAATAATAATTATGGATATTTATCCTTATTTTACATGAACTTCCACTCATGTATGCAAGTGAGATGATCATGAAAACCATGAAAAAGAATACTGCTAAACGATGAAAATAAACTCTATAAATCATCAAAAATACAATAAATGAACTTAATAAAACCTTAATGAATAAATTTAATGTGTAAAAGCTTTTTTATTTAGTAATTAATTAATCTAATGCGATTATATTGGATATTAACAAGAAGAAATCTTTTAGACACAAGGTAAGGGGAATTATCGAACCCAACTCTATTTCTTTGGGTTTTACCTCTTTCACCCCATTTTTAGTATGGATATTACTTAAATATAATTTCATAATAATTATCATACCTTTTATAGGATATACATGTTTTTTAATTGAGTTTAGGACAAAGATAATTTTTTTTACAAAAGAACTATACTTTTAAAAAAACACACCTTCTACTTCTCAAGATTGTTTCCTCTTCACTCAATGTTGATGATTCTTATTTCAATATGTTATTCCATATTTATTTTGGAAACCCAAATTTTAATAAATAATGATTTATGAAATGAAACCCTTTCCTTTACATGGGTTATTTATTGTTCAATATTGATATATGTTCTATGTGGCATGCATGACATTGTAAATGTTATGATGTGATGGGTGCACCTGAAATTATATAGTGCAATATAAATGTTATGATGTGATGGGTGTGCATGTAATTATATAGATATCAAATTAATTTTCTAATTTGATGTATATCATGAGAAAAAAGTGAAATATACATGAACATGATGCTAGTTTTCTTCACAACTATGTGTGATAGTTGACCACTAAGACACAATGTTTCATTTTTATGCATTACCACATTCCAAGAATTTTCAAAAATAATTCCCCCAGGATTATGATTCTATGATTATGTTATGAAGATGATGATTATGATCAACCCATGTATATCATTTCATGTTCTTATCTATCCTCTTATTGGGATTTTATCTAACCTCTTTCTTTTATGTATATCCTCAAGTGACTACTTTTACTATAGAGAATTCAAAGGATAATAAGAATCTAGAAAATATGGAATTAAATAGATGTTTATGTTTTATTTTGTAAATGTTATGTATTGTACTAAATTTTACAATACACTAATACTTTGGATCCTTTTAATATAATTATTTTATGTTTTTTATCTTTAAAATGATGTATTAATAATGTAAGATGAAGCATGGTTATTATTGGTGAAGGAAGAATATCAGTGGCCATCCACACCCCTATAGAACTTTCCTATTCCTAAGTAGAAATCAGATGATATAATGATGGATTTAATGACTAGTTTTCTGAGGTTTCCTAGAGGTATGGATGTTTTATGGGTTTTTTTTGATATGATAATGAATACTTCTCATTTCTTTACGAACAAGGAGGCCTTCAGTGTTGATGAGCATCAGAGGTTGTATATCTCTGGGACAATACAAATTTATAGGGTCCCATAAAATATTGTTTCGGTTAAGGATTCCCAGTTTATGTCTCATTTCAGGAATATTTTGTAGAGGGTTCTGGGTATATATGTTCTTCTGAGTAGAACATACTACCCTTATATAGAGGGAAAATCAGATCATACGATACTAGTTCCTAAGGACATGATGTGACCATATGTCCGAGATTTCAGGGGCTCCTCAGAGAGGTATATTTCCCTGTCCGAGTTCACTTACAAAAATATCTATCAGGTGATGATACAAATGATGACTTATGAGGATTTTTAAAATAGGCCATTCCGATCACCCCTATACTAGTTGGAGGTATGTGTGGTAGCTTTATTGGGACCACACCTCATGTATTAGAATTATGAATATGTCAAGTAGATTTAGAAGTAGATGGATACTATACAATCCTAATATAAATCATATGTTAATCTCCGTATATGACCTCTAGAGTTCGAGGTCGGTGATCTGGTATTTTTATGTGTTTCACCAAGGCTGGGAAACATGTGGATCAAGAGATAGGGTTAGCTTTTACCGTGATATGTTGGGCTATTTAGGACTCAATAGAGACTCAAGACAATAGCCTATCAGTTGTAGTTATCTTAGAGGTATTGATCCATGCACGATGTAATCTAGGTATCTCTGCTAAACCCCTATCATTCAGACCCATCTCATCCATTTCAGCTTGAGGAGGTTGAGTTTCATGTTGATGTATCCATAGGGGAGCATCTGATTTGTATTGTTGAAAGGAGCATAAAGGTTCTCTGAGTCCATTTAGTTTCACTTTTATGAGTTTTGTGGCAGCATAACCATTTATAAGATTAGACTTGGCAGTAGGATGCCGAAATACAGTCTCAGTGGCTAGAGTTGTTCTCAAACAAATCATGACCACCCTTGAGAGGGAAATTTGGGGATGAATTGATTTAAGGGGAAATATTTTGAGAATTGGGGTTTTTATATGAGCTAAGAATCAATTTTATTTTTTTAAATACATAGTTATGGACTAATGTGAATAACCTCTAAGGCCTTGAGTGTTTTAGGGGCGTATAGGCCTAGTTTAGTGCATGAAACACATATTTTGGTGTGAAAAATTCCTGGTGAATGGTTAGTAGATACCATTAGTGAAGGTAACACAATTACTTCTTACCATGCAATACTATATAGTGGAGTCCTATAGGATACATGGTGTGAAAAACTATGCAATTTGGGACCCATAGTCGTGTGAAAAATTAAAGACCTCTGATAGAGAAGTTTTCCATGGTTATCAAATTATTAGTTAAATCATGCAAAATAATAATGGGAACTTCCCCTTTCTATAGAAAAGGGTGCACAGTTGGAATAAGGTATGGCCAAACATGTGACCATATATTTTTGGGTGAAATTAAAAAACTCCCTTAATGAATCATTAAATGCAAACATAATTTTCATTCTTCACACATTGGACAACCTATTGATTTTGAGAGATCCTTTAAAGCTTAAAATTAGTTTTTCATCCCACTCCTTCATATGATCTCATATTCAAGCATCAATCATCTTTTTTAATCCTCATAGATGAGTACTCAATTCCATTTGTGTCATTCCTCACTCTTATTGTTATCGGTTGTGCTATTTAAGTGCAATCTAATATGCCCTAATTTTAGTTTCTTCATCCGTTATTTGATTTTCTTCTAACCTAAGTTGAATTAGGAGTTGATATTGGATGATAAATCTACTACTATGAATTTGTAAGTGGTATATACCATTACTTTGAGGTTTGTTGTATTATTATGCTAGTAGCTATTGTCACTCCATTAGTACTTTTCATGGTGGTCTAAAAAATTAATTTTTTAACAAAATTAAATGGAATGAAACCTAATAGGGATTCCCTTAATTTCATGAATATGAGTTTGTGGTTGTTTCCCTAACCAAGGTCATCCATGGGGTGTTCCATGTAATTTCCCTTTTCTTTTTCCACTTGTTAAGCCACACAAGTGGGTGTTTTTTAGGATTTACTAGATTGAGGAAACTCAAGTTTAGTGAAAGTGAATTGAATTTCTTGATTAGGAGATGTATTGCCTTCCTTTACATGTGTTGAAAAGTTATACCTTGTTTGAGTTGAATAAATGGATTTTATAAAAATGATAAATGGGTGAGTATACTCATAGGTTTATTTTGAATGTGAATGGTTGAATGAGTGGGTATCCTCATTTATTGATTTGAATGTAAATTGATGGATGGATCAAGTTGTGAAATGAAATGGTAATAGATGCCTTGGTTAGTAAAACTTTGGTCTTGATTCCATTTAGATGTCATTGTTGCTTCACCCATGGATCTAATTTTATGGTATAATATGACTTGGACCTGTATGCTCCTTATATCTTGATTCCATAAGATTCCCCTTAGACCAGGTTTGCCAGACTTGTATTGAACATGCTCTGTTGAGATGATCCTTAGACTCCACCAGTTCCATTATCAAGTTTCCATCGAGATGATGTTAGGACTCAGTGAGGATTTCTTGGTCTTCTATGCCATATATCTGAACCTGAGGGGTCTGACACATTGTTTATATAACATGGACATGGGAAATTGATAGGCTTGGTTATGTGGCATGGTCGTGGTTGATATTAAACTTCTAGTCTTACAGAAAGGTTGTGGTCTACATGATACATGTACATGTATGGAGAGTTCGTGTTAGTTATTTTTGTTTGTTATAACTACCTTGTTTATGATCAAACCCATCTTTTATAGGGATCCTTATTGGGAACTACAAGATCACTTGTTTTATAAGTATAATTCCATGGGATATTTAGATATATTTACTACCTACCTGCTTTAATTCCAAACTGCTTATATTATTTTATAGGTCCTGGATTTGTATATATCATTAGATGGTTAACTATTGGGATTGTACCACACACCTTGTTTCAGCCACCATTGGTTACCCAACCAAAATTTATGGATGTAGGTATGGACCGGGGAAAGCACCCACAATTAGATGCTTAATTTTGATCCATGCTTAGGGTTAGGGGAGCATAGGGCCGAGATGAGGCTCATGATGCTATTCGAAGATAACACTTTTTTTTGTGTTTTTCATATTTTGATCCATGTAGTGCATTATAATTCTATGTATCTATTTTAGATGCTTTATAAACAAATGTATCATCATCATCATCTATATATGAGATTACTTTTGGTATGGTTTATAAATTCTTGTATTGGATATTCATCTTTTATTTGTTTTTATATATGTTTCCACTATTTGACTGCTATTTATATTCCCATATGTTACACTATGATAAGAGGGAATAGTCTCCCAAAAGATTGACCCTAGTCCCTCACTACTAATCGGTAGACTTTTGAGTTTAGGGAGATGTGATTGAGGCAATGTGGCCAATCGGGCTCAAGGAACTGTTGAGTGTAACCTGGGTCTGGGATGTTACACAATTCATTTTAATGAGGAGAGTAACTAGACCCCAGGGGAATCAAAATATAGTTATTCTATGGAACTTTGAAAATTTAGAATAAAATTCACCAACAATATATGTATAAGAGGTCATTTACATGGATAAATATACTCAATATATTTATTGATAAAACCAATCCATGACTATCTATAACCACATTTTTGTGTAGTTATGTTTTTCAACATAGAGAAATGTAAACCAAAATTTTCATAGAAAAAATATATAAATGTTGTATATATTGTGTTAAATATACTGAACAAATAAGTCTTTCAAATTGTGGCACATAAATACACCATGGTTTTGGTGATTTTAATAAAAGATCAAATTTTATAACTCATTCATTTTTAGGAAGGTTCGAGAAATTTTTTCGAAATGATTTGAATTATTAGGATGTTTTTATGAAACCTTTTAATAGTTATGAATTATGGAAATAATAAATATAATATAATATAAGATCTATCTTATTTTTTCTATATGGGAGATTCTTATAGATTAAGAATTGATAGAATACACAACATGAAGGGATGAAACATACAAAGGAGACATAGAGGGAATAAATATGCTTTTGATATACTCATCTAGACAAGTGAACCTGATTTAAAAATTTCATGATAAAAATAAGTTTAACATGACTTTTATATTGACATAGAGATTAAAAGAAAAATTATTTTATCTGGCGTGATTGTTACATTAATCTATTAGTTATAACATTATTTATATAAATTCATTTGAGATTTTTTAACAAAAATTGTGTGTGGATATAAAAGAAGTGGGAGTTTCTCTAGGAAAAAATTGTGAAACATTCCTAAGTATTATAATAATAAAGTATAAGTTTAGTGATCTTTGGTATAGAGACACATTACCAATTTTAAGCTCATTAAATTTATCCCATTAGGGGGACTATGTAAAAATACCATGTCTTTAATATTTAATTTTCATTTAACTTTAGATATGATTTCTTTATATATTTTAAAATATTTATTAGTCCTCCTAAAATGGGAATCAAGTCTGATTAAAGTAATTTAGTGAAAATGAGTCACAACATGATTCACCACCTATCAAGGTATTCAAGACCTTGATGAAAATAAGTGATATAAAATCTAAATAGTTCATACTTGTTGGGGATTCTTACAATGCATAATACAATGAACATTAATGAAGTAACAATATTTAATGAGCTTAATTATCAAATATTAAAGAATTGAATGAGATAAAATATATGAAAACTTAACATGGATGTATAATTAACAATTTAACATGGAATATAGATCAATTATTTGATATAGATTTCATTTAATGAAACAAAAATGTACATGATAAACATAGATAAAAAATATCGAAATGATTTATCTAAAAATCTATCAAATTAGTTCTACACAAAGGTGATTAGTTTCAAACACTAGAAATATATATATAATAAACTATAAAATCCATGAAGGATATAAATATGTGAAGAATACTAAACTAAAAGTATTACATAATAATTTTGAATACTTTACGATGCACCCCAATGAATATATTGATGGATTATTCAGTAAATTCATTGATATTATTGAATTTATGTGAGGGAATGAACAAAAAATAAAATATTTGGAGATTGAAAATAAAATATGGATGAAACATACAAATTTATACAATGAAAATGTTTTAATTCATTAAGAATTCTATTTAATTCAAATATCCCTTGATAATCTTCAATGTATCATCATGGAACACAAGATGAGAGTTTCTGAAAGGAATGTTAAGTCACTCATCAAAGGAGATGGCTTTCAAGTGTATTAAAAAAATTTGATTTGAATAATGTTGAAAATATGATGGTTACAATGATAAATTATCATCATTAATTACAAGTGAATTTTAATGAGGATATTTTAGATGTATGATCCTATGCTTTCCTATGAGGTAAAGATCTTTATTTTTTCGATTTAATTCAATGATTTTGAACTGATGTGACTACCTAATGAGATTATGGGAGCATCAGGGGCGTCTACGACTTTTTCAAAGCCCAATGACCCACTTTTTTAAAAAATAATAAATTTTGAATGGTTAGTATAAATCAAGAAGGATAGGATGCATGATTGAACTAACCATGCGAGGATAGATATATGGGTGTAGAAGGTCGCATGGTTTTAAGAAACCATGACACCTTAGGTGCACACCCGTATATGGATCAAAAGTTTTTGATAGTGTATTAGGGAATTGTTTGTGTATGGTTTTACAAAACGTGCACATGAAAACACATGAGGCCCCCTAACATAGAGAAGGGAACATGATTGGCACCTGGTTTGGCCAACCATATAGCAAAACAATGTAGCCCATTAATTTTGGGATAGTTTTCCTTTTTCCCATTAAATATATTATATCCTAAATCTAATTTTATTTTTTCCTCTAGTGGATTAAAATCATAATTGGTAGCTCCCATTGAATCCAATTCATAGTCTTTTCTCTAGTTTCCCATACTAACTTGTATTTGAACATTATTTATATCGTTGGATCCACACTAGTGAGTTCTTTGATCATCTTTTTCTATTTTTCATTTGAATTTGTATAGATAGAGTTATTTAGGTGAAATAAAATATTCCCTATTTTCAGGATTTTCATCAGTTCTACATTTTTCTTTCGATATGGGCCAAATCATAAGTTGATATTGGATAAGGGATTTAATACAGTACCTACAATATGTGGTATATAACTTTCCCTTAAGGTTTTGTGTTTTATATTCATATTTTTTATTTTTATGCATGTCTAGATTTCCTGTGATTCCCATAAAATTTATTAAATTCTCTTTTAAATGAATTGAAACCTGTTTAGTTTTCCCACTAGTTTCTTTTTAGTTTGTTGGAGGATGTTATCCCCAACCTAGTCCACCCATGGAGTTTGAATGTTTATCTAAGATACTTTTTACCAACCCATTGGGTTTATCAGTGCTCTCATTAATAGAGGGAGCCTCTATAAATTTATAAGATTTGAATGTAGATGATAGGAGAAAGATGATTCCTCCTTGACATGTGATGACAAGTTGTTTTCTTTTTTTTAAAATATTTTATTCAAATTATTTAAATAATTTGGATGAACTCCTGAAATGTTAATATTTATGAATTTATGAATGGATTTAAATGATGAATTTTTATCATAGTTGATGCCTTGGTGGGTATACCATTGAACTCGATTCCATAGGATGCCCTGGAAATTTCTACTCAATAGGTTTTGATTATGGTAGTGGGTTCCTTGGACATGTTTACTCTAGGGATATTGATTCTATAGAATTCCTCAGAACTTTATACCCCTTGTATCCATCTTTCCTGGACATGCATTGGACAAGGTCTATTGATATTATCCTTGAAATCTAACCAAGTGGTTACTGGGTTCCCCCCGAGATGCTCCTAGGACTAGATGTGGATTACTTGGTCTTATAAACCATGGATACAACCCTTCATGTTCTAACAGTTTTGATTATAAAACATGGATAGGATCAAGGCTATACACTCTTGGTTATACATCATTACCATGGTGGATGTTATACCTTGGATTACATGGAATAGTCCAATGTGGACTCTCTTGGTTCCTTGTTTACACAAAATGGTTGTTGTGGTTTATTTATCTTTCTTTCAGTTAGCCAGTGCTTACAATGTATTTGTTTATAATAGACCATTTTAATGGGAACATGATTTTTATTTATTGGATGGATAATGTAACTTTAAATTTATAATCTTTTCCTTGGTAACATTACTAGTAATAATTTTATACCTATTATATATTGCACATTGCTTTATCTTGTTATATAGAGAGTTTAAATGTTATAGATATAGTTTGTGGTGGCCTACTGAGTGTTATATCACATCCTATTCAGACCATCATTGGGTACCCAATCAGACTTCATGGATACAAGTAGGTATCGGGGAAGGTTTCTGCATTACAATGCATGATTTGTTAATTTGTAAGAGTAGGGGAGCACAGGATTGAGCTAAGCTCATGATTATATATTGAGATTTTTCCTTTTAGTCTTCTTATATCTTTTTATTCATGTATTGTACTATATTCATGTATAACTATTTTACTTATTTTTAGAGACATAAGACATAATTTTGTATATGATATTACCTTTTGAATTCAATCCTTATTACTACCTTGGATGTTTATATTATGTCTACTTCATTTACTACTTACTCTATTGAATAATATGATTACTACCCTTATGATACACTCTGAAAAGAGGAAATTTTCTCCCCATAGACACCCCCTTGGAAATCACTACTAATCGATATCCTCTGGTATTGGATAGATGCTATTGAGGCCATGTGATCCACTAACCCATGGAACTATTTAGGGGATCATAAGATTTGATGTTACATTAGACATGAAATAAAACCTCCTTTATCATCCTTCCAATATATAATTTTTTTTGTATTAGAGAGATATATCCAAAAAGATAAGAATAAGAAGTAGGTGAGGCCGATTTCCTACGATGAAGGGAAAATAAGTTCCTCTTTTAGATATTATATATATTTATTTAATAAAAAATATGAAGAAAAAATCCATGGTGAATAATTTTTAGAAAAGTGGATGACGATTGAGAATCATTCCATGAAAAAATTATATAAATTTAAATATAATTCAGAAGATGTGTTAATTAGGATAATGATTAGTATAATTGAAAACATTAAAAATAAATACCAATATAAATTTGTTTCTAATCATATAACAGATATTGAAGTTGATCCTAAGGAGTTTTAAATCTATATAAATAAGAACAAAAAAGTTAAGTGGATTTATAAAAGGGTTTTATGTGTATATTGATAAGTTGGAAGTTGAAATCACCTTACATGAACTTGTGGTTGAGGATAATTATTATACTTAAGAATATATAGATACTATGGAAAATTTCAAGCTAAATATTAAATAAATATTTAAGGATAATAATGGTTAAAAATTTTCTATTGAAAAATTATGTAGGAGGATTTAATATATTAAGGAAAAATAAGTCCCCTAGAAAAAGATGTTTTAAATAGAAAAAAATCAAGAAAATATGAGAAAATTATTAATTTTGGAAGCTATAATTATGATATGGAAAATTAAAATTCGAAATAAGGATAAAGAAAGCTATTGGAATTTTTAAGAAAGAAAATACCCATTACTATGGTAAAAGGTACTTTTTATTAAAGATAATCATATAAGGTTTCAACAGTGAAATTTATTCCAATTGTTGTATTAGAGAAAAAAAAAGAAAAACATTGAGGGAGTTATAAACAAAAAATGTGTTATTATTAAAAAATACTAAAAAATTTACATGAAATTGAGAAGAAAATTGATAAAATATTTCCATTAATTAAATGTTAGTTTTGTTTCAACTTTATTTACACAATGATATAATGTAAAGTGATAAGGAATTACATAAAGGTGTAACAATCGGATGAAAACAAAAAATAATAAGAACATATCATACATAATAAAGGAGAAAATCCTTTAATTAGTATTTTTTTTTACTATTTTTACTATGAACACATGAAATTTAATATCAATTGAAGGAGGGATAAATTATAATATATAAAGGATTTAATTAGATTACATTGAATAATAAATAATTATAACATGAAGAGTAATATGATGTTTCCAAACATATAGAGAATCAAATATTGAGACCTAAACATGTCTCAAATCTTAAGGTAATTTCATTGAAGAAAAATAATATGGAAGAGAAAGAAAATATAGTTGAATTTTAAGTAAATTCATGAAAAAACAATAGCACATAAATCCTTGATAGATAATGATCATCTCACATGAGGGGAATTATATGTCTGTTAAAATACATATAGATTTTTCTCTTGATATAATAGATTTATTTAAAAATTATGTAGCTTTAAATATTAAAGGTAATGATAAGATGGTGGAATCCATTGAAGAATTAAATAATATGGATGTATTTGTTTTGATACTTTTCACTGTAATATCTTGAGTGTGATTAAATTACATAACTTTTTCATTGATATTTCATTAATAAGTAGGGTATTATTGATTAAAGGTATTGATTTTGATGATTTTATGTGAGGAACATTAACCATTGACAAAATTTATTAAGTTGATAATAAATAAATTACTTGTTTCATAACTAAAAATGAGGAAAATAATATGTGGTATCAATGGCCTAGACACATACATCAAAAAAGAAAGGATAATATCTCAATGATTAAAGAATCATTTTCATACCTAATTTAAAAATTCAATGGAAGAATATTTTTTATTCTTTCTTTAAGGGAAATATGGTTTATTATTTCTAAAATAAAAAGAATAAAATAACTTTTAACTTACTTAACTTTGTATATACTAATGTTTATAGAAAAAAAACATGGTCTTAAAAAACAATCATGATAGAAATGGTAATGTGGTTTTTTATAATAATTATCTATTTAGAAAAAAAATCTACTATAATTAATGGTATTGTAGTGGAATAAATAGGCACAAAAGTTGAAAGGATTGAATTAATTCATTTATTATTGACAGTAAAAATCTAAAGGATATTTAAGATCTAATAATTGGATATAAATATGATAATACCGATATAGTTCTCAAGTAAGATGTATATTCTAAAAAATGGATGTATTTTAACTTGATAATGATTATAAAAAAAGTTATTTAATTCATTAAAGGATTTTTACACTGTAGTAAACACTATGAGCATGGTATGCTTAGATATAAACATATTTTAATAAAATGAAATTCTAGAGAGGTGGTGTAGAATACAATCTATATGTTAATATATAAAACTATGAAAAATTTATTGTAATACTCAACATGTACCATATCATTTTTAGTATAATAAATCAAAAATTCTGTGAGTCATTTGAAATACTAAGGAAATCCAAATTTGAGATCTCTAGGATTAAAGTACTCATACAATTTCTTAGGTTGAAAGTAAATCATCAAGGTGATTAAAAATTTATTATTTATGTAAAATATGGAAATGAACTATTAAAAAGGATTAAAATGTTTGATATTAAGTTAGTTTTAACTCCCATTTTAGTTATAACTAAACTTAGGGAAAAGGATAATGTAATGTTTTTTAATTTTATACTATTTAGAGAATAATTATATATTTTATTTACTTGATGGTGACATAATTAGATATAATAAATATAATAAGGATTGTTTCTTGATTTCAAAAAAATATATAGGAAAAAATACTCATGGAAGTGAATTGGATTATAAGGTTTGTTAAAGGTACTCATAATTGAGGATGATAACATAAAGTAGGGAAATAAAGTGTTTATAGTTTATTATGATGTAAATTGGGATGGAGATATCATGGATATATAATACACTAGTGGGGGAAATTTATAACTAAGAAAAAAATTTATATGTGGTTGGGTAAGTAGAAATAAACTATTTACCTTATAAAACTAATGTATAATATATTTTGGTGACAAAGGCATGTTCCCAATTAATTTGCTGAGTATACAAGTTGAGTAACTTGCTTTGGTATTTCCTTTTTTACTTCTTAAATTTACTATAACCATTTATTGTTAATATCACTTATAAAATTTCTAATATTATCATTCTAAAATGTTAATGGTTTAGTAAATAACCTTTTTATACATTAAATAATTTTTTTATTCTGCACATGTTTGTTAGTATGGAAAATGAAATAGAAACATCATCACGTAGAGGTAGTATTTTGTGCATACAAATGGAAGATTCTCTTATTTTTTTCACTAAAGACAAGAAGGTATAAAATAAAATATATTATCATTTAAGAATAATTAAAATGTTATAAATATCATATTATCTTAGTAAATAACCTTTTTTAACCATCCAGGAAAAGAATAAATGAAAAATAAAACACATCAATCATGGAGCCAATAGTCCACACACATGCATGATTTTTTTTCTTTTTTACCAATAATTTTGGAGGAATTAATATAATTGATGTTCCATTAGTATAATAACATTATAAAATATTATCAAAATTTTATAAAATGACTAGCATGGGTTTTACATATAAACATAGTAATATAAATTTATTCATTTAGATTTATAATAATATATTATATATATTAAAAAGTTTTTAAAACCCTTTGATGACATTCTTTTATAACAATGTCATAAAAGTTATAGTATTAGTAAAATAAATATTTTTCACCACTCACCTAAAAATTAATTATTTTATAAAAATATAAAGAACTAATTATAATATAATTTGGACAATATAAACTCAAAAATTATATTATATATATAATTAAGACTCTAAAATATATGAATTTATATTTTAAATCAAAATAAAAAATATAAATAAAAACTATTCTTATTGAAAAATAATGTTTTTAAACATTAAGTGTTATTAATATTATTTCATATAAATTTATAATTTAATTATGTTAATCTATTAATTAATGTATAATATTTTAAATGTGTTAAATTTAATCTATTAAGATAAAATATACAATACTGATCAAATGGGTTCTTGAATAATAAATGTTACTTCTATAAAAAATATGATTTAATAAATTCTAATAAATTTTATTATTTATATTCTAAAATTTAATTTTATTACACCATTAATATTGAAATGATTATTTTAATTTTATATATACATAGTATCATATTTAAATAACTATAATTATAATAATAATATTCATATCTAACACACACACACATATATATATATATATTTATAATATTTTCATATCATAATTTTTATTTAATTATGAGTTATGTTATTTAAAATTTATGAATTAACAATAAATTAATTTAGTATACCCAATGGATATATGACCATATGAACATATTTTCAATATGAATATTTTTTAGGGATGTAACGTCCCGACCCAAGAGCCACTGAATGGTACCCCGAGCCGATTGGACACATGCCCTCAAGCACGCCTCCCCGTATTCCAGAGGTGCTGAATAAAAGTGAGGGTCTAGTAATTCAGTTTTGAGGAGACTATACCCTCTTTTATCAGAATTTAAAACCAATGGAAGCAAAAAAAATAACCAAGTGCGGAAGCATATAAATAACCCAAACAATACCATGACATACGATAGTCAAAACCAGAATATACAATAATCAATTGAAAGGTAAATCATGCTATGACATTGAAAGTGTCAAGTGTCTACAATGAAACTAAAAGTAAAGATACAAGAACTCCAAAATTGGTCCCAAACCATCTCAGGTTCCCTATCCCTTGCTCCAATACCAAACAAAAACATATCCCAGGGCCCTGACCTTATCCCGTCCAACAACAACAAAGTCTGGTCGGGTGCCAATTAGGTGGCCCAAATAGGGTGTGAGTACAACTCTGTAGGCCACCACCAATGGTGTCTAAAACAAGTCCACTAAAAAGATAGTGAATGCAATTTTATGAATAAATAAATACAATTCATAATCTAAATAGTTATCACATTGTCATTTAATCTTTAATCATCACATTATGCCCAATTTTAATTCATGTTTCCCATTTGAATAATTATTCATTATTATCATTCAATTAGTGTTGAATGTCATGTCAAGCACCACAATCTAATTTGAATCATCATTCATTATTATCATTCATTTTGTGTAGGTCGCCATGCCCAACACCCCAAAATCTTGTCGAGTGTAGGTCATCATGCCTAACACTCTTTATCTCATTTGGTGTAGTTCGTAATGCCTAGAATTCCATAATCTCAATCTTGGATAACTATTGTGGAGGAACTCCATGTCTAAGTCTAAACCTCTAATTGTCTTAGAACACAATGTCTAGCACTAAAAAAATCTCATCCATTTAATCATTCATTAATTCATAAGAATTAGCAAAATTGTTCCATTAATAATCCAATGATTAGTTAAACATTTAAAAGGCCATTAGTTAACTCAATAATCAACTAAGCACATAACCCATTAATTAATTCATCAATTAATTTTTCAATAAATAAAATTATCATACCATAATTAATTATTCACAATTAATTATACATATCAACTCTCAAATTCTCATAATTAATTTTCACAATTAATTATCTTTGATCAACATCATGTCCCATAATTAATTCTCAGAATTAATTATCTTTGTTCAATATCATGGAACATAATTAATTGTCATGATTAATTATCTTACATTTCTAAACATCATTTCATAATTAATTCCCCCTGATTAATTATCTTAACACAATCAAATAAATATCTCAAATTATAATATATCACTCCATAAAAAATATCCAAAATATCTATTTGGGAAACACCCTTTGTTTGTTATGTGATTCAATTATCAATTAATCACCAAGGCAAACTCCATTCAATTCCACATTCCTAATTACTCCAATTTAGGAAATCAATCATCAAGAGAATCTAGAAAATCATAAAATCACATTCACATATCATAAATCACAACTATGGGAGTTTGATTTAGACCACTTACCTTGGTTTATTGATTGAAGTTATCCCACTATAAATCCCCAAAATTCGAGGGGAACAATGTAATCGATCAAGCTTCAGATATAAATCCCTTAACCAAAATTAAGATCAAAAGCATCAATATCCTTCCAATCTAGATATTGATCCACAATCCTAGATCTAGATCTCAACTCATAGGTTTAGATCCATGAAAATGGTGGAGATCTTCCATGAAAAGATTTTGGAATAATGGAGGAAAGAACGGGAGAAGCAATGAGATGAAATCCACTTATTGGGAATAGAGAAGATCTTTAATATAGGATTTATATCTCGATGAACGATGTTCATATTTCCTTGGAATCACTTCAAAAGTCTCTATTATCACCCAAAAATTTTCAAGCCCAAGACTAGGTCTATTTAGAGAGGTTACAATGGTTCGGGTGGTTTTAAAACCAATTTTCAGATTAAACTGCTCTGTGTGCATGGTTTCACCTAAGAGACTGAACGATTAGGCCAAACCATGTAGTCTTACACTACCCGCACTGCTTGATGGTGTATAGTTAGGAAGACCATGAGCCAACCATACACAACCCATGTCTTCCCAAAATACTTAAAATCTTCACCCAAACCCACCCCATTTCATACCCCAACCCAAAGTTACTTAAAAACAACAAAAAATTACCTGAAAACACACCTGAGATTGCTCTTGAAAAGGCCAGGATAGTACAAGATACCATATTTATAATGGCCATATTTCATTCATTATATATATACTTACTAAATAATTTATTCCACAATCACTTCATAAGGAATACTTATTATTTTATTTTACGGAATTTGTATAATTTTTTATCCTTTCATGGTGGTATTAATCATTATAGTTTCTTGTTTGGCTATTTGTGACCCTCAAGGATGAACATAATGTAAGATATTTCCTAGTCATGAAGATATTATTCTTTTCAATCTATTATCCACTATTTATTTTTTTAACTTCTAATGGATGAACTTCATTTATAGTGAGTGATAATCCATGGTGTGAAATACTTAGTTCTATGTACTTTTTTTTATAATGGACCACTTATGAATGAATAGATTATTGAGAGTCATTCATATCTTATAGGGAACATTTTAAAATCTCATTTTAATCATTTTAAATAAATAAAGAAATGTTATTAAAAATTATATACATAATTTAAAATCCATTAGATGATTTTGGAATGTGTCAAGGTTCCCTAAAATTACCCTAGAATCAGTTTCATTTCAGTCTAAACAAATCCAATTGTAAAGGGAATTTTATTTGCATTAGAATTCATGCCATGCATTTTTTAGCATAACCAATGATATTATACTCACATAGAAAATACATATTGAGTTTGAGAATATTCATATGTCGATGTCTGAAGGTTATGTATATTGGATCTTCATGTACTGTATGATTTATCTAACACCTAGGTATAGATATTTCTCCAAAATATTTCCTATTTTGGTGACATTTTAGTGAGAACCTACCTCTAGGAGTAGGCCATAGATGTCCACAATTACTAACAAAAAGGGTTTCAAAACTATAAAACCCATTTTTAAGGGTATTATGTGAACTCTTTAGAACGAGGAAACAACTTTATATGGTGTATATACCTTATTCAAAGGTGTAGTTGGCCTCAAAATCCTCAATTTGACTAGTTTTGGAGTAAAATAGACTTATAGATTAAAACTTATGATTATTCTAAGTCAAGATTCATTTTAGCCTAACAGAAAATTATAAATATCCAAAATTTCCTAGATTTTTTTATCTATTTTCATAAAATTTTTCTCTATTAGTATAACATTTTTTCTCCAATCACATAATACATTAATATTTATGTGTACCCATTTTAGTTTTTGACTCAGAGGTGGTAATTTTCTGCCATACACATAATTTTTTTTTTCATTTTTCTCATTGAACCTTAATTGGTATGAGAACCCTTTTCATTTACGGCATGAATGTGGTAAATTTGTGCCCACTATATGGAATTTTTTTCTATTCTCATAGAATGAAATCACAATGCAACCATATTTTTCGGGAAGGTAGTTACTTTTTTCTAAATATAAATATTAACACCCTCTTTGAGAACTTAGGGGGATGGGAACATGAGAAACCTATGTCAGTATTCAACATGAAGCACAACCCCCTTCCAAAACCAGTCACCATGTATTGTACACTCTCTCATCCTTATAGGACACCACATCATCTGAAATTATAATTCATTGTGGGTAGAGGTATATTTCATAGTTTCTGATGCACCCATCTAACTTTTGAGCCTCCCACCTAGGGAAACCTATGTTTCTCCATGTAATGCTACTGGCCTTGTCACAATTCATTATTGTCTAGTCTAATTGTGGTTCCTTTATATATACATCTGTGAATCCACTTTGTTTATTATCATGATTTGGGGAACTTTTTAATGTCATAAATATATAGATTAATCCTCTCTTAATGGCACTTTTGGTATTTAAATCATGGTTGGATGAAAAATTATGGGGTGATTTTACCACTCAACTAAACCACAAAATGAAATTAAAATAATAATTTACATTAGTTATAAGGGATTATAAATCAAAAATACACACACACATACATTGAAATGGGCCAAGAATAATCCTTCCCACAAGGATAAACATACAATAAAATGACAAATTTTATTATATATAATTGAACTAAAGTATAATGTTCTTAATGGACCGAAGGCCTCATTTAATGTGGCCCAAAGGTCCCTGAAAGAAATAACCCAATGTCCCAAATAATTATCCTTACATCACATTGTGTCACTCATCTATACATAGTGACACCCCTCTTGCGGGCATAGTCATGTCATGTTTCCCACCATTAAACCATGGTAGGTCATGCCTTTATCCATCATAAAAAATACTTGTGGGTCAAGAGTTAACTGATATGATCCAACAAACCCCTTTCTCTTTTAAGCTATCCACCTAGAGATGCTTACCAATCACCACATTACTCTTCCTCTCAGTCACACCTGGCCGTGTTGCTGGTCACATGCGAAACACGTGTCACCCATCAACAAAGCACAACCCCTAATAGAAACTGTCATGTATTTATTCCATTTGTTATGTCATGAAAGGACACAAAACCATCACACATCAAATATTTAAGTGGGTAGAGGATTATATTATAGGGGTGAACACACCCATTTCCCTTTCAAGCATCCCACCAAATGATTCTTATGTGTATCCATGATGCAACACTTTCTTTATCACATCACATCATTTTCCTGGTCTGATTATGCTACACTTCTACCAACTTTTGTGTATCCAAAATGATTATAACCATGTTATGGACATATTATAATATATATATATATATATATATATATAAACACACAGACATATTGGATATAATGGATTACAAACCAACATGCATTTAACTGGGAACCTCAATGGGTTAATCCTCATACCTCCCTAGAAATATTGGATTCCACCCACTAAAAATATTTTATCACATATAAATGATCCATACAGTCCTATGGAATTGAAGTATCAAAGGATCTATGGTATGATTCATCGAAGTGACATGCTATTATTGTGTCCATGTGAGTCATTACTAACCTGATACTATCATGATCTATTGAATTTAACATAGGATCTATAACATGATGTCCCTCATGGAATCATCATGATTAGCACCATAAAATTGTGTATTGTGGGTCTCTGTGGCCTATGCTGAGGATCTCACCACATAACTCCCAAATGGGTGCCACCATTCCCATTGTAATATTATGGTGCCCCATATGCCAACATGTTAACACTCAAATGGATCCCCATAGAGACCCTAGTGATAAACCACACCCTACCCCTAGAATAAATATTTCTTATAGAGTTCCTTATGGTGAACTTTGCCTATTCTATAGATCTAATCATGGATATCTCAACAATTATTATGACATCCACCTTGTGATGTATCCAACTAGGAACTAAAATCCCATATAGGGAATCTAAGTGGTGAGGTAATGTTGAATCAATTTAAAGTACTCTATGACTCCCAATACATCATCGCACCAACACCTTCCATCCCCAAACACGACACACCATGATTCTAGCCACCAAAAATCCATATATTATGTACCTATACTATCCTCATTCATGTTGTTCTTTCATTCTACCACTTTCATAGACATGGTATTTTTAGAGTGTGTAGTTGGGAGTCCCCATGGATTAAAGGCCCAATTACATGGCCAAAATTGTCTCTTTTTTGTGAATAGTACCACAAATATAATACCATTCAATATTTCCCACATTGATATAGTGCTCAAGAAGAAAAAATATTTCAAAAGGAGAGATGAGTTTTGACATGGAAATACAAGCTTAATAAAAAAACTAAAAAATATCCCCAATAATGCATACACAAGAAGAGTGACACAAGTTTTCACTGAATAATGATATAATTATCTTTTCATTATTTTTCCTCTATAATATATGTGATGAGGGTTTCCTCTACCATGCAGTTTTTTTCTTCACCTTAATGTATTTATATCTACCAAGGCTTGTTCTCTTTATTTAAAGACACTCCAACACTATCCTCATCCCCCACTTCATCATTAATATCATTGATATTATATGTTTAAAATTCTATTTTATCCTTATCATCTAGAGGTTAAAATCCATTATCTTGATTTCCTTACTTTACAATAAAATCATTACAGGACAACTAGGCCCGATTCATTCAAAAAATATTAAGAATATTCATTTCATAAATATGAATTCCTTTCTTGGATCAGTAGACATAAATGATTCAGAAATTAACCATTATCCTTTACCAAAGTTGGAAGATTAATTGTTCTTAGATTTATACCCATTCCATTTAGTCAATAGAATAGGAGTGATTAGTTAATTCTTGTCCCTAACTTCAATTCTATGGGAACTCTTTATAGATGTGACATCCTTTTGAGTAAATAAAATACTAGATTAAACATCTCTCAACCATGGAAGGGAACCTATATATTTACCTTTGATCAAACAATGATTCATCAGCTTATTGACTACCATTAGATTGGATATAATTGATAGAGTGTTTATTTTCAAATCATTAGAAACTAGAGTTTCCTAGTTACCTTTTTGTCCAGTTTAAGTTCTAGGATTTTCCATTAATATATAATTTTCCCTAATCTTGAAACCGTATCTCTGATGAGAAACAATCATACAAGATTCCACAGCTGATATGGTATAAATTATTATGACTATGAATAAGATCCCAATTCATCACTGGATAAAGGGATCACAAGCCCCTTAGATGATGTATTAATATCCACATAGAGAAAGGTTGAAGGATCCTTTACATTTATCTCATTATGTTGTAGAGTTAATAACTTATCCTTTACTTGGACTGGATTTGAAGATATCTTCCATTGTTTCACATTAGAGACTGAAGTGAACAAATCTACATAATAACTCTTCAAAACAACTAGATAAGGAGTGATAGTCACATTAGAGGGATCATGATTCTCCACTATCAAAGGAATAATTAATACATTCACCATATAATAAAATTCAGTTCTATGAGGATTCTATATATTTGAGACCTTGAGATATTGATTTTCTAAACATGCCTATGAGATTTGAGTTTTTAGCTTCTTGAGATGAGAAGATAAAAGAGATCCCACATAAAGAGATTTTTTTTTATTTTATTAGAAGAAAAATATAGATAACAATAAACCATATATTGGTGAGGATCATAATCTGATCATGAGTCCAGGTCCATATCTAATTCAACTCTAACTTTTCTATACAAGCATGGGTCCACTAGAATATATTCTTTATCATCCTTGATTCTCTATGCAATATAAATTGAAGTAGATCATAGAAAGGAGGAAAATATTTATTGTGATAATTTATCTTAGCTCCTCCATGACCTTAGAGATATATTTCCTTCTCAACCTGAATTTGATCTTCAACTAATTTCACCTAAGACTAGCCATCCAAACTGACAGTGACACAATCCTTATATTCTGTAAAATTTGACAGCCTCCTACATTCTTTAGAGCTGTGTCCTTTAATTTTAAAATTTATATAGAGTATTATTCTTTGGAATTGATCAAAATAATTTATAATGTAATTAAAACCCATGAAAAATACAAGTACCTTTTCTTTCTGAACCTCTAAATTAAATAAATGATCATTATTATTTTGCATAATAGTTCTAATTATAGGAGATATATGGTAAATTTTTACTAATATATATGAAAATTGACCATATATATCTCTTTTAATTTCGTTTTCCATTTTAATTTTAACTCCAATAATAGATACAATGTCCCGTAAGATTTATAGGTGCCTGAATACCCAACTAAATCTTTGGATTTGAACCCAAACTTGAGCGACTAAATTGATCACATTTAAGGGTTAAATAGGGAATATTAGTCTTAAATTATAATAATTCAAGGTTTTAGATCAACAAACCCAAGTCCCAATATTTTGGATTTCAAATTCACAAAAGGGGAGATGACATAGAAATTTCCTTTAACTAATGATGTTAGCACTGACCATAAAATCCTTAAATATCTATAAAATGTTTCTTAAGGTTAAGAATCCTCAATCTATTTTCATTAATATGCATAGATAAATGTTCTATGATATAATAATTACACTGTTTTATCTTTTCAGATATGAGACTATGATTTTCTTTAAAAAAAATTCACCTTTCTTCTTAATCTTTGGAGTTTCTGAGTTGTGATTTTGAAACTCCGCAAAGCTTATGGAATATACAGGATGAACCTGATCCCATATAGTCCCTAGATATAGAGTGTAATTCATAACATTTAATGAATTACCTTCCACACTAGCTTCATATTATATTTTAATTATCAAAACAATATTTCCCACCATAACCTAAGTGTAGGAGTCCAAAACTCCATTCCTAAAACCATTAGAATCCTGAGAAATGGAAAATCGACTATATAATTACTAGTTTCAACATAAGATATTGAAATATTTATAATAGAACTTACAATGATAGATTTAGATATAGGGGATTAAAATAACCAAACATGCACACACCCAAGAATCTCAATGGATCAAGGCTCATCCCTCACAAAAAAGATTGAATGAGACTCATTGGACTTATTTTATTACATATTAATATCCCTTATAGGACCAAAAATTTAAAATCCTAAAGGACATGTGGTAAGATGCATCAACATGCCATACTATTATCATTAACACATGTATCATAACCAACCATAATGCACCGTGGTTCATTTCTTTAAAATTAGGCTCCATGATATTATGTCCCTACAAAAGTTTTCATGCTCATAATCACATCATGGTGAAATGTGGTTATGTATGGAAAATGTCAATTAAATTCCCATGGAACTCCCAAAAGATTTCCTAAACACCCATATAAATACTACAATGCCTGATGTTATGACTTACTAACACCTGTAGGGATCCCTATAGATCCCCCAATGAGGAACCAATCCCCACACATACAATTGAGTCTTCTCATGGAGTTTCCTATGGAGAACCATGACTATGGAATGAAAATTCTTATTCATATCCCCATAATGATCAATAAATACACCTAATGTTGTGTCCAATTATGACACTATCCATTTTACATCAAGATTATGAGTGGTTGTGTTTGATTAAAACACTCGAGAGTGCCCTTCAACTTACAAGAAATTGACACACCAATTCCATCCATCACCCACCACTACACACCAAGCCGGTTCACATAGACCACCGTAATCCATCACATCTTGCTGTAATTCTATGACTTTCATGACCCTACTATTTGAGAAAGTGTTTCATAGAGGAATTATGACCTGATGGCCTAATTACATGGCCTCAAAAATAATTTTAATGAATAGTACCATTGTTATGGTACCCATCTATAATACATATAACAATTCCCATGTTCATATTGTGCTACTACACTACTAAAGTGCTAAATAAATTCATCCCTACCAATATTTGAACCTGATATTGATGTAGGATTATAGAGAGACTTTAACACTTTGGTAAGACCCAAAATTCATAATAATAATAACAATAACTATAATAATAATAATAATAATAATAATAATAATAATAATAATAATAATAAAATACATAGGGTAGATCTGAAACTAATTATCAAATTTATCATAAGAAATTAAAAATTAAAATAGGGTATGATGGGGTCATACATGTAAGAAACATCCCTCATCAATGAGAAATAGTCAGATAACGCACTATGTCAAAGCCACCAACCATCTAGTAAAAAAATTGTAATTTTTTCTCCTATAAAACCCATATATTTAGGATTATGTTTTCCACATAGATATGTTCCTCTCCTCCATGATGATGATTTCTTCCTAGGTCCATGATCTTCATTAGATGAAGTGGAAACACTATACACAACACACTCCTCTTTGGTATCAAAATCCACTTACAATAATGGTTGAATGTTGGACTTGACATACAAAGAAGTAAAACTAACATAGTTATACTTAGGAATATAATTTAATTAATTATTCTTCATCCATATCCCATGTTCTCCATATATCCTCAATTAACTATTCACAATTAGTATATCAAAAATATAAAATGTATTAAATGGATATTTATCAAAATCCTTCCAAACTATCCCAAAACTATTAACAAGTGTATTTGAATAAAAAATTTATTTTTTTTCTAATGGAAGGAGTTTCTTTACCCTTGGAAAAATTCTTATTTTTATTGAGATGAGAGGTTTTAACCTCTATGGTCCTATTGAAAGCATCCATTATAGTCACAAGAATAGTTGCAGATGAATTTTCCTCATGAGAAGTTTTAATATAAATAGTAGTTAAGTGTTCTACCCTAGAAAATTAATTTTAGAGTTTGAGACTCTATACAATACTATCTTAAAAGGGGATCTAACAATTACTTAAGTCCAGTCATCCTTTTTCAAGGAATAAAATTTGATCGTAGCTACAACAACATCATACTTGAAAACACAATCATTTATATTGATAAATTTTTTTGTGATAGGTACTTTCCTATCCACTTAATTATTGATCATATGATAAATACCTTCATTTGAGAATAATGAATCAATAAATTGATCTGACTTTTCAGAATTTAGGAAATTGTGATTCTTTGATTCAAATCCCATGTTAGAACACTGTGTCCTCATGGATTATTTTGAGAATACACCACTTGAAAAGTAAGTAGTTTGGATTGTGTAGGTAACTATAATTATTTTCTATTAGGTATTGGATTGATAATAGTTATAATATCCTTTTTATTAACTTATTAGTCATTACTTGTATCATGCATAGTAGGCACCTTTTCCTTATGTGCTAAATTTTGGTTAGGACTAGAGACCTGGATACTTACCATGGACTTTATTGACATTCATTTTTTGAGCTAGGAAAAGAAATGTGAGATAAATTAAAATGATATAATCCTATCCCTAGACAAGGAATGATAGTTATACACATGATATTTCTATTAATATAAATCAAATTATAAATCTATTTACTTTTTAACACCATATTTAGTGTTCACTTTAGCACCTTTTTGAGAATTAGCAACTAAAAATTATTTTTGATCATATCTAAAAATAAATAAACTATTTATTTGGCTTTAAACTCACATTCCTCATAAAAATGATTAAACCAGTCCATACACACAATATCCCTAACCTGATGCTCCCTCACATGACCAAGTTGGGTGGCTACGTGACCTGTAGCACACCTCCCTAAATTCCAGATGCCTCCAACTAATAGTAAGGGTGAAATAAATATAGTGGGGATACTATACCCTATATAATATAGTAATAATAACATTGTAAATAAATATAGTGTAGTGTAAATAGTGGAATGAAATATGATAAAAAAACATGAACCCATAGAAGAACAGAAAAAATCCAACACCACAATACTAACAAAATCATGTGATAGTAGGTTGAAATGTAACTAGATGGAAATATTAATGTCAAATAAATAGAAGACTATGGATACTCAAATAAATACTCCAAGATCCTAATCCAAAACAACCTGTTGGTTCTATCTCCATGATATAACCCATTAAGTAAGAAATAATCAACAACAGGATCCCTTGAACTTATCCAAGCATGGATCTATGAAATATTCCTAGCTACCAAACAATAGCCTATCCAGGGTGTGAGTATAAATTAGTAAGTCAACACTATTGTGTCTAAACAAATACAATCTAATATATGTAGTGCATGTCCCATACAACATTATGATTTTTATTCAAAGAGTAGACACAATAAAAAAAGAAGAAGAGGAGAGGCAACCCCTCCTAGGGGGTCAGAAAATAATGGAGGCCAAGGGCATCGCTCTGAATGAGATTCACCCCCTCTGTTTTAAAGAGAGACATATTCCTAAGAAAACAAACTGGTGCCCTGGGGACCGTAATAGAAGCCATGTAGTCCGCCACTTTGTTTCCCTTACGTCAAGTGTGTGAAACTATAACGTTACTGTTGAGGAGGGACTTTCATTTTCTAATTGTATAAAAAATCGACCAGGGAATAGTGCCCTTACCATGAAGAGCATCATGGACAATCATTAAATCTGTTTCCAAGTGTGTGATGATAATGCCCCTTTGTTTTCATATAGATAAACCTGTAAGAACCACCCGAACCTCTGCCTGAATCATGCTGCCACCCCCAAAATGAGCTGAGAACACCATCACCACACTCCCCATGACGTCGCGGATGACTCCTCTACCTTGAATCTCTATCCTTGTAAAAGAACCTTCAGTGTTAAGCTTGAGTCTGAACTCTGGATAGGCCCAACAAATCCATCTCTCCTGGTCCCCACGACCAAGCTGTCGCGCCTCCCTCGAAGTTAACTATAACAAACAAAAGGAAGGTGCATCCCTCCTGAAACCGTTCAGACTAACCAAATCTATCAATAAAAACCTGGTTCTAGTCACAATATCTCTACCAGAGGATGTGCTTCCCTCAAACCTAGTGTGATTCCTAGCTTTCCCTAATGTCCAATATACAGCATTGAAAATGATGGCCCGCGCTTCAGCCTCCACCACCGATCTGTTGGTCCCCTAGAATCAAATCTCCATAAACTGATCATTAGTAACAACTTGGGTAGAGTAACTAGTGAAGAATCCAAGACAACTCCACACTTACCTCGCCCAATATCCCTCAAAGAACAAGAGGTTCGTGCTTTCTTCCTCTTTATTCACACAACAGTAACAGCAGGAGACCATGGTAATGCCCATCCTTTTAATGTTCTCATCAGATGGAATGGCCTTATTTTAGATCCTCCATGTGAGAAAGTTAAATTTTGAGGGGATTTTGCTACACCAAACCATAACTCTCCACCTCTCCTGCTGCCCCTGCTGACCATTACTCCTTCGGAAGTCCTTCAAGTTAAACTTACCGGAGATTGAAGGTGTGTAGACACACTTGTCTTGCTCGGAGTTAATAATAACCGAATCAAACACTGCTTGTTGAGATTACTCCAGAATAAACCAAAAAAACTGAGGGTGTAAACTTTACTCCTTGAAGGAGATTGAGGGATCCGGGCATCCAAGATACCCCAACATGTCACTTGACCAGTTGTGATTCCATTATAGGATTTTACCCTCCCCAATGATCCATTTTGTGTGCAGAATGAGGCTCAGAATGAAGTTGCAGACCGAAGACCACAACGACGTCCCCCTTCCCTGATGAGTCATAGCGCCAGTCTTATAACTTTGAGAAATATGCTTCCCCCATAACATGCGTTCTTCTATGACTTCCCATGAAATCTTCACATGCATGGCCTGGATGGTGATCCCCATTCTCCTAACGTTGAGGCATCCTTCACAAATTGGTCGAGCCATCTTCCGCCTTGACACCCATTGTCTCTTCCCCTCGGACAGAGTGTACCAAATAAAACGTGCTATAATTCTATCTATGGACCTGGTAACCCCTTTTGGAACACTGGTAGATGCCAAAGCATGAACTGACATTATAGAGGGAACACAATTCACAAGAGTGATACGTTCCCAGAATGATAAGAAGTGATTTTTCCAGTTTGTAATACGATCCAGTATCTTTATAAACACATTTTCAAAGTCTCTAGTTTGCAGCCTTCCTGAGGAAACAGGGGTGCCCAGATACTCCATGGGGAAAGATCCTCAACTCATGCCCTGCTCCCTGCCCATACGATCCACCCTGCTCGGACTGCACGAGTTAGAAACATAAAATCTACTCTTCTCTCTGTTTACCATATAACCGATCCAATAGAAATAATCCACAAGGATCATGTTACATTCATTGATGGATCTCCACCCTCCATTAATAAAAATAATCATGTCATCAACATACATCATATGTTATGTCGAGGTAATTCTTGATTTCCTATGAAAAGGAAAGATCTTCGCATTGTACACCCCCTTGTTGATCATCCTGCTAAGAGTGTCCTGCATAAGTATAAAGATTATAAGGGATAAAGGGTCTCCTTGCCGCAGTCCATAGGTAGTCTTAAAGAATCCATGGGTTCTCCCCATAAACGACGCAACCATCCACGGAGAGAAAATATACCTGAAAATGATATCGCAGGCCCACGAGGAGACCCCCATCTTCTCCTGGAATCTATTAATAAATCCCCACTCCAACCGA
The DNA here is from genome assembly GCA_963277665.1 of Viscum album. Lineage (NCBI taxonomy): Eukaryota > Viridiplantae > Streptophyta > Magnoliopsida > Santalales > Viscaceae > Viscum > Viscum album. The sequence goes on along the minus strand of OY728147.1, from coordinate 2,102,019,193 downwards.
TCCTAGGCCTTATTCATATCAAGCTTAACAGCCACATTAGAGCCACATGATTTGGTGTTCAGGTCTCTCAACATCTCCTGTGCCATCGCCATTTCCCCCTGGATCGAATGATCTTTGAAAAACCCATGTTGTTCCAGCAAAATCCAATGAGGAAGCATTCTGGACAGCCTCTGATTAATGATACTCGATAATATTTTATATGGGAAGTTACGTAAGATCATTGGACGATAATGGTAGAGGGATGAAGGGTCTTTGATCTTTGGTAGGAGAACCAGAGTAGTTGCAGGTGCAATCCGAGGAAGGACACCACCTCTGAAGAAGTCCTGAATAGCTGAAATAAGATCATGTTTCACAACCTCCCAAGAGCCTCTGTAAAGTGATACAGAGAAGCCGTCTGGACCCGCCACACTCTCTGGATTCAAGTTCCACATTGCCGCATGCACCTCCTCTTCCTTGGGAAGACTTTCCAGCACTGTATTATCTTGTGCTGAGATAAAATTCTGAATCCCATCCCATAAACGAGCCTCCCTCGACGGGTAACCCTGAGTCCTGTTCTCATTCGTGCCCTCCAAGAGGTCCTTAAAGAACAATACATCCATGCCCCTGACCACCTCATTATCATCACAGAATGATCCATCCTCCAACTCCAGATTTGGGTTCACCACACGCCTCCTCTCCCTAATGAATGCATGAAAGTATGCAGTATTTTTGTCCTCGACCCTTAGCCAATTTTCCCTGGAGGCTTCTCTCACTGTTCATTCCTGTGAGAGCAGAAGGACTTCCATCAACGTCTTCTTTTCATAAAGTTCTTCAAACACCTCTTCATCCCAACCCTCCTCAAGACTTTCCTCCAAGCTCTCTATGTCCTGCTTTAGCACAACCATATCCCAATCAACAGGAGGCAAGGATCTATTCCACAGGATAAGATCTTGCTTTAGCCTCCTTAACTTGGAGTGAATAGCCACCCGAGAGTGTCCCCTATATGGTTCATTCCACACCTTCATCACCACTTGATGATATGTCAGGATACTCACCCATTGGCTGGGAAATTTGAAACAGTCCATAACGGCCTCTATCCTACAAAAATCTAAGAGTAGCGGGGAATGATCCGAAATGATTCGGGTCAGATGGTTAACATTCACATCTGGGAACTTATAGATGGCGTGCACATTAGCAATGCACCGGTCCAGTTTTCTCCAGCATTGGCTACCACCCCGTCGATTATTACACCAGGTGAAAGGATAACCAGAATACCCCATGTCCATTAACCCCTTACCATCCATAAACTACACAAAAGAAATGCTCGCACGCCTCTGGAATTCCCCTCTCCCCTTTTTTTCATCAGGTCATGATATGATGTTGATATCCCCTCCCAGAACCCAAGGCTGATCACCTACATCGAAGTCATTCAGCTCTTCCCATAACACCTCCCTACGCTAGGCATCACAACTCCCGTAGATGAAGGACATAAACATCTCTTCACCGCCGCTTGATACCTTTGTCATGATATGCTGGTCTCCTACTCTTACCACATCCACTGTGACCTATAGCTTCCAGAATAACCATATGTTATTATTGATCGGAGCTGCATGCATTGAATCGTGCATTTTAACCTTTCTAGTAAACTCGTGAATCTTATCCACGTTCTGTTTGTGCTCAATGATCACAACCATCTACACCTTGTTTATTTTAGATTCCACAGAGATGAAATCCATCTTCACTCACACTCCGAGACCTTGGGAGTTCAAAATCATGATAGGAATCATAAAATTAGAAATGGGCTGGCTTTGGCCCCAGGCGCCGTGGTCTTTTTTGAAAATGAAATAGGTTTCTCCCAGTATAGCATCTTCTTCTTCATCAGACTAGTACACACTCCCAGGCTCGAAACCCTCCTGACAGAGGATGGGGAAGGAGGATTAGAAGATGACTTTCGAGAAGACCCACCCTCCGCCTTATGCACTGACTCTTCCAATCCAATAGCCTTCTCGAAACCCCGATCCTCATAGTGGATTGAAGGGCCAAGCCACACTCTGGAGACTAGAGGATTCATCTCCACAAGGGCCTTCATTCCAGAAAACCTAGAACCAACTTGAGAAACATTACAGGCTAACACATCAGGAACTGCATGGATCACATCATCACGAAGAACGACCTCCTGGCCTCTGACCCCCTTGCACTGTTGCTCATCAACAAAACTCGAATACAGAAACTTTCGAGGGGGAAAAAAGGATAAAAAATCCTAAGATACCTTGACCACCCGCATGCAGAGTTCCACTAACCCTTGAGATCTGGTTTGACACCTGTGGTCATCCTAAACCTACCTCAACACTAGGAAAAATATCTCTACGAATATCATGACCATTTCCATAACCCTATCAGGGTATAACCCATAAATCATCACATGATAACTAGGAGGAGCCCTATAATAATTATAGCATCATAGAGTCAATCCCTATAAGTATTACAACATAACAGATCCAAGACCTATAAAAATTGCAGTATAACTAGGCCAATGCATTTAAGAATCACAACATAACATGGAAAATTCCTATAAGCATTAAAGAATAACTGGGATAAGTCCTATATAAATTATAGTATAATCAGCAAAATCCTTATAAGAATTAAATTCTAATCAAGCCAAGCCTTATAATAATTACAACATAACCTAGAAATACCCTATAAAAATTACAACATAATACGTGTTATGAAAATCCATTTCGGTACATTCATCCAATTACCAATTATCTATCCATTTACACTTCATAAGGCTATGGTCTCAATTGTCATCATAATTTCATAAAGTCATGTTCCATTTATCAACTTAAACCCCCTAGGTTGTTAGTATGACAATTAACCATTTTATCTATGTTACCCATATCAAATAATTTCATCAAATTCACGATTTATGGAAACTCTTAAAATTAATAAAAAATATACCAATTCCATAACATTATAGGAAATAATTTTTAATCTAACAAAATATCCTTCAACGTCTAAGGCTATCACACCTATTGGGTGGCCGCATGTATTGGTATCAACAACAAAAGACCTAAATAGGTGTAATGAGAGGTATATAAATGTGCAATTCATCAAAAATAGATTTATCCATTTAATTTTGGGGCATGCATGGAATGTGAAAAAAATAAAACATATTTAACATACTATGATAATTGAATAGAAAAATATGGATATATTTTGGACCACACACCTCAAAAGTAGATAAAATGAAGGAAACTCCTAGCGATTGGATCCTTCTCCCTTCCATTAAAACTCTAGGCCTATAACACTATGATTAGAAGGCTTATGTCAATTTGGTTTGATCCCAAGAAGGCATGGGTTTAACCAAATGAAAAGGGCAACCAAAATCCTTTTAAAGATCTCTGGTTCTATGTGGTCGAGAGGAAAATATTGTATCAAAAGGAAACCTGATGCACTGAGGATTATTTATAGATAGTCTATGACAAAAAATACCATGTATTATCCCATTGGGCCATCCATAAAATGAACAAACATAGGATATGATATAGAGTACCCCAAGGGACCACGTTGTTGCCTCCCTTGGTCAAAGATTATTCAAGATTCACAGAGTCTGTTATACCATAGACCTTATAAACATGGGGATATAATCTAGAGTATTTGAAGATACCATTATTGAACACACATAATCCCTAAGGTATGGTTAATTCATAGCTATGTTCCACACTTTAGGGGTGTCAAAATTTATAGAACCAGCTAATTTCTTCCCCGAGGCCCTTGTACAATAGAAACCTTTCCATGCTGTAGCTATGCCAAAAATGTTATTTTATTAGTTTTTATCCTACCAAGATTCTATGTGGTAACTGGTGTCTCTATGATGCATCTGTAAGTCTTATAGTTCATTCTTGAGATCTATGAAATAAAATCCTTTATAGTTGAGAAATTACAGAAAAATCCCTTCATTATCCATCCCAGAGAAACCAAGGTTAAAAAAATAAGAAAAACAAGTCATTAAAAAAAATTAACAAAATTAAAGAGGAAGATAACTAGATAAAAATTATGGGATCCTAAAACCTCCCCCATATAATAGCTTATCCATAAGAAGCTCCAAGCATTACTATTGGTTACTAGTGAACAAGCATGACCACCGTGTCCACATATCAATATCTCTATCTGAGGAATAAAATTATAAATCCCATTGTTACACTAAACTAACACTATATGTATGATTTTAATTAGATATTATTCTCAATATGGTCCCCGATATGAATTTGATACTTCTTAACGAATGCATCAACATCCATCTCAATGTCATAAATTTCTATCACATGAGAGGCGTCATGATTAAATTTTAAAATATATGACACATGAAAAATGTAATGAATAACATTGTAGCACTATGGATTGGATAATGGTACACCACTAGACTGACCTTTTCAATCATATCAAATTTCCCAATAAACTTGGGTTATAATTTCCATTTCTCCCAAATACAGGGTTCCCTAACCTAGGTGACACCTGAATGAAAAAACTATGAACAACATCAAACTCTAGATGTCATCTCTAATGGTCATCATATGATTTTTTCTATATCTACATGGTAACCAATAGTTTTATGATCAATTAATAATACTCAATTGTCTCTTTTATGAGACTAGGTCTAATGAGTACTAACTCACTTACCTCAAACTAGAAAAGAGGAAAATGACATGAACTTCCATATAAAGCCTAAAAATGATCCATTTATATTGATGAATAGAATATATTATTATAAGATAAATGAAAAGGTGCTATATTATTCTCCTAAAAAACACTAAAATCTAAGACACAGTCTTGTATCATATCATTCAGAATATGAATCATTCACTCAGATTGACCGTCAGTCTGAGGATGGGAGATTATACTCAGTAGAACCCTTAATCCCAAAGCCTTATGAAGACCTTTCCAGAACCTAGATGTGAAATGAGGATGTTATTATGAAATTATACTCTTCATAACACCATTCATTAAATCTATCTCCTTCATGTAAAGGATACCCATATCATCAATGGTAAAGTTTTCCCTAACATGAAAAAAGTGGGCAACCTTAATCAGTCAATGCATGATCACCCATACTACATCATTATTGTAGGGTATAATAGGTAATACTATCATTAAATTCTAAGTGAAATCATCCCATTTATATTATGAAATGGTTATAGTATTAAAAAACCAGTAGGTCGTTGATACTCAGTCTTCGCCTACTAATAGATGATAAATATTTCCACAAATCCTGTTATATCCTTTTTTATCCCATGAAAACAATATTTCCTATGGTGATTATGATACATATTTTTAATACTTGGATACACCAATTATATATAATCATGAAAATATATCATAAACTACTTTTGTAAGCTTTTAGGAACCCATACAAGGTCATAGATATGAATATCAACTTTACTTCAAAGAGACTATATTGATGGTGGATCCACACTATATAAGTTTTCCCTCAGAGCTAATCCCTTTGGATCTAATAAAAAATATATCTTGATCCAATCATGAAGCACATGTATGACCAATTTCAAATTCATATCTACCCATCCCTAGGACTCCTAAATATCAAGATGCATGTCTATAAAGAGTTCCTTCATCTTCCACTCATCACAATGCTCCCAAACTACCTCTATCTTTATCTTCCAGATCAGATAATTGGTAATGAAGTTTCCCTTTCCTAGTGTGTAAGAAAACATTACATAGAAAGACTACAAATATGGGACCCCTCACCACTTCTTAAATTTCATGTATAGATAAGAAAATATGTTCCTGAGGCTCCAATAGTTTTTATACCACAAACCACTCACCCAATAGATAGTGTCTCCAGCATCTTATGGAATGTACCATTGCAACTATCTCTAGATCATGAGTATGATAATTCCTCTCTTGTGGTATCAACATTATGGATCCATAAGGAAAAACATGATCCTCCTACACCAAAACTACTTAGTTTTCAACTCCAAAAGAATCATAGTACATGGTATAATTCATACTCGCCATGTGAAAGGTGAGAATCAGTGTTGAGGTAAACCTATTTTTCATCTCCTGAAAATATATCTCACATGCATCTGACCAAACAAAAATCACCCATTTCTTGTTCATCCCAAACATCAGTGCTACCAGATGGGAGATGTTTTAGATGAAATAATGATAATAGTTTACTAAACCCATAAAATACCAAATCATTAAGTCATTATTAGGTTACTCCCAAGATACCATGGATGTAACCTTATCTGGTTCCACTAACACTCCACCATCTAAGATTATATGGCATAATAAGTGAACTTAATCAGTCCAAAAGTTTTATTTAGATAGATTGGCATAAATATGATATTATCTTAGTGTAATCAGGTCAATTTCAAGATGTTGGTATTGATCATCTACTGAATGTGAGTACACTAAGAGGTCATGAAAAAACTATCAGAAAAAATGGAATATTTGGTTCATCAAACCTATGAATACCACTAGTTAGTTTTTATGACCAAATGAAATCAACATGAACTCATTTATGTAATACATACTCCTAAAATTAATTTGGGGTATGTATGATGGTATCACCCTCAACTGGTAGAACCCTAAAATTAAGTCAATTTTGGAGAAAATTTGGGCAACTCTCAGCTGATCGAAGTGATCATAAATATGAAGAAGGGAATAATTGTTCTTAACAATCATCAGGATGAATCTCCAATAATCCACAAATAGACACAAGGTCCCATCATTCTTTTTGGTGAAAATCATGGGAGAACCCCTTGGATATGTATTAGGACTTATGAATCCATCTTCTTCAAGATATTCTAGCTAAACTTTCAACAAATAAAGATATACCAGTGCTATCCTATAATGTAAGATAGAACACATATCATTTTCCATCACCAACTCAATTGCGATATCAATATCTATCCTAGGTGGTAATCCAAACAATTATTTAAGAAATATGTCCTAAAATGGTTCACAACTAGATGAAAATAATCATATTGTATTTCACTATCATCTATTTTTTTTCTATATAATCAATGATACAATATAATCTACACTATATTAGTCTTTTAGGACTAGCTTCAAAATCCCTATGACTTGGGTGAGAATAAATTCCCTCTTCCAGAGATAAAAATATAACTTTCCCTTTCATAAAAACCGATATATTTATGGTAAAAAACTATCCAATCCACACTAATAATAAAAAAAGGCTTTCATTTATGGAACAAAAATATCCCAAAGCTAACATTATCCACCAATTTCTAAAGAACGCCCCTTGAAACATTTGATACCCTCTGAATGTACTCCCAACTATGTACTGATGCTCACAATTCCATCCAAACTCTCACAATCCATGCCAAACACATTTGAAAATTGGGAAGATAAAAAAGGAATGTGATTCCCCTATATCAAAAAAAGTTAGAAATAGTAGATTATATAAGAACCATACCATTGGTTATAGAAGGTCATGTATCCATGCTAGCTATAGTGGACTTTATATCGTGCAACTAAGTCGAACCTATTCCCTATGTTCAAGTTTGACTCCCCTGCATTGTTTCCTTTGAATGGTATTATCACTCTTATGTTGGTGTACCACATTCCCTACTTCAGTCTAAATGTATAGTGGAAATCCATCTACCTTTCTAATATGGGGTATATTAGTCCCTCCTTGACTCTAGTGCCTTCCTGATCCCTTGCCAATATTTTTATGTTGTGCGATCTGGGAAAACCTTTTTTGATGACCTATCCTAACATAATAATGAAACTCTATAATGGTTTAAGGACACTATAGACTCATTTAGACAACCTTTCCACATTGAAATCAATATAATGGACAATATTTTTGAGATGGTTTTCCACTTAAATATTTGTTATTCCCATTATTTACTTGGAAAAAACTAGAATAGTGAGGATTCCTACTTCTAAATGAAGAGATTATATATTTCCTTACTAGAATTTCATGTCCACCACTCAGGGACTCTCCCAGAATACCTTTAATGTTATCATGCCTAAAAACTACTCAGGTTAAATACGTTCACCTATAACCTAGTCTCATAGAAAATTCCATCCTAGAAACTCCTCACCTTGGTGACCACATCAGCTACCAAAGATAGAGAAAAATAATTATAGATATTTGAATTATTTGACATAGTCCATCAATGATATTCCATCCTAAGTCATGTGCATGAACTGATGAGACTTATCATACCTCAAATTCACAGAATAAAAGTGACCCAGAAACATCACCTTGAAGTCCATCTAGGATAATGCCTATTACAGCCAAACTTATTCCATAATGTACCACCAATTATTTAATGGTCCTCAAATAATGTAAGATGAATGCTTCACCATCATATCCATAGGTGTCTAAATGTGTTTGAAGATCGTATATAATTACTCAATATAGAACTAAGATATCAGGGTCCTCTATACCCTGTGAATTTAGGAACCTGTTGTAGCTATAACTCTCTCATCGTCTCATATATTAGTGGTAAGATGAAAATAGACTCCCTCCCCATGGATCATGTGAACCTCAAGATATTGATGCAAATTTGGTCTTCCATCATATTTTATGGATCCATAGGATGTTCTTAATCAACTATGTTGGGATTGTTCTGATTTTCACTCTCCTAATGCACAACACAAATATGATGAGGAGTAATTTCATATAAAATGTTTAACAACCACCTTAGAACATAGGATCTCAAAAAGATAAACCTTAATAAGTGATGATAATAGAGAATGACTAGATAAAGGCACATATATACTTGCATTAACAAGTGATTTGGCATAAAATAATTGTTTCTTTCATCTTTTATTCTAGGTATAGCATTTATTTTGTCTTCACAATAAATATTTTAAAATATATCACATGAAATAAATATGTCCCTAGCATAAAAAGTGCATTAAAACCTATATCTCTATATTCATACCATGATAAATTCATATGTATCTCATGTCCAAACATCCCATGTGATAAATCTCAATAAAAATAATATCACACAACAAGTGAATTACCCAAGGTGAAATAAAATCAGAAATATAATATAAGAATAACATGACCAACAATCCCATCCCTAAGTACTCATTTCCCCCCCCACATGGGTTATCTACTCTCATGAATGAGTTCATTACCATATAATAACATACCTTAGTCTCCTTTTTACCTTTACAAAATAGTAAAGTAATAGAAAAAAGCCTAAGCTCTGAAACCACTTTGTAACTACCCAGACCTAGTGCTCCCTCATGTGAACATGATGGGTGGCTATGTGACCTTAGGCACACATCTTCATATTCTAGAGGTTTCCAACTAGAAGTATGGGTGTAAGTAATATAGTAGGGAGACTATACCCTCAGTAATAGAGTTATAATAATAGAATAAATAATAACAGATTAGTTTATATAGTGAAAATTATATGATCAATAAATACGTACCCGTACTAGAACAAATAAAAACTCCAATAACTCTATAATTATAGAATCATGTGATGAAATACTGAAATATAACTTGGTGATTTATTAATTTTCAAAAAAAATATAAGAGTAAGAAGAATCAAATAAAGACACCAAGATCTCTATCACAAACCCTATGTTGTTCCTGTATTGAAGCTCTAACCCATTATGAAAGAAACCATAAAAAACATGGTCCATTTCCTTTATCCAAACCCACATCCATGAAATCTTTCTCAGTATAAAAAAGTGTCCCATCTAGTGTGTGATTGTACCTCAGTAGGATGAAAAAAATATTTCTAAAAAAATCTATTCAAAGATATATAGTGCAAGAAATAATGTGATAAACAGGGTATTAATTTAATCAATTAATACTATACATAAAATAAATCCACTAACCCTTGAGATTCAAGTTGACACTCATGGTCATCCCCAACCTACTTTAGCACCAGGCCATATATCTATGATGTCATGGAACCAAGCCAACCCTTTCCATATCCCTCCCATGGTATAGCCCATAAATCATCACAGGATAACCAAGTAGAGACCTATAAGAATTATAGATTAAATGGGATAATCCATATAAGCATTACAGAATATCAAGGTCAGGCACTATAAGCATTAAATTATTACTGAGATATGCCCTCTTATAATCAAAACATAACCAAGACAAGACCTATAATCATTACAACACAACTAGGACAATAACTATAAGCATTATAGTATAACCAGGACAAGCCATATAAGCATTACAATATAACCGGGCTAAGCCCTATAATAATTACAACATAACCGGGTCAATCACTATAAGCATTAAAACATAACACATGTCATTAGAAGCCATTTTGGTCAATTCATCCAATTACTAATTATCAATACATTTACACTTTAGAAGGTTGTGATCCTAATAATCATTATAATTTCATCAAATATTATTATAATTGTCAATTAAACCCTCAAGGTACTTAGCATGCTAATTAACTAAATTATTTGTCTGTGTGAACCATATCAAGTATTCACACCAAATTCATGAGTTATAATAATTTATAAATTAAAGAAAAAATAAACCAACTATAAAAAATCATATAGCATAATGTTCAATATGACCAATTCTCAAGTAAGCTCAAAGGTTGTTATACCTATCAGATGACTACATGTGTCAGCCTCAACACCAAAATACCTATTAGTATCCAAAGAGATGTTTATAGATGTGTACCTCATAAAATGAATAATTATACATCTATATAGGTTATGATCATGGTGTTTCTATGTGATCACACATATTCCACATAGTAGGATAATTTAGTAAACAAATAATTTTATATTCTAGACTACCCACCTCAAAATCATATAAGATAAAGGAAAACTTCTATTGTCTAAGATAGAAATTGCCCCCTTCTCCATTCCCTTCAAAATATTGGATCAGAAAACTAATATTAGAAGGATCAAATCACCAAATATTGGTCCTTAGAAGGATGATATTGTATATAATGAATAAGAGGTCCAAAATCCTTCGTAAAGTTCTCTATCTTGCTTAGGGGTTGAGAGGAAAATATTAGATCAATGCGAGATCATATGGGATAGGAGGTATACATATTAGGTGGTTTCATGTGTCGGCCATAACCCCAAAAGACATGATATGATACAATGAGGGGTTTATACATGTGTAACTCATCAAATGGATAATTATCCATCTACTAAGGTTATGTGCACTGTGTATATATGCGATCACATATATTCTACATAGAAGGATAATTTAGTAAATAAATAATTATAAGTTCTAGACTACCCAACTCCAAAGTAGAGAAGATGAAGGAAAAATCTCAATGTCAAAGATACAAATTGTCTCTTTCTCCATTCCCTTCAAACTATAGGATCAGAACACTATTATTGGAAGGATCTCTTCACCAAATATTTATACTTAGAATACTATGATTGAATCTAATTAATAGTAGGTCCAAAATCCTTTGTAAATTTCTCCGAGGTGATTAGGGGTTGAGAGAAAAATATTGGATCAAAATGAGATCATATGGGAATGGTGGTATTTATAGATAGACTATGAAAAGAAGACCACAACACAAGCCACTAGGACACACCGTAGAACCTCCAGACATAGGGTATGATACGTCATATCCCAAGGAACCATTACACAACCTCCATTGTTTAAATCCTATCTAAGATTCATAGTGGATATTATATCATGGATCTTATAAAACTAGGTATATAATAAGGTGTGGTCAAATACACCATGCCATCACAACCATATTCTCTAAGGGACGGTTATTCCATAGTCATGATCATGCCATAGGGATGTAGAAATTGGCATAACTAGAAAATTTACCACTTGAGGCCCTTTCTCTGTAACCACCCTTCCACATTGTAACTTTTCAGAAATTTGAAGTATCTCGATTTTTATCCTACAAGGACTCTATTATATAATTAGGAGATCCACACCACAACCACTGCTCTTGTAGATCTTACCAAATATCCATAGTGCATAATCCTCTAAATTTTAATGATTTAGCATAATTCCCTTTTTTATCCCTAAAAATGTAACCAAGTTTCATCCAAAAAAGAAAAAAAACCACTTAAACAATTATCTAAAAAAATTTAAATAGGAATGTACATAGAAAAAGATAGGATCACATAATACTATTTATATTTGCAGTAGTTACTTATGCCTCCATATTTGATTCATTTTAAAAAGAACCCAACTAACCTATATTTATGACTTGTTTCAAAGTAGCATCCCCTGTTATGTGAGAATTTATATCACCTTCTTCATAAATCTTATAAATTAGGTACACACTAATTTTATAAGGTTTAGTTTTCTTTTTATCTAGAAAAAAACACATTTTTCATCACTAGTGTAATGAACCAAATCATTATGAGTTGAAAATTCGTAGGGTAATTTGATTTTTTTCCATTTGGTGGATGGTTAGTATTGATAACTGTTACTTTTAGCAATCTCCTAAGGCATGGGGGATGTCTAGGGGCCTGGAGGGATTTTGGGGAGGATCTATAATGGAAAACCTATTAGATTCACTAGAAAAAGACCATTCATGGTGTATCCATGTAGGTCACACCATGAATGTTCTTGCAGAGGGGTTGTACCCCCACCTCAGAGGCAGTTCATTCCTTTAACCCTTATTTCATAGTGTGAAATTTGTATAACAATTTTTAGGGACTTTTGGTCTTTTTGACATGAGGGTATTATTTTAGGAATCCCCTTTGGATTTCCATCATTTTTTTAAATTTCAATAAGAGGGTGGGTCTCCGTTGGATCCTCTCTTCTCATCCATTTGGTTTGTTTGATTTGGGTAGTATGGGTTCAAATATTTATTCTGATTCTAGAAAAAATTCATCGATTATTCTTTCTTATTTACTCTCCATTGATTTTGACACATTTCCCAAGGTTTTAAGTGAACTATTTTATTAGAGATTGAAAAAAATCAGAGCATCTAATGGGGGTTTCTATTGTGTCTCATAAAAGACATCCAAAGAGGTTGTAAACTTTTCATTACTCATCATTTGATTGAAATTATGCTACATTATTGGTTTCTTTGGGGTTTCAGTTGAATTTGGGTAAAATTTTCCTTTGAATCAGGATGAAAATTTGTCTTTTTGTGATTCCAAGGATCGAGTGTGTATTTGGAGTGGATCATACCCAATTTTTCATGATTCCTATATCATCAAAATTTCTAATGAATTAAATTACTATTATGAAACATTGGGATTTGGGTTTAAATTAAATATACAATAATTTTAATTATTTTGGTGGATGATATAGGTGCTCATGGACATAGTAAAGGTTTGCGTAGGCTTGTATGGATTTTAAAAAAATCAATTGAGGTAGGGAGCCTTGATTGTACTATGTCATTTTGATAATCAGTCTTTTTTTAATATTCATGAGCCTTAATTAGTATAAATGTCTACATATTTATCTTTTTGTGTGATTTTCCCCATATGTTTGGGATATAATCATGTCGACCTAATAATAAACATGGTCTATATATCTTACTAAGAAAATCTATGGTTGTTCCTTGGTCGAACGAGTGATGATGGACCTATTTATGGGTTTTATGGAGGTGTGCATTATTTTTTTATAGGTAAAATGGTTTTCGTTTTAATATATATATTTTTAAATGTGGTTTGGATAACTAATATTTTCATGAAAATCAGAAACTTTAGAAATGGGTTTTGAAATAGTGTTTCAAAACAAAAAATGTTTTTGATGGGTTTTAGGCAATAGTCCCTACACGAGTGAGGAAACATAAGATTCCTTTTTAAATGGTTTCATAAATAGAATTAGTTTAATTTTTAAAAGAAATCCTAAGAGAATTGTGTGACCTGGTTTTGTTCTGTTTGACCAGTTGTGGGTGATGACCTATTTTCCCAAGAACATGTGATTAATGTGATTCTTTCTTGTGTTTCCTTATGTTTCATTGATGTGTTTTGTGTTGGTAGCCTGGTATGAACCTTTATTGTTGCATCATGGTAGAAGTTGGCCTAGATAGTTTTAGCTAACCCCTTAGGGTGAGGAGGTGGTTCGAAAGGCCACCGATATGCACATTGGTTATAGGACAAGATCCTGATGGACTATTGCCTCTATAGTGAGTTAGTGAGTTATGGGATATATTTGGGCCATGATTAATGATTTATTTTACATTCTTGGCTGTGTACTCCCTATAGTCTTCTACGATGGTCTGATGTGATTGATGGACCTCCCAAGAGTATACAGGGATGTGTATCTGTGATGAAAATTCTCTAATGAGGGTACTGGGCTGAGGACCTTTCCAGACACGGATTGGGTTGTTTATATGAATTAGAACTTTTATTGAGTAGGCTTGTGTTAGGTAATACCCTAGGATCTAGGAAATGGGTTAATATGATGCATGGATGATGAACCTTCCTCATGTGATGTGCGATGGGTGGAGGATTTTGGACCTATGACCACACCCTATTCCTTCAAATTGTGGGTCAAGGATTGGATGGAATCCTATCATGATTATTTGGGAATGGGTTGGACATCATCATAGATGACGCCCTACCCTATGAATTCGAGTACAAGGATTTTCATGGTAAGATGTGGAATCTTCAATCTACTATAGAGTCAAAACATGTAGGTCCAGGTTTCATGGTCACTTGGTTAACACACAAAGACCTAACTTGTATGTTGTATATGAATTGTGAGTTATGTATCAAAGTGTGTGTGTTTTATAGAAAAAACTACAAATATTTATATATATTACATGCTCATGCACCTGATCACAACAAAAATAATTATTTTTGAGGAATTTGGGATACCTACTGTGTCATTGGAATAACCCCATAACCACATACACGACATGGGTTTTGATGTACATAGGTAGAATTTTCATATTTTTCATAGTGAATTAGAACCACATGGATATGGACTCGTGGTATGGGTTTATAATATTGTTGATTACAAGGATTTGAAAAATAAATTATGTTATGCATAATTATGGTTAGTATATAGATGCAATTTTGTTAGAAAGTATCTACACAGTTTTGATTAGTAGGTAGAATATTATGTTTATCTGCTAATATTTTTTAGGAATGTTGTATTATTTAATTTAATTTACTAATTTCTTTAATTGATAGTGGGAGACCCATAATATCTTCTTATTATGTCCATATTTGTTGGAATGTTCATTATATGGATATATCTTTATGAATTTTTGATATATTTTAGGAATTATCGTCAAGACTTAAATCAGAGAACATAGTATCCCCATGATAATATTAGGCCCCTACTTCTAGTCGGTATCCTCTAGTGTATAGGGAGATTCACCTAAGGTCATGTAGCATCCCTAGTCAGTTTTTTTAGGAAACATGAGCTAGGTAATTACAAAATATTATCAAAGTACCATTTGGGATGGGTAGTGAAGTTGGGGATGGAGTTGGGATTTTGGATATTTGAAGGTAATTCGAGGACATTCCTAGAAAACATGACATCAATAGAAACTCAAGTTGGAAATTAATACATAGTTTCATGACTATGAACCCTAGGATGAATGATTTGGGTTTTAGACTGATAATCCCATGTGGGATAGATTAATGTTGGGATGAGTTGTAGGGATTAGCTTGGAAATAATGATTTTTTCATTCATCTTGATATTGGAATTCTTAGAGCATGATACATGCCTATGAGAAGGGTTGTTTTACATGACGCCTCATCAAAATATTTATTAATTAAATAAAATTATAATATAAATGAATTTTTCTCACATATACTATAACAGGTGATTAGATTAATATGGATACATGGGACTGTTTTATTTATTGTGATGTGATTTTTGGGTCATTATAGGAAAATTGTTTTTAGATTATTTGGTTTGTAAGAAAACCTTATTTTTAGAAGAAAAAACTTGTTTTAAAAATAAAAAACATGTTATTTCTTGAGGTTTTCATGAAATGGATTTGAATTTTGGTTTTTCCTGAAATGGCTCATAGAGACACAGATTTTGAAATGATTTCAAATTTTTAGGTTTTTTTTAAAACACAAGGAAATGGTTTTTGAAATTGGATTTTAATGTGATCTATGACATTACTGTCAAAATGTATTTTTTTCAAATGGTATTTCTTTTTAATAAAAAGGGATTTCTAGTATGGGGATTTTTGTGATTTTGGATTTCAATGAAATCCCTTGGATGCTAACGTGTTTTTTAAGAACTTGGGTGAGTTTCATGTGTGTAAAATTTTTTAAATTAGGATTTGAAAAGAAGATACTAATACCGTGTGAAACTGGTTTTCTCATATTTTTTCATTTTGTTAGTTGTAATACAGATGCTTGAATTCTCTTGTTTTATTATGTGATTTTTTTTCTAAGATACCACCATGTGTGATTGGTGTGTGTGGTTTAGTTTTATCCTTTCATGGGAAAAGAAACTGGTTCTTGTGTAGGTCAAGTTTTCATAGATCTTTGGTGGTTAAAGGAGAGACCAAATTGATTGATTTTTTATTTTAGTTAGAAAACCATGGGTTCCTTATGGGAGTAACTTGTGGTAGGCTTGTGGGATATATATTTGTTTGGGATTGAGTATCCAAATGTTTTGTTTTGATGATTTTGATGTTTGGACCACTGATGTGATTTCATTAAGAAATTCCTACAGTAGTCAGCACCACTAGTTTGAATTAGTCATCGATAGTGGATTTTTACGGTGGTGGGCACCATATTATTGGGTGAATTATATGTTTACACTTTTATGTTTAGAATCAATGGGTGCAGTTGAACATAATCATGGTGTCAGTAATAAGTGTTCCGTGTTGTGAACATAGGTGTAACTGTGAGGAACAAACTAGTAGTGCGATGTTTTTGACAATATGTGGTAAATAATTAGGAGGAAAAATAGTTTTTTCCATGTTTCATGGTGTGAATTCCAGTTCGATACATGTTTTAGGGGGTGAAAACCAATTTTGTCGCATGATTCATGGTTTGAAACCTTATTTTGTCACATTATTTAGGGGTAAAACCCTATTTCACTACATTATTTGAGGAGTGAATCATTAGAAAAATAATAATTTTTTTGAGTGTTAATTATTAGGGGATCCTAGGTCATTGGTACCATGGCTCATGGGTACTATTGGGACCTGTGTATGGGGTTATAAGTGGGAAGGTCGGGTTGGAGGCGGGAGCATTTCTTTTTAGAAGTGGCCAATGTATTTTATCAACTAAAATAGGGAAATTGAAATGAGGATATGAATCAACTATAATTAAAATATTTTTATTTCATAGATGTATCTAAAAGGAGACTCAAGAGCATGATCAAAAAATTCCATTGTGCTGGTGGATCTAATTGATCTGGTTCTATGGATACCTCCACATTGAAGATTTAGATGCCTCATCTGATGGATTCCAAGTGTAGTGATATACTCAAGATAGTGGTTAGAGTTGGTTCACTAGATACTAGATGTAGGTTGGAGTTGATATGATTTTAGGGTGAGTGGAATTCAGAATGGGTCAGAGGTTGGTGTGTTGCATAATGGTGCATATTATAATTTGAGGAACTAACTATGTAATTACATTTAGAGTCAGGGCCAGGTTTAATTGGGGGTGATTAGATTATGTGATAATTCTTCTAGAGTAAAGTAATTATGATTAAGTGATTGGGTGGTACCCCTTGGAGTTTAGGCATTACAGTTGGGTGATTTGGTGACGTGTCAGTGGGAGAGAACAAGAAATCTCTAAGAAAAGTCATCTAGGGGAGGATTGATTGGAATTTTTCTTGGAAACATATTTGGTGAGATAGAACCACATCCTATATTTCACTTAGTATGTTGTTGACATGATTCAATGATCACACCAGATGTTTTGGAGAATAGCTAGTGGATAGGCTTGGTGGTAGAGTGGGGAAACAAAAGTGTGTTGGGTGAGATAGATAATAGTGGGATAGTTTTGAACTAATGATTTTGGATGATCAAGGTTCATTGTTAGTTTACTACCATAATTTTTCAAGTTTTATAATCATTATGGTGAGGAGTTTATAATGACCCTCTTTGTTATGAAATGGAAATTCCTATGGGAATTTGAATATTCATTTAGTGGATAGTTTATATTTAGAATTTGGGTTTATGTCAGGATTATGATTATTATAATTTCTCTAATAGGTGATTCTAGACCCATATTGGGGATTAATGTATTTCTATGGGGTTCAATAGGATGTCGAGGAGGAGCGTGAATGGTGGGACTGTTGGATTCAATAGTAGCATACTATTCATGGTATGGCCATATAGGTCACTCCATTAATGTTTGTGCTGGGGGATTATACGCCGTACATGAATTCAGTTCATGCTTTGAACCCTTGTATCATATTGTGAAATTTTAGTATCCGTTTTTGGTCCTTTTGGTATTTTTATCATAGGAGTTCTATTTTAGGAACCCCCTTCGGGGGTGCTTTATTTTTGGTCATCTGATAAAGATGGAGGCCCTCCTTTATCACATATATTCCTATCCCTTTGGTTCATTCAGTACGGGTAGTTTGAGTTTTCTTCATTACACCAATTTTTAGTATAATACATCATTTTTCTTCATTCTTCACTCTCCATTGGTTTTAGATTATTTCCTTGTATTTCATAAGAACTATTTTTACAAAACATGATTAAATCATTACCTCTAATTGGGATTTCTAATGTGGAATTTGGATGTCATCCCAAGAGGTTTTAAATGAGTATTCATTAATTTTTTGAGGAATTTTATGTTGCTACATTGGATTATTAAGGTTTCTAGCCAAATTTTGAAAAAATTTGCTTTTGATTTGTTTTTTAAATTTGGGGATTTTGTTTCCTATGATTTGGGTGCATCGATAGTGGATCACACTTAGTTTCTAATGATTCTAGAACTATTGTACTACCTGGTGAGCTTGTTTTTTATTATGCCACACTGAGCTTAACTAATTAATTTAATGATGTTAGTGGATGATATAGGTTTCTGTGGACCTGGTGAAGGTTGGTACTATCTTGGATGGATTTATTATAATGTTGGTTGGGTTATGATGCCTTGATCTTACTATGTATCTTGGTTAAATGGTTATTTTATATTTTGTGCCTTCATTTGTATAAATATCTACATATTTCCTATTTTGGGTGATTTTACCCATAAGTTTGGATAGACTCTAGTCACCCTAATAGTCAAAATGGGCGGTATAACTTGCTAAATGGCTTGATGGTGGGTCCCTAGTCGAATAGGTACTGGTGTGACTCATCATGGTTTATTTGGAGGCATGCATTGGTTTTTGAAAGGCAAATTAGTTTTCATTTTTAAAATGATTTTTTTTTTAAAATTTATTTGACTAACTAGGAATTTCAGGGAAAACTAATGATTTAAAAAACAAGTTTTGAAATGGAATTTCAAAACTAAAATGGGTTTGATGGGTTTTAGACCATGGGACCTATGTGAGTGAGGTGACATGAAATTCCTTTTTAAATTTTTTGAAAAAGGTTATTGGATTAATTTCTAAAGGAAACCCCATGAGTCATGTGTGAGTTAATTTTGGTCAATTTGACTATGTGTGTGTGATGCCCTATTTTCCAAAGAATTTGTTTTTGATGTAATTATTACTTTTGTTTCCTTATATGATACTGATGTGTGTTGAATGGGTATATTGGTATAAAAAATTCTTGTGGTATCAAGGTGCATGTTGGTTGAATATGGAACCTTGGGTAGAGGAGACAAGACATAAGGACCCTGATATATTCTTTCGGTATGAGACTATATCAAGAGGAACTAGTGACCTAAAAATGAGCTGGAGAGTTGTGAGATGGGTTGTGTGACCTATTTTATGACATATTATGCATATTTGATTTTGTCCTCTACATATTCTATGGGTATGGGATAGTGTGATTGATTGAACTCTCTAGAGTATGTAGGGATGGGTCAATGTGATTATAGTTCCCTGGTGATGGTTTTTGGTTAAGGACCTTTCCAAAGATGGATTTGGTCGATTTACATGAATGGGACCTTGCCTTGAGTAGGATAAGGTTGATTACTTACATAGTGGCTAGTTCATGGGCTAAAATAAAACAAATATTATGAAACATCCTCAAGTTATGAGAGATGTGTCTGGATTTTAAACATATGATTGTGACTTATTCCTTCAGGTAGTGGGTTGAGGATTGAATGATACCCCACCCTAAGTATTTGGGTGTAGATGAATATCATCTTAGTTGATATCCTACCATATTTCATTAGGTATAGGTGTAGTTATGTTATGGGGTTACATCATTCTTCTAACATGGATTCAAAATAGTTAGGGACTTGTGTCGTGGTTTTTCGGTTAGTTCCAAATAACGTGACTTATATGTCATATGTTCACTATGTGTTCTATTTTCAAGTGGGTGTTTTTTATAGAAAATACTAAACCAATTTATATTTATTTCATTAACATCCACTTGAACACAATATCAATTAGTATTGTTAAGGAATTAGGGATACCTATTGGGTCATTGGACTCCCCCTACCCACATACATAACATGGGTTTCAATGTACAAGGGTATACTTTCCTATTTTCCCTCAAAACACAGGTTCCACTTATAACCAGACTCGTGGAATGAGTATAGAAGGTTGTATGTGCCAATGATTCAACAAATCAGGTATAGGATTCACAACTATGGTTATTAGATAGATGTAGTTTTGGTTAGTAGGTAGATAAAAAATTTTGGTTAGTAGGAAGAGTGTTATATTTATCTACTTCTATATTTTTATGATAGCTACACTATATAGATTATTTTATTAATTTCATTACTAGATAGTGGGGCCCCCTTGGGTTTTCAATTTTATATCTATAGGTTTTTGGATTCCTGGTATATGGATGGGATATGAAATTTTTTATAGAATACAATAATAATGATTAAGAATTAAATTAGAGGTCATAGTCTCCCCACTAATACGTTAATCCCTCACCACTAGTCAACAACCTATCATGTATAGGGAGGTATGCTTGAGATCAAATTAGCTCCTCAGTTGGGTGCTATTTGGGGATCTCGAGTCAGGGCATTACAAAATAGTATCAAATCATCCTTTGGGATGGATTGTATAGTTTGGGGTGTAACTAGGGAGTTAGAAATTTAGAGGTGGATTGAATACTTGCATGATCAGCATCACATTGGTTGAAACTCAAGTTACGAGGGGATTTCAAGTTTTGAGACTAGGAACTCTAGTAAGAGTGAGTTAGTCATTTAGACTAATAATACCATGTGGGATGGATGATACTTAGGTTGACATTATAGGGATCAACTAAGATCTAGTGATTTTTTCATGCATCGTAATAGTGGAATGATAAGAGCATGATACACATGGTAATGGATCATGTTGTTTGAAATGAAACCTCATTACATTCCATATTAATTGAAGTATATTATAATATAAATAATTTTTTATCATATATATTATAAGGGGTTATTCGATTAATATTGAGGATTTCTTGGTTGATTATATGTGACTGTTTGGTATCCATAGGGTAATTGTTTTTTGTAGCATTGGTTTATGAGAAACCCCTATTTTAAATATAAAACCATAGTTTTGAAAATAAACTCATTCAGTAACATGTGGTGTGCATGAAATGGTTTTTAATTTTGGTTTTATTTGAAACATCTAATGAAGAGGGTGATTTTGAAATGAATCATTATTTTTTTGGTTTTGTGAAAATATAAGGAAATATGGTTTCAAATTGGATTTCAAATTGGTTGTAGATATTATTGTCAAATATTAATTTTTGAAAATGGGATTTGTTTTTGGGATAAATGACCAAATAGGATAGGGATTTTGGTGATTTTGAATTTTGATAAAAAATCCTTGGATACCAAGTGGTATTTTAGAAAATATGGATGAGCATTGGTGTGTGTAAAATGGTTCAAATGTGGTTTTAACTATAAAAACCTATATCTTCATTTCAGGTATGGATCTTGATTTATGGTGTTTTTGAGAAAAAGAGGAGTTTTTGGAAATTTTATAAGTACACACCATGTACTTATGAGTACATGTCGTGTACCGACTTACTGCGGGTAGTTGTGTAATGGCCGTGTAATGGCCAAGTTCATTTTCGTGGGGGGTGACCTAGAGACTACCTAAAGAGAGGCCCAAAAAGGGAATATACACATTGTGTATCTTTAAATAACATGCCATGTATTTTTATTTTTAATTGATATATCGTATCGAGACAACGTCTCGTTTACAGAAAAGACTTCTTTTGAACATGTCTCTTCCAAGAGAGATGGTAATCGCTGAACTTTCACAAAGCCACCGATCAACCATATGTGTTCCAAATCAAACCCCTTCAATTATGTTGGAATCACATCGCTAAGTTATTCCTTCTTATAGAGCCTTTTCTCTTGATTTCTCCTATTCCATGATATATCCTTGGTTGAGCATTCTTGACGTTTTTGTAGATCTAACATGTTCTAGGTTGATTCAAAGGTTGAGATTCAACTATATCGATCATACAACATCATGGTAGGTGGTTTGTGCCTTTCTGTAGATGTTTTTGTGTTATATGTGCAAAAATACCCAATACCCTAGTTTAGGGTATTGCGTGTTTATGGAATTTAACCCTATTAATTCCTACCATGCTTTTTTTACTTGAGTATGGGTGTTTGATTATGAATAGGGTTTATTACCATGATATGGATGTGTTTGCCCATGTTTGTTTGATATTTGGCCATTGGGTCTAGAATTGTCTGTTAGGATATTTTTCTTTGCATTCCTAGTGCTGTTAGGATGAAGTGATTATTATATGACATGCTTTCTATATGCATTGTAGTTTTTTAGCCAAGTAGTATTGAGATTTAATTTGGCTATTGGATATCATTTGTGTATGACTGTATTACATAGGGATGTGAGAAGCTGGTATAGTTAGACCATAGGGGGAATGGACACTGAGGGCTTCCCTAGAGTGTATGTTATACGTTTCATGTTGCAAGACCATAGGGGGAGGGATGTTGAGTTCTCCCTCAGAATGTCTATAGTATATCGTTATGATACCACAGGGTGAATGGACATTGGGTGCTTCCTCAGAGAGTCTGTAGTTATCATTAAGAGACTACAAGGGTAATTGAGGTTGAGTGCTTCCTCAGAGAGTCTTTGTCTAAGCTGAACTAGAGGGGTTAGACAATGAGAAATTCCCATAGGGTTTCTTTTGTATGTTTGGTTGAATAAGTTATAATTGTAAATGAATGTAGCTTGAACTATAGGATTGGTTACATTTGAGTACTTCCTTGTTTATTACATAATTTTTTATATTTCATGCTATATATATATATTCACTGAGAGTTAGGAATAGATCTTTGGGTGGTTTCCCACTAGGATTCATCTCACACCCAGTTTGGGTCATGCTTTTGGGCCCAAACAGATTATAATGTTGCAGGTATAGATAATGGAAAACACCCTTCTTCTTTAGGTACTTTACTGCTGTGAAGCTGGAGATCATGGGACCAAGCTGAGGCTTGCGATGTTGTTGGAGTTGTTTACTTGTTTTCCTTTGTACTTTGGTTTAGTACAATAATCCAACATTGTGACTTGTTTGTATTATTTCCTAGATACTTGTGACATGCATCATTATTTATATATATGCTACAGTTGTTTGTTTATTTTCAGTCTTCTGCTATTTACTTATTGTATTGTATTACTTCTTCGGCTACTGTTATCTTCTGGTTTTCGCTGTGCGACTTAGACAATGAGGTCATAGTTTCTCCACTATCACACCTAAGGCCCATGATACTAGTTGGTAGCCTTTTTCATTTAGGGAAATGCGCTTGAGGCTATGTGACCAACCGGGTATGGGGCACCTCTGGGTGGCACCCGAAACCGGGATGTTACAAAGTGGTATCAAAGGAATTCTTTTCTTCTTGACTTACTATTAGAGCCTATAGATAGGGATATGAAAGAATAGAAAGTTGGTAATAATATGTGCCAGAGATTAGCTAACCATTGTACAAGTAAAACCTAATTTACCTTGATTATTGTAATTTTTCTGGATTTTCAATTATTACAGTTGATTTGATTTCACCATTGGGTGGTTCACATGTTTTACTTTGTTATTGTTGATATTATTGAGGTTCTATTTTTGTTGAAACCTGATGATATGAGGGTATTCCATCTCATGCATCATATAGGAACCTACTAGAGATCACATGTCATGCATTCTTATCATGCCATTTAGGGTTCATTACTGATTACATATTATTGTGATAGATGTTGTTCTAGATATGCATGTTGTTCTGATAGATGTCTTGATAGAATACCTGCTGTTTGATAGAGTATTGATAATGTTTAAAGTTTCATTTGAATGGGAGACAAACTTTGGTCCCTGAGGTGTCATGGGCCCCCATGGATTTGAATGTGGTGGATCATGTGATTGATTGCACTGTTATACTATGATATACATGAAAATAATGCCAAGATTTGATTTTCAGGGAGTATGGCCCCCCAAAAATTATAATTTGGAACTTTAATGTTTGTTTTTGTGTATTTATGGGGTTCTAAAGTAGTTTTTGAGGCTTACTGTATGGAAAAACCCAAAATACATATTGTTTAATGATGAAAATATGCCATGTATCCTTCTGTTCGGGAAGAAAAAACTTTTCTTAATTACATGTCGTGTACTATATGTACACACTATGTAGTCCTTAACCGTGTGACTGGCTGTGTGGGTAGAGACATGGGGTTAAGAAATGTTTGGGGGCACATGTCATATACTTGGAGTATACACCGTGTTTTAAGATCCTTGTATCCAGTCGTGTGACCAACGACACGGGTGGATGAAATTCAGGTTGTACATGCCATGTTTTGTTATTACACGATGTGTAGAGTCAACCGTATCACAAACCATGTGACTAATGACACATATGGTTATAACTTAAGAAGTACATGCCATGTCCATGGTGCACATGCCATTTAGAGTTACCCAGGAATGAGCCATGTGTTTATCCATGTAGAGGAACTTGGGCAGGGGGAAATGATTCAAGTAAACACTGTGTCTCAAGGTGAACATGCCGTGTGTATGGGGTGTTTCACCACCAACTTTGGAAGAAGTAAATTACCATGTAAAGGCTTAAGGTAACATGCCATGTAGGGGTCATACATGATGTGTATCCATGTTTTGAGAAACATGAATGTTTTATTTCTCCTATTCGTTTACTACTCTTCTAAGTTTTAGTCCTTGAAATATTGACCTAAGGTGTAATCTTGACCTTGTAGAGTCATGCCACTGAGACATCCTTGGGTTGTACACTAGATACAGGGAAATGATCCAACACTGGACAAGGTATAGTAGAGACTACTATCATATCCTCTTATCGTGATCGTCTTGGCACCATCCATCATTCCAGATATAGGTTCCGATGTATAGTTCTGGGAAGACTTCATGAGGCTTATGCATACCTTAAGGGGATAAACATATCCTTCCATGTATATGGAAGATTTTACGAAAGTCTTTCAGAAACAACATCCTCCCACCTTCTCAGGGTATGGAGGATCTCAGGCTGCAGAATCATGGTTAGAAGACATATTTTTGATCTTTGAGCATCTGGAGACTCGTCCAAAGAGGAGGGTGAAGCTCGCTATGTACATAATTCAAGATTCTGCCAAGAGATGGTGGGATGTGATATCACAGGCAGGGTTCTAGCAAGGTATGACTTGGGATAATTTCCAACATATCTTCTATGATAACATCTACCCAGAGACTTTGAGAGCTGACCGAGTCTGAGAGTTCATGATTTTGGAGCAGGGAACTCTCTCAGTCATGGAGTATTTTTCTCACTTCACAGTCATATAGTTATTCAAACCCATTTTAGGGGGTGATGAGTTATTTTTGGTGAGGAAGTTTGAGGATGGCATCAGGCACAACATTCGATCTTAGGTAAACATATTTAGGTTGACTTCCATGCCTTCTATATTCATCCATGCACTGATCACAAAGTGAAACCTGAGGGATTATGGGGCTGTGATCTAGGGTGTCTTGCCATCTGGAGTTGGTACCCATTATAATGACAGTAGGAAGCATCGTAGGGAGTCTACGCATAGAGATACGAGTAGGAATAATTCTTATTCAGGTATCCAGGTTGTATGCTACCAGTATAGGAAGAGAGGGAATACGAGGACACATTGCCTGAGATACCTAGTTGAGTGCCGATATAGTGTAAATATGGGTCATATTCATCATTTTTTTCAGTTCTTCCCACCAGAAGTGGGTGATATGAGTTATGATATGACTCCACATTCAGAAGCATGACCACCAGTTTCTCCTCAATCTGGGAACTGGAGTTTGTCTAGCCATTCAGGCTGAGGTGGAGGTTGTGGCCACTGTTGTCAGACATAGGGTTTTCGACAGCTGTAGGTTGGATTAGCTTAGGGATCACTGACATCTTTATAGGGCCATGGCATAGGTCATGATTTTTCTATAGAGCATACCCATTAGGGGTAGGATCTCAGACCCTCTATAGTTATAGGTATGATTCTAGTTGCATTGGTTTTAGATTCTTCACTTTTCGATATAGGGGCTTCCCATAGTTTCATATATATTGTTTTTGTGGAGAGCCTTGGGCACTGTATCTTTAACTCTATTGATATCTTGATGCTAGACACTACTTTGGGGACTAGAATGACAAGTGTACGTCAGTGCAAAGAGTTCCTTCTTGAGGTTGGTGGGTGTCACTTATTATGGGACCTTTATGTCTTAGAGATGGTAGGATATGAATTCATTCTCGAAATGGACTGGTGGGTTACCTTCCAGGATGTTTTCGATTGATATCGCCACATAGTGAGGTTCAAATCACTAGAGGGTGGTTTGTTTTTACATAAGGGAGAATGAATTGTTTAGGTGAGCAGAGTAGGACCCGAGCATCATGGTTTGGGAGGAGTTACATCCCAAATTTCTAGTTTGTATCTGGATGACCAAGGTACTTCATAGATGGAATTTCCTCTAGTATTAGATTGTTTTAGAGACATATATCTAGAGGAATTTTCAGGTTTACCTCTGGAGCGAGAGGTAGAATTTTATACTGATCTTGTTCCAGGAGTGGCACCAGTGTCTATTCCTCCTTATAGGATGACTAAACCAGAGTTACAGGAGCTCAAGAAGCAGTTAGAAGAGTTATAGTAATATGGTTTCATCTAACCCAGTACCTCTTCTTGGGGTTCTCTTTCCCTTTTTGTGAAGAATACGGATGAAACCCTTAGAATTTGTGTGTATTATTGGAAGCTAAAATAGTTGACAGTCAAGAACCTATATCCTTTGCTAAGTATTGATGATCTATTTGGTCAGATTTGAGGAGAAAACATGTTCTTGAAGATTTACTTAAGGTCTGGTTATCATTAGTTGTGTGTTAGACCCTTAGATCTACCTCTTACAGCCTTTCAGATCTGGTATGGTCTATACGAGTATGTGGTTATGCCGTTCGGTCTCATGAATGTGCCTGTAGTATTCATGGAACTGATGAACCGAGTGTTCCATCCATACTTAGACTCCTTTGTGGTGGTTTTCATGGATGATATCTTGGTGTACTCTCACACTCAACATAACCATGCTACACATCTTGAGATCATATTGAGTACACTGAGAGAGCATCATTTATATGCTAATCTCTCAAAATTCCACTTTTTGATGGACTAGATTCACTTCTTGGGTCATGTTATCTCAGAGACATGAGTATTAGAAGACCCATAGAAAGTGAGGGTAATAGTTTCCTAGGAGCATCCGAAGAATGTCTATGAGGTACGAAGTTTTCTAGGTCTGGATGGTTACTATAGACACTTTATATAGGAATTTTCATACTTAGCAGTGCCACCAACAGGCCTGAGTAAGAAGGGTGTGAAGTAGTTGTGAATATATTCTTGCGATTGATCCTTTTATAAGCTTAAAGGAAGGTTGAATTCTGCACCGATACTAGTTTTTTCAGAGCTTGGAAAGATCTATACTATTTACTATGATCCATAAGGTATTGGGCTGGGAGCAATGCTTATATAGGGGGAAGTAGTCATTTCATATGATTATCGGTAGTTGATGCCACATGACAGGAATTACCCGATGCAGGATATTGAGTTGGCTATAGTAGTTCATACTTTATGTTGTTGGAGACATTATCTATTGGGAGATAATTTTGTGGTTTTTACCAACCAAAAAATTCTCAAGTATAACTTCACTCAATGAAATCTGAATTTGAGATAGGGAAAGTGGGTTGAGTACCTTCAGTCCTTTGACTTTGAGATTTCCTACACACCTGGGAAAGGAAACATAGTGGACAATGTGTTGAGCAGGAGGACTCAGATTAAAATAATTCAGGAGGCCAGCAGTGAGTGGTAGAATATGGATTTTTTCTCTAATATGCATTTGGAGGTGCATAACAGGCAAGAGAAAACATTTATTTCTTTTGTAGCTGTTACCTCTAATCTACTTGATCAAGTGTGAATGAGGTATTTATCTGATTCTGAAGGCCTAGTCCTGGTGGAGAGTGTGTTAGTAGAGGACTCTATTCCTGTATGGATCATAGGTGAGGATGAGATCTTTCATTTTCATGGGTGTGTGTGGGTGTTAGCAGACATACAAGAGGTGATGATGTGGGATTTTAATTCTTCAGTTTGGGTAGTTCATCCTAGTGTCACCAAGATGTATCAAGAACTACACCATCAATATTGGTGGCCCTGTATGAAGAGAGATGTTGCAGGTTTTTTTTCATGAGATGTTCCATCTATCAGCAGGTAAAGGTGGATAATCAAAGACCATCATGACTTTTTCAGTAGATATCCATTCCCAAGTGAAAGTGGAATGATGTCGCGATGGACTTTGTGATAGGTTTAACAAGGTCTCCTCAAGGGAATGATACAGTTTGGGTTGTCATTGATAGACTCATGAAGGATGCACACTTCTTGCCGATTAAAGAGACCTTTAGTGTTGATGTGATGAGAAGGTTGTACATCTGGGAGATTATACGTTTACATGGAGTTATTCACTACATTGTTTCAGATAGGTACAACCATTTTACTTATTGGGCCTGCCATGGACTATAGAGGCACTTGGGAACAAAGGTACTTCTGAGTACAACTTACCGTCTCGAGACAGATGGCCAGTCCGAGCGTATGATTCACGTGATGGAGGACATGCTTCGAGCATGCATCCTAGATTTTAGAGGTTCTTAGAAGAAACACATACCTCTGGTGGAGTTTTCCTATAATAATAGTTTTTAAGAAACTATTCTGATAAAACCTTATGAGGCTTTGTACGGTAGGCCATGTCGATCACCCCTATATTGGCTAGAAGTAGGAGAGGTAGCTATGCTGGAACCTTATCTTGCCTAAGAGACCATAGAGCAGATAGAGTTGATTCGAAAGAGGATGGATACTGCACAATCACATAAGAAGTATTATTTTGATCATTAGAGATGACATCTAGAGTTTGAGGTCAGAGGTTAGGTTTTCCTACGTGTCACACCGAGGATGGGACATAGGAGGATTAAGAGACAAGGAAAGATTTCACCGAGATATGTCGGGCCATTTGAGGTTTTGGAGAGAGTCGGGCCAATTTCCTATCGATTTTAGTTTCCTCGGATATACCGGTCTATGCATGATGTATTCCATGTTTCTCATCTTCAGTGTTACTTCTCAGACCTGTCTCATGTTTTTCAACCTGAGGAGTTTGATTTGGAGGTGGACACATCATTCGAGGAGCATCATATCAGGATTGTTGATCGCAATATGAAGGTTCTCCATGGCCGGTCTATTCCTCTATTATAGGTGTTATGGAAATATGGGTGAGTACAAGATGAGACTTAGGAGAGGGAGACCGATGTGTGATCATAGTGGATGGAGATATTTGGGGATTCTTATTCTTATTCGCTACCTTGTTAGGGAAATTCAGGGATGAATTTATTTAAGGGGGGAAGTTTATAAGAACCCATATCTTCATTTCAGGTATGGATATTGATTTCTGGTGTTTTTGAGAAGAAGAGGAGTTTCTAGAAATTTTAGAAGTACACGCCATGTATCAGGTTGCCACGGGTAGCCGTGTACTGGCCATGTAACAGTCGAGTACATGGCTGTGTGGGGTGACCTAGATAATGCCTAAAGTGGGGCCTAGAAAAAGTATATACATGCTATGTATATTTAAATAACACTCCGTGTATTTTTATATTTAATTGATATATCGTAGCAGTACCGCATATCATTTGTTGAAACAACTTCTTCTAAACTCATCTCATCTAGGAGTGACGAGAATCACTGAACATTCACCGAGCCACTGATCAACCATCTGTGCTCTAAGTCAAATACCATCGATTGCATTGGAATCACATTAGTGATTTGTTCCTTCTTCTAGAGAATATTTCTTGATTTATCCTCTTTCATGAGATATCCTTGGTTGATATTTCTTGAAATGTTTGTATATATACCATGTTTTAGGTCAATTCAAAGGCTTAGGTTCAACTATATTTATCGTTCAATGTTGAGGTATGTGGTTTGTGCCTTTCTGTAGATGTCTTTGAGTTATATGTGCAAAAAGTGCCCAATACCCTAGTTTAGGGTATTGAGTGTTTATGAAATTTAACCCTATTAATGTCTCCCATGCTTTGTTTTCTTAAGTAGGGGTGTTTGATTATGAATAGGGTTTATTACCTTTATATGGATGTGTTTTCTCATATTTGTTTGATATTTGGCCATTGGGTCTAGAATTTCTTGTTAGGCTATTTTTATTTCCTTTCCTAGTGTTGTTAGGATAGAGTGATTATTATATTACTTTAAAACTATATGAATTTTAGTTGTTTATCCAAATAGTATTGAGATTTACTTTGGCTACTGGATATTTTTTGTCCATGATTGTATTATACAGGGCTGTGAGAACCTTGTATAGTTATACCATAGAGAGAATGGATACTGAGAGATTCCCCAGAGTGTATGTTATACTTTTCATATTGCAAGATCACAGGGGGGATGGATGGTGAGTGCTCCCCCAGATTGTCTATAGTATACCATTATGATACCACATGGGGAATGGATGTTGAGTACTTCCACATAGAGTTTGTAGTTATTGTTAAGAGACCATAGGGGGAATTGACTGTGAGTGCTTCCTCAGAGAGTCTTTTTTAAGCTGAACCAGAGGGGTTAGACTCTGAGAACTTCCTAGAGGGTTTCATGTGTATGTTTGGTTGGATAATTAATAAATGTAAATGAATGTTTCTTGAACTATAGGACTGGTTACTTTTGAGTACTTCCTTTTTTATTAAATCATTTTTCATATTTCCTGCTATATATATATATTCACCGATAGTTAGGTACAGATATCTAGGTGGTTGCCTACTAGGATTTGTCTCACACCCTGTTTGCATCATGATTTTGGGCCCAAAAAAATTATAATGTTGCAGGTATAGATAATGGAAAGCACCGATCTACTTTAGGTACTTGACTGTTGTGGAGCTAGAGAACATGGGACCAAGCTGAGGCTTATGTTGTGGTTGGATTTGTTTACTTATTTTCCTTTTTTACTTTAGTTTAGTACCATATTTCACCATTGTGACTTGTTTGGATTCTTTCCTAGATACTTGTGACATGCATCATTATTTATATATATGTTGTAGTTGTTTATTTATTTTCAGTATTGCATTGTTTACATATTGTATGGTATTACTGCTTCTGTTACTATTACTTGTTTGTTTCCTATGTGTTACTCTTCCAATGAGGGCATAGTTTCCCCACCATCACACCCAAGACCCCCATTTCTAGTTGACAAACTCTGGAATGTGGGAAAATTTTCTTGAGGCCATGTAACCAATCGGGTATGTGGCACCTTTGGGCAAAACCTAAAACCGGGATGTTGCACTGACAATGAGTAATTGGTTCCATGTGAAACTGATTGTATTGGATTTTGTGTATTGTTCAGGGTGACCTAGATACTTGAATTGTGTGCTTGGATGATTTTATTATTTTATAAGAAGAAAAAATAGTGATTAGTTGGAGTGCACCTATTTGGTAGATTAATGGGAAAAGTAACTAGTTCTTGTGTAAGATGAGTTTTCTTCGATCTTTAGTGGTTCATCGGGAGACACTCCATATATTGATTATTTATTTTGGAGGGTACACCAGAAGTTCCTTATGGTAATCACTTATGTTTGGTTAGTTGGGTGAATGTTTGTTTGGGATTGAGTAGTTAAATGTGTGATTTGATGATTTTGTGGGTTGGACCATGTTTGTGTTTTTAATAGGTGATTCTCATGGTAAGGAGCATCACTAGTAGGAATCAACCTTCAATAGTTGATTCTTATAGTGGGGAGAACCACAATCTCTATTGAATAAATTTTTGAAAATTTTCATTGGAATCAATGGGTGTGGTAGAACACAACCTTGGTGTTAGTAATCAATTTCTCATATTAATCACTTAGGTGCGAGTGGGTAGTGGAAAATGGTAAAATGAAGGATGGACCATTAGGTGGGATTTCTTTAGGATCCCGAACTATTTTTGAGATGTTTCCTGGGGTGAATTGTTTTTCATGATATGTTTCATGGGTTGAAACCCCATTTCATCACATGTCTTAGAGGGTGAAACCCTGTTTCATACGAAACATAGTTTCATCACATGATTTAGTGTGGTAAATCACGAGGAAAACATAAAGAAGTGTTATTTTTTGGTGTTAATTCTTAGTGAAGAACATGTTTTAAATATAATGTATTATGGGTATAAGTTGGACCTAGATATATGGCTTCTCATGGTAATGATGGGTTAGAGACATGTGTGTTTCTTTTTATGAGAACCCAACACATGTTTTATTATATACCTCTCTCTATATCTTGTGATATTTTCATGATCACAAACACTAATTTTTTGTTCTAAAAATTTCATTGAGTGTTTCTATGTAATGAATCTTGAATATCAAATAATGTTCTTAATGGAACAAGTTATGGAATTAAATAACATAAAAAAATCTATCTAAAGGCATGAAATAGTATTAATTAATGTCTAATATTCATTGAATTAAGTTGGAAGAAAAATATAAGACCATGGAAGGAAGTTAGAAGTCATAATAAGTGCATGGAACATGTAAGGAAGAACTTTCTAGTCAATATAGATCCATAGGCGACATGATGGTGTGGATTGTAGTTACACATCCTCCATGATTCTACCACCCAGCCAGTTGAGGAACACCGACTAGCTGATGGAAGATGGAAGAGCTAATAATCCTAAAAATTCTCACTAACTAGTCGGTGGTATCGTCTAGCAAGCTGGTGAGGCTATTTCTACAAGTTCAATTTTTAATTTCTCATGGCCTCACTACTCTTAATATTCCATTGAAATTTCTTAATGAATGGGTTATATTCTAGAAGTTTCTTAGATCTATTAGAGGTTATAAATTGAGGACCATTGTGGCTTGGAAGATCAATAATTATCTCAGTGCTTTAATAATAGATCTTTAGGAATTCCCTTTCAATCTCTAAGACCTATCTCAAGATCCAATTTCATTTATCTATTCTAAATGGATCCCATATTATAATTACATCTCTATATCTCTCTATCTTATGTCATTATATCATTTAAATGATATGAAATTAGATTTGTAATGGATTTTCCTTAAGAAAATATCTCTCTTCTAATACTACCTTTGACAAGGGATTTATTTCTATAACTAATGAAAATAAAGGGGGATGGGTTTTCATAATTGGAAAAGAAAAGGATATATGTTTATATCTACTTTTTTTTGAAAAATAAAGGGAGTAATTAGTTCTTAATATTTGTTAAAATCAGGGGAATAACATTAATTACTCAAACCAAGGGGAGGAGACATGGGTGATCACTCTAAATATACTCTTTTAAAAGAACTAGAAGATAAATTAACACCCATGGATATTATAAATTTTGATCTTAAATGAAAATCCATGAAATCTCTTCATTATAAACATAAATGAAATGAATATAATCATGATTCCAATTACAAAACTACCCATGAAATGTGGAAATTTCTAGGAGTTACCAGTGTGGGATCTAAAAAAGTTAAACATACTAAATTAGTCATGGTTAGACTAGATTTTGAAATATTTTCTATGAATCCAAATGAATCCATTAACGGTATATTTACTCAGTTTAAAACCATTTCAATGGATTAAATTCTCTTGGTGATAATTTTTATACAGAAATTTTCATAAAAAATATATTATGGGTTCTTCATAGAAGTTGGGAACCTAATTTCATGGCTATAAAAGAATAAAGGGATGTGAATAAAATGGCAGTCAAATATATTATCAGATATCTCATGATATATGAAATTAGCATGAAGTGTTAATTTGAAAAAGAATTAAAATAAGACAAAGAATCCCAAAATACAAATTTCTTTCAATGATATTTATAATTCTGATTCATCTGATAATGAATCCTATATTGAACACTTGACCAAGATATTGAATAAATTTATCAAGAATAAGAATCATTCTACTATGATAAAAAATATCAAATTGAATCACTAAAAGTAACTTGGTATAAATGTAAAAAGAAGGGACATATTACACTAGATTTACCCATCTACAAAAAGAAGTTTAAATAAAATAATAAAGGTAATACATCCCTTAAAGTCTCAACCT
This sequence comes from Viscum album, assembly GCA_963277665.1. NCBI lineage: Eukaryota > Viridiplantae > Streptophyta > Magnoliopsida > Santalales > Viscaceae > Viscum > Viscum album. Next base: position 2,101,984,688 of record OY728147.1, on the reverse strand, counting down.
ATAGTTCTAGTGAATATTCCTTGGACTCAACCATTCCAATATACTCAACTTTTAAATTCCCCAAGGATTATATTGAGGATGTTGATGAGTCTAGTTATCCATTTTCTCACTCTACTTCTCATTCTAACTCTTCCTTTCATTCCTATTCTCAGTGTAATACCAAAAGTTATTCTGAAATTATTTTTTCAAATCAATATAAACTTTTTAAAAAATCTAAAAATACAACTTTTATAAATGGTTACTTGTAAAATAATTATTCTAATTATTTTCATAAAATATGGTATTTAATTTAAGAATTTGTTCAAAAAAAAAAGATATGGAAGACCTAAATATATTCATCTTTCAACATATTTAACACAAAAAAATCACATAATAAAAAATCTTGTGTTCCTGACACTTTAGTAGGTAATAATATTGGACTCAATATTATTTCATCTTTTAAATCTCTTCTAGACGAACATTCCTGACGAAAATCTAGATACCAAAAGCACTTTTGCTCAATACTCTACAAGACAACACCATTGGAATTTATTATCATATCATAAGGTGGATTCTCAAAAAAAGAATAAGATTATCATCTATAGAAATTATTCATCTATTATTTCCTCTTAACCTCTTTGTTAAATGCTCTAATTTAGGAGGGAAACTATATTTTACCTTTCTAGTGGAGTTTGGACATCAACTTTTATCTCATTAGAAATGGGTTTTTAGTTTATTTTTTTATTTTCCCTCTTGAACCTCATTTCAGGATCCCTCATATCCCTCACTCATCTATGATTTATTGTTCTTAAAGTAGTGGATGATTTATTTTTTAAAACATTTCTTCAGTTTTTCTTTCTTTTTTACACTTGAAATTGTTTTCAAAATCAATATTTCCCTTTTAAATATATTTTTTATTATCTATTTTTAATATTTTATTTTTACATTTTTTTCTTATATTTTTCAAATTTCTTTTTCTTATAATTTTTATTTTCAAAATATTATCTTTTTAGAATCTTGAGATTCACTCTTAACTTTTATTTTATTATATTATAATTAATATTATGTGATATTTAGTGTTTTATATTTAATCTATATAATTAAATTTACTTTATTCTACCTTATGTATTGTATATTATTGACATACCTTATTATGTAATCTTAGACTTTTGAGATTATGGTAATAATTAAGGGAACGATAGTATTTCATGTAACTATTGTTTTACATTATGAACAATTATAATCATGTTTTATTATCTTATTTTCCCCTTATATTTTTTATTTTTGTTAATAATAAAGGGGGAGACTCTTTTGGGTCGGAGGGGAATTTTTTTTGGTTATTTAGGTGGAGAAGTTAATATTTTATTAGGAAAAGTGTTTGATAATTAAAAGTGAAAAAATTTCATTTAATTTGTGTTATGTTTATCTCTTAAACATAGTTAATATGTTTTAGTTTTTCTCTTGAGAATATTGAGTATATTTTAGTTAATCTCTTTAGAATGTTTAATATATTAATCTCTAAAATATTGTATTACTTTTCATAAATGTTTTACTATTTATTTGAAAAAATGTCTCTCTCTTGATTTACACTAGATCCATATTTTTATGCTATGTGTTTTTGAACATAAAAAATTAAAAGATTGTTGTACCTCTCTATGGTTCAAAAAATTTCCTTGACTATTTCTCTGTTATTAATTTTGAATATATAATCATGTACTTAATGGAAAAAGTGATTGAATTTAATCAAATCTTAAATATCATGTTAAATTATTATAATAGTATTAATTAATGTAGAAAGATATTTTTAATAAAGTTGGAGTACCAATATAAGGTCATGTATGGAATTTAAAAGGATTAGGAAGTTATGGGAGCACAACATAAAACCCCAAATAGTCTGGAAGAAAATAGTTTCACATCCTTTAAGAGTCCAATAGCTGGTCAGTGGAGGGGAATTGGTGAGCCCGTGGAAGCATGAAAAGAAAGGAAGCACTAGTAAGCTCACCAGCTAGCTGGTGGGATCATTCCATTAGCTAGTGAGCCAATTTGTTCAAGTACATATTTCAATTTCTCACAGGCCTCAATTCTCTTAATTGGTAGTTGAATTTACTTAATGACTGAGATATTTTCCAAAAGTTTACTATATCTATTATAGGATATAAATTAAGAAAATATGTGTCTTTGAAGATCCAAAATTCTCTCAATACTTTAATGATGTATCTATTGTAACCAACTCTCATTCTCTAAGACATATCACATGAGTAAATTTAATTTCTCTATACTCAAAGGCTTTCATGTTATACTTTTTTAACTCTATCTTCCTCTCTATCAACTCATTATATAATTTGATATATAAGAAACCATATTTATAATAAATTTATGATACAAAAATATTTCACTACCCATTCAACTTTCAAAAAGGAGTTTCTTTCTATAACTAGTGAAAATTAAGGGGGAAGGTTCTCACAACTAGAAAAGTAATATAACTTTGTTTATTGATAATTCCATCATGAAAAATATGGGGAGGACCTAGTTCTTGATCTCTATCAATATTAAGGGAATACCCAAAACCTCTCAACCTGTGGGTGGGAGGAGATATAGGGGTTGACACCAAGATATTATTTAAATCCTTTATTAAATTAAGATTTTACCTATTTTTGTTACATCATAAAATAATGATATGTATAAATTTCATAAATAAAATTCATCCACATTATTTTTTGCTCACTCGCTTAATTAACATTGATATAAACATTATAGATCAAATTTATCACTTTTCACATTTTCATATCTAAATAATCTTGGTTTCCCTTTGAACTTATCATATTATTTTTTTAAAGGAAATTCAATCCCCTAACCCCCATTCAATTCTAATCTAACCAAAATTTTGGGCTAAAACAAGGAAAGGGAAATGAAGATAAGTAGAACCTATCATTTGGATATTTTAATTTAATGGATGTCTTTGGTAGGAGACTTTAGAGCAGAGGTTAGAAATTATTTTTTACAGGTGGATATGATTGATCTAGATCTATTTAAAATAACTGATAAAAGATTTGGATGTGGTGTTATAAGAAGTTAATGTTTTATGATAGACTCAGGCTAGTGGTTGGAGTCATTTTGTGGGCATCAGGCTCTAGGTTGGAGTTGATGTAATCTGAGGGTGACTTGGATTTGGGATGTGTTGGTTCTTGGTGTGAAGTATGATGATATATGTGTTCATTTGAGTAATAAACCAATAAATTAAACCAAGGGTCAGGGTCAAGCTTTAGTGAAAGTTTTTAGACTATTTAAAGATGCATATAGAGTTAAGGAATTATGTACAAGAGATACAATGTTTCCTCTCAGATTTTGTGCATCATTGTTGAGGGATCTAGTGACATGACATGGGTGAGGTCAAGAACATTTTTGGAAAAGTTTTCTATGGGAGGAGTGAATATAATTTATCATGGAAATACATGTAGTGAATTTGAACCACATCTGAAGAATCACTTAAGATGTGGTTGATGTGACTTTAGGATCAAACCTGACTTTTTTGGAGAATATACGGGGTTTAGTATTATTGGTAGAGTGATACAGTAGAAGTGTTTTTGGAATGTAGAGATTGATCCCAAAGAGTTAGTGGTGAACTAAGTACTAAGGTATATAAATATTTTTGGTCAGAGGACTATCACAACTTCTTGAGGATGAGGAGTGTTATGTTGGGGACTTTTTAATGACCTGTATCATTATGGGTTGAAAATTATGACTGAAATTTGAATATTTTTTCATTTGGTGGATGTTTTTTTTTCAGAATCATGGATTATGATATAATTATGAGCATTAAAATATCTATATTTTTTGTTTTTAGATCATTCCAAGGGCTCAAGGGATGTCTTGGGTTTTTTAGGATAGTGGGGTGGAGTTTAAATGGATGGGATTCAAGATTCACCAATAGTATACCATTCATGTCATAAAGATTTAGGTTATTTCAGAATGTTCTTGAAAAGAGGTTGTACCCCTTTTATTGAGTTTTTTACTATTAATCCATATTTCATTTCATGAATGTTTGGTGTCCCTTTGTTTAGTGACCTTTAGTATTTTTATTATGGGGGTCTTGTTTTGGGAACCCCGTTTGGAGTTCGTTTACTTATAGCCATCTCAAAGAGAGGGAGGTCCTCCCTTGGCTTTTATATTACTCTCTATTTTGTATAATAGATCCATGTGGTTCAGGTTTACTACACTTCACTAATTCCATGTAAATTTTTCCATGTTTTTACTTATTCGTTATCCTTTGATTTTGGTTTATTTCCTAGGGGTCCAGATGAAGGATTTCACTAAATAAAGTTGAAATCATTTCACCTAATGGGTATTTCAAGTTAATCTTGTAAAATATTTTCCAATATTATATAAAAAATATATCGTTCATTGTTGTAAGAATGTATATTGTTCAATTTTTTCTATTGAGTTTTGGATGAAATTTGGTAAAATTAGCCTTTTATTCTAGTTGTAAATTTTTGTTTTTTTGTTGTCTAGGATCTGGGGGGAGTTAGGAGTGGATCTCACATAGTTTCTCATGATTCTAGAAATATTTTAATTTTTAATGATTTTGCATCCCATTATTTCATTTTGGTATTTTCTAATTAATTAATAAATTAATTAATTAATTTAATGATGTTGTGGGATGAGATAAGTGGTTATAGACCCTGTGGGGGTCAATATGGTCTTGGATGGATTTTTTTGGAATAAAAATTGTAGCAGGAGAATTAATATTAATGATCCTATTAGTTAATTAGTTATTTTATATTAGTTTTCCTTTATTAGTGTAACTATCTATATTTTTTTTTTGAGTTTATGTGCATGGTTGGGAAAAACTTGCATCAGTTTAATAGTCAACATTGATCATATAGATTTCTAAACAAATCAATGGTGGAACCCTATTCAAATGAGTGTAAATGAACATCATTATGTTTTTTATGGCTACAAAAAATTGGTTTTCAAAAGGTAAAACTATTTCCCTTTTTATAATGTAATTTTAATAGGGGTTTGAATAATTATGGATTTTTGGAAAACTGGTGATTTGGGAAGCGAGTTTTGAAATGGTATTTCAAAATAGAAATAGTTTTGATGGGTTTTAGGCCATGATACTTACATGAGTGAGGTGTAACAATATCCCTTTTTAAATAGTTTTAGAAGATGAATTCACACGGTTACTAAAGAAAATCCCATGTAGCTTGTGTGAGTTGGTTTGGTCCATTTGACTACGTGTGGGTGATGCCCCATTTTTTGAAGATTTTATTCAGGATAATATTTTTTCTTGTGTTTCCTTAAGTGATGTTGATGAATCTTTTAGGTATAGTATGTTGACAGAAATTCTTATGGTATCATGGTGATGGTTGGTCCAGATGGTTGTAGGTGACCCTTCAATGGTAGGATATAGATTAGAAGGACCCTCGTATATGCTTTGGGTGTGAAACTGAATCCCATGTGACTAGTGCCCTAGTAGTAATCTTGTGAGTTATGATATTGTTTTTAAGACTTTTTTTCTAGTTTATTGTGATTTCTTGATGATTTATTCCATAGAGTATGTGGGAATAGGATATTGTGATTGATGGACCTCCCTAAAGTCTACATAGATGGTTCAACATGATGATAATTCCATTAAAAGGGTATTTATTTGAGGACCTTGGAATATATGGATTAGGTTAGTGTATAGGATTGGGAAATTACTTATAATAGGTTTGGGTTAAAGACTTCCTTGGGGGATGGTTTTTGTTTTGACATTATGAATAGATGATGGATTTCTATAAGTGATGGGGGGTGGGTTGAGGCTTTTGGATATTTGATCATTCCCTATTCCTTAAAGTAGTGGGTCAAGGTTTGGATGGTACCCCACCCTTAGTCTTTAGGTGTGGGATGGGAATAATATTGTATGATACCCTACCATGTTTCTTTTGGTAGAGGTTTGGTTGTGTTGCAAGGAGACATCTTCATTCTAGGATAAAGATAAATTAGGTAGGTTTAGGTGTTTCTATGGAATGGTTAATACACAATGACCTAACATGTATTCTATATATGCACTGTGTGTTATATTTTAGGGTGGGTGTGTTTTACAGACATTACTGCACATATTTTTATGTATTCCATGGACATACACTTAATCACAACAACACTCAATATTGATGAGGCACTAGTGATACTTATTGGGTCATTAGACTCTCCCTCTACCCAAGTATCACAAATGGGTATCAATCTACATGGGTAGAAATTATTTTTTTTCTATTAGGACCCAAGTACCTCAAGGTGATAGAATCATGTAATGAGTTTAGCAGGTTGTGGAGGTTGAGTATTCACCAGGTTGGGTATGTGATACACAATTATGTTTTGTAAATAGATACTGTTTTGGATAGTAGGTGTTTACATAATTTTCATTAATAAGTATAATGATATGTTTAGATGATACTTTTTTGATTACTATATTCTATATATTATTTTAATTATTTTATTTTTGGGTAGTGGGGGGGGAATTTCGCCCCGAATTTTAGGCCTTTAGGTTTTGGGGATGTGTGTTACAAGGACATGTCTTGATAAATTTTTGGTATAAGTCATGAATGACCTCGAGGCCTTAAATTAGAGAGAATAGTATCCTCATGAATATCTTAGGACCTAACTTCTAGTTGGTAGCCTTTGACATATGATGAGGCATGTATGAGGTCACATAGAATCCCTACTCGGGTGGTTCTTAGGCCACCCAGGCCAGGTCACTATAATTCTCATATAGGCCCATCCAATATTGACCCCTCTTTAAGAACCTATATCTCCATCATACATTAATAGTGTGGTAAATAATCCCACATTTCCCAAAAACATTCCTCACTAACATTTTTTATCATTTTTTCTATGTTACTAAATGCCTCATAGTATCTAAAAACCTTTTCATATTCCACCTATAAGTCAATTTGATAATCATCATGATATAAGATGATAGTTATAATAAGGGGAGATCCAAGACCAGCCTCCACCAATAAACATTTGAAGTACCTAAACCTTTCTATTTCTATTTCCATTAATATGTTGATTGGTACACCAATAAAACAATAAATATCCCTGATGATTTTAGGGTTTCATAAACACTAGATCAACCCCCTAATTTTTTTCCAAATCTATTTTATTGAGTTATTAAAAATAAATGGTTTGAATAAGGGGTCAAAATCATATATTTTTGAATATTTGTATTTATATTTTTAAAAACAAAATCTAAATTCATTAGATTTCATAATCGAATTGGGGAAATTGATGTGAAATCATTATTTTCCTGAGGAAGTCAGACTTCATCTGTCTAATCCCTATAATTCCAATAGTTTCTCCCTATGACCTAGGAAGTTACATTTATCATCTTTATAATTCACAAGAGAATTAGTGATAATAAAGTACCTACTTTCTTTGATCCTAATTTCTAGGAGATCCTTACTAACTTCCATGAAGGTAGTGTATCCCTTTGTAATAATCTTCTAAGATGGTGACCTGGTTTCATTTAGAAGCCTATTGAAGTTATTATGATTCAAATATTGAAACAAATTCCACTAAATCACTATATCTTTAGCATAAATCTTTATAATTTAAGCCATAGATGATACAAGAGATATCAAATATTGAGCATATGAAGCCCGATTATAAATATCAAGGCTATCAAACTCTTCAATATGGGTGAGATCAACCTTCTATTGTTTATTATCATGTATTGGAAACATACCATCCTGATTCACATGACCATAATGAGGAAACCTAGATTAATACCCTAAAGGGTTATCCACAGGTTTGAAGTGATGATTATTCATATAATCTATGAAAAAACCATGTGTCTTCAAGAATCACATAAATTCCTCTCCTCCATCTTCTTTAATGATAATAATAATTATGATTATGATGATTATGATGATGATGATGATGATGATGATAAAGATTTTTATTTTGTTGAGGGGATTACAATCCAATGATATACACATACAAAAACACTCTAGTGGGTCAAAACTCATCCCTCCTCATAAGTATCTTAAATCACCCTGTAGGGCCATATTAGAATCATTTGATAGATCAAAGTTCCCTCCATGATGGAGTGGTCTAAAGTCATCGATTTTTAATAATACTGGATTCTCTTATGGCCTGAAGACCCTTGAAAGGTGGATAGAAATACCATGTTTAGTGAATATTACTAGGGCTACAATACCCTTCTTTCTACAATGCATGTATACTATAGTGATATAGTATTTTCTTCAATACTCGACTAGTATAATACAACTATAGTGATGCAGTAATACCTTTAAATTACCTTAGATAAGGTGGCCTCTAGAGTTTTAACCCTTAACCTCAAGGATTCCTGAAAAGAGGGTGATGCATAATAATAATAATAATAATAATAATAATAATTTTAAATGGCACGAACCATTAGTTGGGAAGACCAATCTCAGGGATCATTTATTAAAAAAAGGAGAAAATACTACAAGGGGGACATTCTCAATGGAATAATATTCCTAATCCAATAAGGAATTAATAGGACATCTCTTCCACAAGATATTAGTGTTCTCATTCATTTATCATATTAGGATCTACCACCATCATTCTCCAAAGTTTCCCGACCTATGATGCAGTTAACTCTCCTCTAGGATTTATTTTCCCTAAATATTCTTCAAGAGGTGAATACATTGAGAAAATAAATATCACAAATATTTTTTATAGGATAATCAACACCTACATCATTAGTTTCATCATGGTACATTTTTGGAGTTGACTCCATAACACCCTCTAGTTACATTTGATTTTTAATCCATCATTTAAAAAATACACTATCAAATTAATAAATAATATTTAATTTCCATTTCCTACATAGAGTTCTATGATTTCAAGGGGCTCAGAGAAGAGGTAACCCCATTAACATTCCCTCTATTATATTTTTATAGGTATTTTATCCATGATGTGTACCGAAACTTATATAGTTAGGGAAATAAAGAAGTCACTAGCTAGTTGGAGTCCAATACAAACTACTCTTTGAAGCAAGTTTCATCTCTTCCTGTAATAGAAGGACCAATGATTCATATTTTCTATCCCTTACAAAAGCATTATTTTTCCTTAAGGGTACATCAAATTCCACCGATATCCTATCCACACTGCTACTATATTTCCATGATACTACCTATATATTAACTTGAACCTTTTTACCATAATAACCATTAATTATATCAAGTGAATCCTTATGAACCAACTCCTTGTTTATGTCACCAATAATATTTAATCATGTTCTAATTTGGTTATTTAAATCAGTTTCATTAACTCTATAAGACACACCCAATGTATTATTCAATGTTTCCTTAAAATACATAGTAATATATTCCTTAGATGAATTCAGACAAGGGTTATTTGGAATAACACCAACATTATATTCAGTAGAATGATCTCTGGAGGGATTCTTCCCTAAATTAGGATCACTTTGTTTCATAATTATCTCAATAGAAAACTAGCATCCAACAATTTTCTTTTAAAATATATATTACTTTTTTCTTTTAAGGGTATATTAATGGAAAATTTTTATTTCTCAACAACATTGATGTCAACGATTGTAGGTTTTGTTTTTGATAATAGGGTTGAATTCTTATTTTGTCCTATTCAACTCCCTTGCACTCAAGTATTGCACCTGTAATCTATTTGAAAATTTTGGAGCCTATTTGTTCCCAATAGACCCCTTATCTTATTAGGGTTTAAGATGAGATATATATAAAGAGATTATCTCTTGAACCTTTTTAACTTTCTAGTATAATCATAAAGGTATGAATCAAAATAATATGTCCACATATCATAATAATAAAAAGACTCACCATTATATGAGTTTTCATGGACATGATCCTTTGTTTATAAATGTGCACTAATTTGGAGGTTATGCCCATATTCATGAAAATTGTGATCATTAGACTCAGTTTCTTCTTGAACCTACTTTAGTTATATCAAATAATTAAGAATAACTTCACCAAAAAATGTGTTTGTTCAGTTTGACACCTAGGTAGGGAGAAGAACCATGTTTAGTATCATCATGTTTTAGAGGATTAACCATACAAGGATCCAAATTTTTTTTATATACCAAACTTTTAGAATTTTCATCTAAGTGTCATATCATTCTAAAAAAACTAAAAATATATCTTTTATGAAATTTATCAAAGGTATATTCTATATTTATATAACCATTATAGAAGTAATGAAATTTCTCATAATCAATAAAAAAAATAAAATCTTAAATTATCATTAGTTAAAAAATATATTTGATCAAAATTGAATTGAGGTTAACTTCCACTAGTATTATTGGAAAAGGATAAAAACATTTTTGGATTATTTTTACATTTTAATCATTAGTCAAACCATAGAAGCTCTATCCCATTAAATTTGAGGATGATATAAAATCTAACTCAATCCACATATTTTAATCCAAATATGGATGATTGAGTTACTCACCATAAAAGGATTAAAATGAGGATCCAATTCCTAAACTCTATCGATTTTGGTCTTCATGTTGATGTATCCATGACCCTAAGACTTGGATTTCAAAGTGTTTAATAGAAAAACGTTTTAGAATAAACCGTCACATAAATATGTCATACATGATTCTTCTAATCCCCAATAATTAATGAGTTACTTCTTGAGATCTAAAGGTTTACATTCAATATATTTCTATTTAAAAGATAATTGATCTATAATGGAGTTCTTAAATTCCTTAATCCTAATTTAAATAATCCCATGAGTAGATTTAATAATATTTATGCCCCCTTAGTAATATTTTGAGATGATATATCACCGTGGATCCCTTCGAACATTCTTGTACTCAAAGAATTAATCAAATCACATGAAATTACTATCATATTGGGAATAAATCCACACATTGTATCTATATCTACGATATTATATGAATTAGGTACCCTGGAATTATAGATCCTAAACACATCTTGGGAATTAGAAGTCAGATTTAACTTCATGGATCTGGATGAATCTATAGGGTACCCCAAATCTTTCTTCATAGAGATATTATAATCTTTTATAACAAAAAAAACTAAATTGAGAGAATAATTATTAAAATATTATTCCTTTTATTCATCACCCTTGGATTCCATCAAATCCAAAGACCCCAAAAGTTCTTTATAGATTCCATGAAAATATCTAGAGTGCTAAGTTATTCATCATCCTAAAAACCAAATTACAAAAATAACTAATAATAATAACAATATGAATTGACTTGAACCATGATTTTGAAGGAACAAACCAATTATATATTTATTAATAAATGAAAATGGGTATAATGGTTACATGTTCAAAGGAATTTTATTCCTAATACAATAAGGAATGAATAGAAAATCCTTACTATGAGCCATTAACATCCTCATTTATTTATGAAATTTATATTTTCCATCAGTATTATTGGGAGTTCTCTAAGCACTCAGGTAGTGGAATATCCAATCATATATGGGTTTTGGAGAAGAACATTCATCAAGAGGTGAAGGTGTTGGGGGAAAAAGGTCACATTGATTTTTTTGAGGATTACCAACACCTACATTAGAAGTTTCATCCTATTTCTATTTTGGTGATGGCTTCTTAAAACCTTATGTTGTCTTACTTTTATTACCCCATACTTTATAGAATCCATTATCTTATTAGTAACTTTTTCATGACCATCCACATCATAGTTAGAGGTGTATAATTACAAGGTTCCCAGAGAAGAATAAATCTCATTGGAATTCCCATTATAATATTATTATGTATGGTTTTAATCTATATTATGAACCTTCCCTAATATGAATAGAGAAACATAAGAGTCACTAACTAGTTTGGAGTATAATCAAAACTAATATTTTATTCCATATTCATCTACTCAAGATGTATAGGGATTCATTGATTCATATTTTCTAACCCTTCTAAAAGAATCATCAACCCTCCACGAGACACTAAATTCCTATGATTTTCTACTTTCACTATAACCATAATTTTGTAAAACTTCCTCCATGTTTGCTAGAACCTTCTTATTGAATGCATCATCAAGTATATATGGGGAATCATTTTAAAATTCTTACTTGTTTATGTCACCAAAAATATTTTATTGGTCACTGAAGTTTGTTTTATTCTCTTTAGAAGAGACACCATGTGAAATATTCAAAGTTTCTATAAAATTCTTAGTGATATTTTACCCACAAAAATTCAAACATTGACTATTTTTAACACTAAAAAAATTTATAATATACAAATATTTAGATGCATTCTTTCCCAAAAAGGAAAACTTTGTCTCATATTTATCTTATCATATGACTAGAATACATAAATCTGATATTTTAATTGACTTCACTTTCATCAATTGTAATCATCTATTAATGTTCATTTATAATTTCTTAGCCACATTATTATCATGAATTTTAGGGTGTGTTTGTGACCACATGTTTCAATGCCTATTAAAAAATTGAAATCCTCTAATCTCACTTCTTAAACTTATAACCTATAAAAATATTTGAGATCCCATTTCTTCCCCATATACCCCTTATCATGATGAACTTTAAGATGCAACATTACAATTAATATCCCAATAGATTTATATTTTATCGACTAAAGGCCCCACATTCATTTCATAAAGGCCCTATTGAGAATGTATTAAAGGCCAAACTACGTGGTGCATGGTGTTCCCCTTCTTATTCCAGGAAAAAGAACCACATTTTTATCCCAAAGGCCCCTTCAGTGAATAGTACTACTATATTAATCCTTTTTTCTACAGTGATTGTTATTGTAGCCATGTTTCTACAATACCTTCTATAATAGTCATGCTAATAAATTACCCCATATAAAGTATATTATACAACACCACTATAAAATCACCCTTAATCTATGGATCATTGAGGTTTTAACCCCTAACCTCCAGAAGACGGAGAAAAAAATTACATCACTCAGGTACTTATTGAAAATAAGTAATTATATATATATATGTATATATATTACATGTATGATATAACACCAACCAAACACACAAACACACATACACCTTAGTTGGTTAAGTTTCATATCTATCTATAAGGATTGGTAGATACTCACTAAACCAATTTTATTACACATCAATGGACTTTGAAGGATCAAGGTTTTGAAGACCTAAAGGACTTATAGAATGATATATTGAAGAACCCTACATTTATTACACCCACATATTCCATTTAAAACCTGATTTCATTATGGTCTGTTTCCTTGAACTTTGGATCCATGAAATGGTGTTCCTACTGACATTTATAAGGACAATACCATGACATGGTGCATTACAAGTATGTGTGACATGCATCATAGAGCTCCCTAGGAAACTCCCAAAGGGTCACATCCACACCCATAAAAACATTTTGGTGCCCTGTGTGATGATATCCTAATGATTGTAGGGATCCCATTTTATCCCCTAGTGATAAATCAAGCCTTACACCTATAATATAGGTTCATCATGGAGTAAAATATGGTGAAAAACAACAACAAAAACAACAAAAAGAACAACAAAAACAACAATAATAATAATAACAACAACAATTTATCCTTATTTTTGGAGGTATAATACAACCAAAACACTCACATAGAAAACACTCATCTTTATTAGAGAAGCCTAATATATACTTAATGGATCGTATCCTCATAATAATAAATTTTTGACATTTTTATAATGTCGAGTCAAGTTTTAATGCCTATGTCAACACAAGACCTACCTGCCCTATATTTTTTTGATTTTTTTCATAGTTTTTATATTACCATTCTTACCCTTTAATCAAAGACACCTCGTTCATGACCACATGCACCATGGACAACCCAATTACACCATGGTCTATTTCATTGAACATAGACTCCATATAATGGTGTCCCTCCTGGAATCACAATTCTTGGAACTACACCATGGTGCATTGTGATTCCTCATAGCCTATGTCATGGAGATTCTTATGGAAATCCCAATGGGGTACCACCATGGTCGTGGAAATTTTGTGGTTCCCTATGTGTTGATCTACTAATTCCCTTAGGGATCCCAGTGATCAACCAAGTCTTGTGCCTATAATGGAGGATCCTAATAGAGTGGACCATGGTGAACCATAATAATAATAATAATAGTAATAACCATCATCATAATTATCATAGAAGGTATTGGAGGGTACAATAAAAGGAATCAGCACACACACCCTTTGACTACAAGGACATGAAACACACCCCAACCCTACAAAGGTTGGCAAGCTCCATAGAAATCCTATTACATGGATTGGATCAAAGGCCTAGTGATCTAAAGTCTATTCCACTACATCACTTCTACATTACCGAATGCCTATATTAACAATTGTGTCACTACTTATATCATAAATTCCCCAAGGGGATACCAGTATTCAAACCTTCATCTCCGAGATGTGGAATACAATCATCATTACAAATCAGTCATGGCTCAGGCCACATAATAATACAAGAAGGGATAGAAAATGGGCCAGGTTGACCCCTTACCATCAAATTTATTAATCAAAATAATAGAGGAAAAAATTGGAAAATAGGTATATGCATGTTAAAAACAATGAAAATCACATGCCACAAACATCCAAGAAGAAAAATTCCTAAAATTAAAGAGAAACATGATCAAATAAGATGCCACCAAATCTATCTAAATAGAATAATTAATCTATCAGAATAAGATCAACCATCACCCTAACCACTTGGATGGAAGCCCCTCCTACAATATTTAAGATATTGACATGTTTATTCATCATTCAAAATGATAACTATAATTAAAATTTAATGGTATGGGTCCCTCATAGGCTTAAGGATCCTGTTCTCTATATGGATCATTCCATGATCCTTGTCAATCCACTCTAACTATACCCTATCATAGTTACCAGTTGGTGGCTGTCTTAGGGCCTATCCATTAACAATTAATTTTTAGAAATAATAACTGATACTTGATCTATTTAAATTGTCAATAAAAATAAATAAATTCTTACTCTCATTATAATTGTGAATTTGTTTTGTGGGTGATGTACAAAGAAACACACACACACACACACACACCTATAGGCTAGAAGGATTAGCCATGCCCCTTTTATGGATAACCCATCCAAATAGCCATATTATTACAAAAAGTTGACACACGGACTAGTGGTATTGATCCCCTATTACATAGATTAAAGTCTATGCATTACATCATTGTTGAGCTGGTACTACCCCCCATGTCTATATCATCCTTCCTACGTTCGCATGCCTACATCATCTTGCATCGTCATCCTACATCACCACTTGCATCACCACATATCTATGTCATCATCTAACAATGTAAATTCCCATAAACCCCTAGGGGATATCAAGAATCAAACCATGGTCTCTTGGATGTTGAGACTAGCGGTGAGAATAACTTCACAAAAAAACTCTCACATAACACCTGAATTCATTTGAGTATTAGTTTTTTCTATGTTTAAAAAAACTGAAATTAGGAATATGTTTATTTTTTTTTCCAAATTAATACTCAAAGGAATTGACACCCCTAAATAATTTTTCCACCTTTGGTACTAAAATACGATAGAAAAATATCACACACAACAACCAACATGTTTTGAGAAAGATTTTTTTTCCAGGTTTTTCAAAAAATTATTGTAAATAGGTATTGGTTTAATTTATTTCAAAAATAATCCATAATGATTTGAAGTACCTAACACATTTAGAATCCTTTTGATATGGCCAAAAGAATTATAGGATGCAATTAAGTTGGCCTTGGTTAAGGTCCAAAGCTGATTTAGCTTCCAATGCATTTGGGCTAAACTTAACAACTATTTTTTTAGGATTTTTTCTTTATTTTTACTGTTTTGGAGAATTAAACTTTTATTATATATCGATCATTACTAAAATTCAATTAATCAGGTATTATGAAAAAAAATTAACCCATGGATACCTTTTATAAAGGAGATTACCATAAAAATATTTATGGATTTCAAATGTGGGAATCACCTTCCTCTATTCCTGCATGGGGAAACTAATATATTGTTATTATTAATTAGTAATTAATTAAAAATTTATATTAACTACTAATAAATAATAATAATAACTAAATAATAATTAACTATTAAGATTTAATATTAAATATTAATGAATAACTAATAAATTACAAATTAATTATTTATAGTTGATAGTTATTAATTAATTATTAATTTAAAAAAAAATATTTATTGGATGTTGGGGTATTACCTGAGTGTTAAACAATCTCCATCATCCTCTATTAGAAGTGGGAGAAAATTTTCCTGGGAGAAAATTTTAGGAGATACTGTATCAGTGTGGGTACTATAATAGTTACTGTAGATAAGTATTGTAGAAGTGGTACTATTCTTCTCAAATGATATTTTGGGTGAAAAAAATAAACCTTTGAGCCACAAGGCCTTGAGGACATCATGGAAAGATAGGAAGGAGACCTTCGACGGAAGGATCAGGTGTAAGAAACATTGTAGCAAGCGAACATGATTGTGGATCATTTGGACCATGTCATTAGGACTTCTGATAATGGGGCTACAAGTTATATCGAAACTGCTATAAAACACCCCACACTGGTCAGTAGTGACCATCATATGGTGGCCACTAATTCTTGTAAATTTTTTAAAAAATTACACTAGAACTTGAAAAACCAAAAAAACTCTAATAATTCAAAAATTCAATAAATATCTTAATAATATGAAATGTCACAAAATCATAAATATATTTGTTTAATCTCCCAATCTTCTCACCCATCATCGAATAAAACTAAATATAAAAATATTTAATAAAATAATTAGTTTAAAAAAATCATTAAAAAATAAATTTAAATGAATCAGATTATTTCATTTGAATCTTAGTACGACAATCTGAGTCCATTTAATTTAGAATATTTTAATAGTTTCTATTATTTTTTTTAACATTTAAAACAGCTTATTCGGTCATTTTGAGAAGAATTCACATCTGATTGATATGCATTTTTCTCATACATGTCATAAATAATAATAATATAGGTTTCTTATTATTTCACATTGTTCTGAGAATGAGTTTAGGGATCTAACCCTTACAAACACATTTTGGTTTAAAAAAAAATAAAAGTGTGTTTTGTGTCATCCCAACTAGATGACTCCTCGAAATGACATTCAATCTACTCAAACATTTTTCATTTCACTAAAACATTATTTTAATATGATTTGCAGGAATTTATAGTTCTTTTGGATGGTTTTAAACCCCAAATGCACATTTTTAATGTACGCCAAACCTATAAAAACATTATATTTGATCATTTCAAGAATACCTCATGTCCTATTAACATGTCATCTAATCTTATATATGAAAAATAATAATAATGTGGTTTTCCAATGTTATCAAATCATTTTGAGATTGTTTTCTATGGATCAAAACCTTAAATGCACATTTTGGTGTTTTAAAACAATAAAAGTGTGTTTTAGGTCATCCCAGACAAACAAAACCACATATTTATGTTTCATATACTCAACCATTATACATTTCAAAGTAAAATTATTTTTCTCTAATTTCATAGTATTCATAGGTCACTCAGTTGGTTTTGACACCCAGATGCACATTTTTAAAGGACGACAAAACTTAAAAAATGAATATGAAGGAATTTCAAGAAGAAAACACATTATAATAGATATTAGTCTACTCATACACATAAAAACAATAATAACATATTTTCCTATGATTTCACATTATTTAGAGGTCATTTTCTATGGATTTGACCCTCAAAGGCATGTTTTTGTGATTTGAAATAAAAAATATGAGTTTTTTTCCATCTCGGCCGAATGAAACCTCATATTTTCATTCATTCTACTCACACTTTTCAAAATTCATTATATAATTTTTTCATCTGATTTCATGACATTCATAGGTCATTTTGTTGGTTTTGACCCTTGAACACATGTTTTTAAAGGGCGTCAAAACTTTTAAAGTAATATATTTGGATGTTTTGGGTATAATTCATGTCTAATTGGTGTTCTATATTCTCATACACATCAAAGATAATAATAACATGGTTTTTATATGATTTAAAATAATCTTGAGATTTTTTTCCATAAATATGACCCATAAACACATGTTTTGGTGTTGAAAAAAAATGTGTTTCGTGTCATCCCTGCTAATTAAAACCTCATATTTATGTTATATCTACAGGACCATTTCATATTTAACTTTATAGTTCATTTTTTTGAGATTTTATAACATTCAAAGGTCTTTCGGTAGGATTTGACCCTCAAACACATGTTTTAAAGAGGAATGAAACATATAAAAACCGTAAATTTGATCATAATAGGAAGCACACACATCTAATTGACCTGAAATATTTAATTACACATAAAAAATAATAATAACTCCGTTTTACTTTGATTTCATTTCATTTTGAGGTCATTTTCTATGAATATGACCCTAAAATGCATGTTTTGGCATTTTAAAACAACAAAAGTGAGTTTCTGGACATCATGGACAAAAGAAACCTCATATTGATGTTTTATATACTTAATCATTTCAAATTTAAATGTATTTTTGTTTTTATATGATTTCTTGGCATTTGAAGTTTTTTATACTAGACTTGACCCCTGGTCTTATGTTTTTAAAGTGCATCAGATCATTAAAAATAGCATATTCGATCGTTTTGGGAATACCACATGTAGGAATGACATTTCATCAACTCATACCCATAAAATATTAATAATATAATGGTTTTACTATGATTTAACATTATTATATGCTTTCTTGATATGGGTACGAACAAAAAACACACATTTTGGTGTCGTAAAACAAAAAAAGTGAAATTTGGATCATCTCGACTACATGAAACATCATATTGATGTTCCGTTTTCTCAAAAATTTTATATTTCACTATATGGTTGTTTTATTTTAATTTTATGTCATTCATAGGGTGTTCAGTTTATTTTGAACCCGAAACACACATTTTTGAAGGGTGTCAAAACATTAAAAATCACATACTCAGTCATTCTAGGACGACTTAATGTTTGATAGATATTTTTATTAACTGTGCACATAAGAAATAATAAGAAGATAGTTTTCAATGATTTTAGGTTATTCTAAGTTCATTTTATATAGATTTAACCCTTAAATGCATGTTTAGGTATTTTAAAACAATAAGAGTTTTTTGGATCATCTTAGTGAAATGACACATTAGGTTGATGTTTCGTCTACTCAAACATATCACATTTCATTATAAACTTGTTTTTTTTTTCTAATTTCAAGATATTCAAAGGTTTTATTATTGGTTTTGACTCCCAAACACACATTTTTAAAGGGTATCAAACCATTAAAAACCACATATTCAGTCATTCTAGGAAGACTTATTGTATGATTGATGATTTGTTTTCTCAAAAACATAATAACAAATAATAGCAATATTTCCCTATAATTTCATGTCATTCCAAGGTCTTATACTATGGATATTCCATTAAACACATGTTTTGGGGTAATAAAAATAATGTGTGTTTCAGGTCATCTCAGCCAAACGAAATATCATATTGATGTTTTTTTCTTCCCAAACATTTCAAATTTCAATTTATTGTTTTTATTGGCTGATTTCATGGAATTTAGAGTTTGTTCGATTGGTTTTGACCCCAGATATAAGTTTTTAACGGCTTCGATCCTTTAAAAACAGTATATTAGGTCATTCTGGGTAGAAAACTTGTCCAAATGACGTGTCTCCTACCCATACATATCAAAAATAATAATAACACTTTTCCCTATGAATTAATTTCATCCCAACCTTGTTTTGTATGGGTATATCCCTTAAAATAACATTTTGGTGTTTTAAAACCAAAAAAGTGTGTTTCTGGTAATCATGGATGGAACAAACCTCATATTGATGTTATGTTTACTATAAAATTTCACTTTGAAAAGTTTGGTTTTTTTATATTATTTTTTGGAAATTGGACTACATTCATTTGGCTTTGACACCCATATGCAAATTTTTATAGGGAACCAAACGTTTAGAAATCGCATATTTAGACATTTCGGGTAAAATGTAGGTCTTATTGATGTTAATTCTACTCATACACATTATAAATAATAATAAAATGATATTACTATGATTTAACATCATTTCTTGATGATTTTACATAGAAATGATCCTTAAATTCATGTTTTGATGTTTTAAAACAACTAAAGCATGTTTTAGGTCATCCTGAAAAAAACCTTAGATTGACATTCAATCTACTTAAAAAATTCACATTTAAATTTCTATTTTTTTCATCTGATTTAACAACATTATGAGGTCGTTTGATTGGTTTTGTCCCTTATACACATGTTTTAAAGGGTTACTAATATTTAAAAACAACATATTTGGTATTTTAGGGGAAAACACATGTCAAATTGATGTGTTGTATCCTTATAAATGTAAAAAATAATAATAACATGGCCTTCCTATGATTTCACATCATTATATGGTTATTTAATTAGGATATGACCCATAAACAAACATTTGGGTTTTTTAAAACAATAAAATTATATTTATTATCATCCCAGCCAAATAATATGTCGTATTAATGCTCTATCTATTTAAAAAATTCACATTTTACTATATGGTTTTTTCATCTGATTTTATGGTATTCAGAGGTTGTTCGATTGGTTTTGACCACCAGAAATACATTTTTTAAGGGAGTTATAACTTTTAGAACTACTTATTTGGTTGTTTTACGCATACTACATATCTGATTTATGTTTCATCTACTCACCCAAATCAAAATTAATAATAACATGGCTCTCCTCTGATTTCACCTCATTGTGAGTTCTTTTTCTATGATATGACTATTCAACATTCTTTAGTGTTTTAAAACAAAAAAATTCATTTAAGGTCATCCCAATTAAATGGCCCCTCGAATTAACATTTTTTCTACTCGACCATTTAACATTTCAAATTTCAATATATAATTTTTTTTCATTTTATTTCGTGAAATTCAGGGGTCATTCGATTGGTTTGTACTCTTGAATAGATGTTTTTAAAGGGAATCAAACATTTAAAAATCATATGTTCATTCATTTTGGGTAAACCACATGTCCAATAAACATGTCATCTACTTTACCACATTGAAAATAAAAATTAAATGGGTTTCCTACATTTCCACCTAATTTTGAGTTCATTTTATATAGATATGAATATTAAATGCCCATTTTACTATTTGAAAACAAAAATAGTGTGTTGTTGGTCATCCTGGTTAAACAACACCTTAGATTGAAATTCTTCCTAGTCGATCATTTCAAATTTCACTATATAGTTTTTTTTTCTAATTTCATAGCATTCAAAGGTCGTTCAATTTGTTTTGACCCATGGCACACATTTTTAAAGAGAATTAAACCTTTTAAAACAAAATATTTGTTCATTCTAGATAGACCACATGTTTTATTAACATGTTATTTATTCATACACTGAAAAAATAATAATAACACGTTTTCCCTATGGTTTCACCTCATTTTGAGTTCATTTCCTATAGATATGACTGTTAAGAAAAAATTTTGGTGTTTGAAAATAATAATAGTGTGTTTTAGGCCATCCTGGTTAACAATATATTTTATTTATGTTTCTTCTACTCAATCATTTTATTTTTTACAATACAGTTGTAGTCATTCGATTTCACAACATTCAGAGGTTGTTTCATTGGTTTTGACTTCATAGATGCATATTTTTAATGGAAATCTAACCATTAAAAACTACATATTTGGTTGTTTTATGTATGCCAAATTTCTGATTGATGTGTCATATACTAGTACATGTCAAAATAATAATAACATGATTTTCCTATGGTTTCAACTCATTCTGATTTCATTTTATTTAGATCTAACCATTAAATGCACATTTTGGTGTTTTAAAATAATAATAGTTTTCTTAAGATCATTCCAAAAAATTTAAACAAATTTATTCAAATTTCATCTATTCGATCATTTCATATTTAACTATATGGTTTTTCTTTTGATTTCAAAAAATTCAGAGCGAGTTTGGTTGGTTTTGACCCTTAGGAGAACATTTTTAATGGTTGTTAAACCTTTAAAATTTTATATTTTGACGTTCTAGGTAGAAAATACATCTGATTGATGATTAGTCTACTCATACACATAATAAATAATAATACAATGGTTTTCCTATGATTTTACATCATTTCAATGTCATTTTCTATTGGATATGACCGTTAAACACACATTTTGACTATTTAATATAACAAATGTTCTTTTTTGGTTCTTCTAGAGAAAATGGAACCTCATATTTATGTTCATTATATTATAACATTTAACAATTTAATTTACTATTTTTTTCATATTATTTCACATCATTCAAAGGTCATTTGATTGGGTTTTACCCTATAATTCATGTTTTTAAAGGAATTCAAACCATTAAAAGTTGCTAATCCCATCGTTTCAGGCATAACATAGGCCTGATTGAATTTTTTTATACTCGTACATATCAATAATAATAATAATATGGTTTAACTATGATTTCAACTCCTTATATTTTAGTTTATGATGGATCTATCTATTAAACACATGTTTTAATGTTTTAAAATAATAAAAGTTTGTTTTAGGTCATCCTTGGAAAATAACATATCAGATTGACACTCATTCATCTTAAGGATTTCAAAATTCACTCTATGGTTTTTTTCATATGATTTCATGGAATTAGAAAAGTATGTTGGTTTTAAATTATGGGCACACGTTTTTAAAGGGCGTTAATGCTTTAAAAACTACTTATTCAGTCATTCTGGGATGATCGCACATGCGATTGATGTTTTATATGCTCATACAAATCTAAAATAATACATATATAGTTTTACTATTATTTTACATCATTCTAATGTTATTTTCTAATTTTTTAATTATTACATATAGCTTTTAGTGATTTTAAAACACTAAAAGTGTGTTTTCGGTCATCCTGAGGAAACAAAACATGTGATTGATGTGTTACCTACTCCAATAATTCCAAAATTACTCTATTTTTTTCAAAGTGGTTTAGAATCATCTATTGAGTTTGGAGTGTCACACTAAAATGTAGGATACACCGTTTCCTTCATTTTACAATTTATAAATATAAAAAATTTCTAGATTATTCCTATAAAATGCAATGTTAAATATTAAAGTGGTAACACTAAATACCTTATTCCTAAGGTGCATACTAATAAGGATAAAAAAAGAATTCATGATGATGTCATTGGATTCACTTCTAGGAAATAAAATATGTTAACTGTAACACCCCAAAATTTTAGGTGGTACATCTTTTTAAATTTAATATCTTTGATAGCATACGTTGCACGCAACACCAAACTTAAATGAACCATGATATACTATTAATATTATTTTTTAAAATGAAATTATCTCCTTTCCATTAATTTGGTGGTTATGAATAGGATTTAATAACTTATGAAAACATATTATTGAATTCCTTGGTTACCAATTAAATATAAATAATTATAAAACCCAAATTAATATAAAGAAAATGTTTTTTTAAACTATTTAAATGCGCACAATTTTGTTTTATACAAATGAAATAAAAACATCACACTTTTTTGGATTATATTAATGATATATATATATAATATTAAATATAATGTTTAACATTCATCCTATGTATTTTCTTGACAATATATAATAAAAAATCCAATTTTATACATAAAAGAATCATTTTTCTAAAAATATAGATTTACCGGATTTTGATGGAGAACATGTTTCAAACCTAGTTTTTGACACTTATATAAATTGTATTTGTAAATATAATCTTTTTCTTTGAAATTGGATTATCAAAATTTACTTTTTTTAAAAAAAATTTGGTATTTTTCTGATAGGATTATTTTTTGATGAATAGAGAAAAAATACTATATTTTAATTGAAAACTGCTTTTTCATCTAATTTATTTATATTGTTAGATTATTTCATTAATCGATTTTGATGTATAATGAAATAAATATTTTATCATTTAATCTAATTATGGTATTTGGAATAAATTTCACAATGAATCTGCATATAAAAACATTTCAATCTTTTTAACATTTCTACATTGAAAAACTATTTTCTCATACTGTCAATGGTATTATTTTTTAATTAATTTATGCAATTTCCCTATATTAATTTTTTACAAATATATTCCATATTTCGTATCAAAATCTAAAAATTTATTAAATAGGTCCCTTTAATTTTTTTTAAATATGAATAATAACTTTATTAATATTTTTTATTACCGCAGTTAAGGGTAAATCAGTTAATTAATGGAACAAATTATAATATAAATATTATAAAATTATCCTAATACTTGTTATAATTTCATTGGGTGAGTGTGTTTCAACTAAAATAATCATTGAACTTATATTTTAACCTTTTTAATCCCCTTGGATTAGAGTATGCCATTTATACTATTATATTAAATCAAAATTCGATTTTGCCACATTTTCATTTTTAGCAAGTGAAATATTTTTATTATGGGGTTATATAAGTAATATTTTATATTATAAATAGTCTTAATAAATCTAAAATTTTTATCTACAATAAGTAAATTTATTTTTAATTTTTAGTGATAAAATAAGTACCTTAAATGATGACATAATGATGATGGATTAATTGTTTAATTAATGGAATAATAAAATAAATGATATTATAAATATTAAAATAAATATAATTTTATATTTTTAATTTCATCCATGAATGTTATGGATGAATTTTACATAATAATTATGATTTAAAAGAGTTTTTTTCAATATATAATGTTGTTATTATATTTCTAAAAATTCATTTATGAATAGTTTCAAAATTTACGTTAATGATATGGTAAAATAAATAATATTTTATTAAAGATAAAAAAACATAAAATCTAAAAATTGACTAAATGGGTGTTATGAGTCTTAAAATTTCATCAATTACTATTTTATTGGTCTTTTGACATTTTATTGTAATTATATTAACCCTCAAAGTTGAAATTACATGATATCGTGGTATGAAATAAAAAGGTTAAATAATAGTTAAAGCAAAAAGATAAGAATAAAAAATAGTAAAAACTTAACTAATTTTTATTGGATGAATTTATTTAAACCCAAAATAATCCTATATTTTAAATTAATAAGTTTTTATACTTTTTTATTATAAAATTAACATATATTAATTTAATATTTTGAATATTTCCAAGAGTACCCCTCCCTAATCTCATAAAAAGGCACATCTTCTCCTCTTTTATTAAAACTTTAGAACCACATTGTATCAGAAAAAACCCAATAAAAGTATCATCCAAACAACCCTCAATTCATACTATAATCCTTACTTTAGGAATAAATCCAACCAATGAATTCCTTTTTAGAAAATCAAAAGGGGATACAAAAAGAATGGTAACGTTTATCAAAGAATATATTTTTTGTTTCATTTATACCTTAAAACCCATTAAAATATTTTTATTTCATGTTTATATTTAACTATAATATCTTAAATATACTTATATGTTGTTATATTAAGGGTTGTACCTACACTTACAAACACTTCCATCTAATGGTTAATGAATATATTGCTCTTGTATACGCCAAACTACCACCTCATGGAACGATGTTGTTATTTTTCATTTACCACATCTCATGGTTGATAATTATGATGAAAACTAATTTTTTATATAATATAAATGGTATTTATGATGTGTGTATTCTTATCTAATTATAATTCACAACATTTATTTTTATTCTTTTAAATATGATAAATAAATAGAAGTAGAGTTCATGTGTACGCATGACCTACCGTCTCAATGAATGGTTCATTTCATTTGTTATCTCCAAATATTATGGATTATTATGAATAAATATATTCTTGATATATATGATATTTAAGTCATGTTTTACATTATAGAGATTATGAAATCATGATCTAATTAATAGGAACAACAAGTAACAAGTCAAAACATACTCAAAAAACAATGCAATTAGCACCCAAAATAGTGAATATAATATTGTTAACAAATGAGTAATGAGATACTATATGATATTATAAATATATGTATGGTTATAATAAAAGTTAATAACATGTTTAAAACCTTTATACATGAGTTCAAATAATGTTAAACCAAAGGAAATAACAAGGTATTTAATTTTCTCATCTCACTATTACTTTTGTGAGATATATGCCTTATGTATCCCTTATTTTTGTTTTGTGATGTATATACTACTCCTTTGAAATGTTATATAATTAATATACTTATTATGATGATATTATAATTTTAATTTATTGATATTACTTCACAAATCTTATAATTAAAAATATTCAAAGTGGTATTTAACTCTATTGAATGTTTGGAGATTCTTTTACTCAAGAATTTTTAAATGATATCATTTAAAATATTTTCATCTATGTCAACATCCTTTTTTTAATCTTTTGTTGAGGATGTACTTGAATAATTCCATTCATTATATTCCTTTTCTTTGTTGATAGTGTATTGATATTCTGTAAGACTAGTTCTTCCAAAACTGATTATTTTTAATTTTATTAAGGCATCACTACCAAAAAAACAGTACATTAGAAGGGGATACTTAGTGGGGTTATGCACAAACCCCTCTAAATTCATTTTTTATTTTATTAGAAAGGGTTATGAAAACCCCCTATAATCGTAGAATTTAGAGGGGGTTATTAACCCACTCTAAATTAATTATCTATAAAAATTATTGGAGGATTATGTACAACCCTCGATAATCATTGAATTTATAGGGGTTATGGACCCCCTCTAATTTCATAAATTATAGGGAGATTTGAACCCCTATAAAAATTTTAACATTATTTTTTTAATATCAAGTTTGGTTTTAGAGGGGGTTGAAACCCCCTCTAATGTCATAAATTAGAGGGGGTTCAGAACTCCCTCTAATATCATAAATTTGAGGGGGTTGAAAACCCCCTCTATTGTCTTAAATTAGAGGGGTTTCAAAACCCCTCTCTAATATCTTTACATTAGAGGGTGTTATGAACCATCACTATTTTTTTTAAATGAAACTTCCATAATATATATATATATATATTTAA
Source organism: Viscum album (assembly GCA_963277665.1). Taxonomy (NCBI): domain Eukaryota; kingdom Viridiplantae; phylum Streptophyta; class Magnoliopsida; order Santalales; family Viscaceae; genus Viscum; species Viscum album. The sequence continues at coordinate 2,101,957,688 of OY728147.1, read as the reverse complement.
AACATAATATATAAATGTATTTAAATACATCATACGAATATATTATATAAAATATTTATATGATTTTATTTTATTGTATTGTATTTACAAATATAAATAAATATATTTTTATAATATTATGTACATTAATATATTTTATTTGTATAAATTTTATTTCATATAATATTAATTATTTATAATATAAAATCATAAACATATTATATAAATATATACATAAATATAATTTATTTAAAAAATATATCATATAAAAACACAATATTATAGTTTTTATAATTATATTATAATAATAACAAATATATTTTTAAATAATATATTTATGATTTTATATTTTATACAATTAATATTATATAAAATAGAATTTATACAAATAAATATATATTAATTTACAAAATATTATACAATTATATTTATTGAAATACATATAAATTAATGAACATGATAATAAATATATGAATTTATCTACATTATATAAATATTTTTAAGAATTTTATTTCATATAATATTTATTACATATAATGTACATATTATTTATATATAATATAAAATTGTATTTCAAATAACAATATATAAATATTTGTATAAATTGTATTTTATATAATATTATTTATATATAATATAAATATTTTATAAATTGTATTTCATATAGTAATAATTATATATTAATTATATATAATATTAAAAATTATTTATAATAATGTAAATAATAATAAACATATGTATTCAAATAAATTATAAAAATATATTTTTAAATACCTTATATAAATATATTAAGTAAATACATACATACATATATATATTCTTAAAATAAACATGTATAAAATATAAAAATATGTATTTAAATATAAATATAATTTACATAAATATACAATATAAATGTATTGAATATAATATATATATGATATATATAATTAAATAAATGTATAATATTTATAAAAACAACATATAATTTTTATAGTTTAAAAACCAGGTGTAATAAGAATAATAATAATTATATAAATATATATTATAATTATATGAGAACTATAAATATTATATAAATACATAAATAAACACAGATAAATATAAATGTATTTATAAATATATATTTATATATGTAAATATAATTATTAATATGTATTATATGAATAAATTTGTATATAATATATAAATATGTATTTATGTATATAAATAATATAGATGAATATATTTATAAATATCTAATCATAAGAGTATATATATATATAAATATATAGTTTATATAAATTTATATATTGGTTATATGTTTAAATGCATTTAAATATATTCTCTAAATAATATTTATTAGAATAGACAATAAAATATATATAAATATATCCATGCCTAGAAAAATACCAAAATTTGAACTGTTGTAGTGGTAGTAGTGTGTGACTTGCATGCACAGGGGACTGAGTAGTCCATGTTTGAATCCCTCATGTAGATTTATTTTACACTGTAATTGTCGGGTTGGGGGACTAGCGGTGTGGGGTGTGGCAGAGTGGGAGGGATTTTGGACAGGCAATGCTGAGTGTGGTAGAGAGAGAGGGTGGGCTGGTGGACAGGTTACACGGGGCATGGGAGAGAGGGCAGATGGGTCGGGGGACAGGCGACACGGGGCATGGGAGAGAGGGAGGGTGGGCTAGGGGACTTGCATATTGGGGCGTGGGTGAGAAACTGGATGAGAAGGGGAAGGGATGGGGAACGAGATGGGTTAGGGAAGGGGGGAACTGGGGGGGGGGGTTAGAGAACTGGTTGAGACAGGGCATAGGGAACATGAATCAATTTTTTTTGGAAATTTAGGGGTGGTTCTAACCACCCATAAATTTGTTCCTTAAAATCAATTAGGGGTGGTTATAAACCACCCCTGAATTGATAAATTATTTAGAAGGGGTTTAAACCGCTTCTAAATTGCCTAGTTCTGGTAGATTTATGGCGACAATAGATGGGGTTTAATCCCCATCAAATGCAATCACGTCTAATGTTCATCCTAAAATACTAGTGGTTAATGAAAAAAATCGATAACCATACATTATAGCCGCTTTAGCGGAGGTTCACCACAATAGTCGCAAAATCCTTTAGAGGGGGTTATAACCCCCTTTAAAGGCAAAAAACAACCCCTTCCAATGATAGCATTTTTTTGTAGTTCATATTTATTCAATTGTATTATTTATTCATGTGAGGAATTCATTGGACTTATAAAGTTATAGGTGGGGTCTGCTATATTCCCTAGATGCATCAATAGATCTCATGAGACAAACTAGTTTGGGTTTTGGCTAATTTTATACCCATTTATGTATGGTGTCTTGACAGAAGCCTTGACAGTATGTTTATAATGTCTTAAATTTTTCATTCCCTCATTACGAGTTTAGTTATTGATATTTGATGTGATTATTTGACTAGTAGAATATCAATTGTTATGTTTCATTCTCATGTGATTATTCAAAAGGAACTTTTTGATAATCTTTCATTCTTGGAATATTATTCTCAGGTTATTAATTAAATGGAATGTGTTTTAGTTATTAACCTTAATTTATTATTTGTATTTATTTATGATAGCTTCCACTATATATATACCCTTATTGAGCATCTGAGATCACCCTTTTCTTATGTTTAATCTTTGCCCATGGTTATAATTAGTATATTACGACTTATGTGTAGGTTTTTGATATGGGGTATAATGGTAGACCTAATGAAATTCTTTTTATATCTTATGTTTCTAAATGTAATGTGGATTTCATGTATGTATCTAGTTTACCAAGAATACTAACCTTTTTGGTCCCTTGGGATATTATCACTTGTATCTCATGATAATTTAATAAATTAAGGCACCATTTTAGGGATTCTAGGATTGGGGTGTTATTAATGGTATTAGAGAAATTTTAGTAGAAACCTTGGGAACTAGATTTATGAAAGCATAGAGTAGGGAACACAACCCATTGGTTTAGTATGTGTGAAAAAATTATTTAAGGAATAATGCCTTTGTATTTTATGTACATATGTTTAATGATAAGGATAACCATTAGGGTTTATATGATCATTGAATTTAACATAATTATGTTAATTTATATTATTGGGATAAAAAATGATAGGTATTAGATAAATTTAATGTTAAAAAATGTTATTGTTATTTTTTAGGACTTTATCATATTTTGGGAATGTTATAAGAATTATATAGTTTTAGAGAAGAAATAGAATATAGGATGGGTGAAAACCCGTCACATCTGAGAAGGCCATGGGAATTAAACTCACAATCGAAGGGCGATAATAAGGTATAACTTACAACTATCCCACATAAAGTCTTGGTTAGTATGTATTTTTATTTTTCGTTAAATGATTATCTAGATGATGAATATGTTGATTATGGGAAAAAATTATCATATTGGAAAATGATTTAGCGATTATTTGATTAATATTATTTTAGAATATGCTCAATATTTTGGGAATCCTATAAGATTAAGGTAAAAAATATATTATGAGGAATAATGGTTGAATTGTATTTTGGAGTCAAATATGATTTTATTGTGGTCTTATGGTGATTAAATCTATTTATGAAAATTGTTAACATATCTTGGACATTATTTGATTCAGGAAATTAAATTTTTGGTATGGGAAATTATGAGTAATTGATGTTATTTGGAAGACTATGTGATCACATCCATTTGATTTTTTTGGTTTCAATCTTATTCTAAAAATATTTTTGATGAAGGATAGTTATTTTTTGAATGATCTATGTTGAACATTGGGTATTACTATTTAATTTTGGTGATTAAAGTTTTTTCTCATCATATAAATGTTTATTGTTTTTGGAGAATCTAATGATAATTTTTTTTTTAAATTTAGTGACCTTATAAATTTTGGTCTTTGAGATTGGAATGAAATATTTTGGACCAATATAATGGTTAACTATTTATGGAATTGATTAAGTTGAACTTTGGATATTATAGTTTAAGGATAAAGTCTGATTTATTGGATACTATGTGATAACCTCTTTGGTTTTAATAAACATTTAAATTTTGAAGTAAATACTTGTGGATAATATGAATTGTTAAAAGTTCTTCAGGAATAAAAATTCATCTTAAATACATTTGGTGAAAAAGATGATTTTTTTGAGGAAATTGATTAAAGGATGAAACTCTAATTTTTAATTAAGTATATTTCTTTATGTTATTATCCATGTATAAAAATAATTACTCAACTCTAGTAAATAATTTTGTAATGAGAAATTATATTTGTTTAATTTTATACTGAGAAATCAATGTACACTTTATCCCATCACAAATTTAGGGTTTTCTGAGGTAGACTTTCTAATGAAAATGTTCTCTATCACTCTCTGTTAGAACTTGATAATTTGATTTCTCTTCCATGTCCCATTTTTTACTTCTCACTAATGTTATTCTATTTGAAAGCCTAATTTTTTGGTGATCCTTACTTTATGTTCTCTCTTATAAAGAGGATATTTTACTGACCCTATTTTCAATGCGGGTTTCTCATAAAAGAATTTTGATGTATCAAACTTTAATTTTTTAATTTCAATTTTAAATTGTGAAGAATAAATTTATTGAATGATTTAATAATGTAACACCCCATTATTTTTGAGTATGTAACTTTTTAAATTTAATCTCAATGATATCTTACGTTTCTTGTAACACCGAGCTTAAAAAACCACATTATACTGTTAATATTATTATTTAAAATGAAATTATTTCCTATACGTTAAATTGGTGGTTATGAAAAGGATTAAATAAATTATAAAAATATATTATTTAATTTATTGGTTACTAATTAAATATACATAATTATAAAAATTAATTTAAAATAATGAATTTTTTTTTATAAAAATAATTTAAATGCCCAGAAGTGTGTTTTATACAAATAAAGTAAGAAAATAATACTTTTTAGAATATATTAATTAAATATTTATAATATATTAAATATAATTTTTAACATTAAGCATATGTTTTTTCTAGATAATATATACAAACAAATCCAATTTTATTAATAAGAGAAGTATTTTTCTAAAAAGGTAGTTTTAACGTCTTTTGATGGTGCACTTGTTTTTAAAGTTGTTGTTGAAACTTTTATAAATTATATTTTACCAACTAATATTATTCTTTGAAATTGGATTATCAAAATTTACTTGGGATTAAATTTTGGTATTTTTGGATAATATTCATTTTTTGATGAATAGTGATAAAAAATATTGTATTTTAATTGAAAATGCTTTTTGGTATAATTTATTTAAATTTATATATTAAATTTTAGACTAGTTTCAATTTAAATTTCAATCAATATTTTATCATTTAATCCAATTAAGGTAATTTTAATTAATTTTACATTGAATTTGGATACAAAAACATTTAAATCTTTTGGACATTTTTAATTTAAAAACTTGTTTTCTCATTTCATCATCATGGCTAATTTTTAATTAATTTATTCAATTTTTATGTTTTTAATTTTGTAAAATAGATTCCATATTTGGAATCAGAATGTTAATGTTTAGAAAATATGTCCCTTTTTGGACAATATGAATAATAACTTTAGTAATATTTTTTATTACAATGGTTAAGTGTAAATAGGGCAATTAATGTAAATATTATATTATAAATATTTTAAAATTACCCTAACACTTTTCCTAATTTGATTATATTTTTGTATTTCAACCAAAAAAATCCTTGGCCTGAAATTATATCCTTTGGAATCCACATGGATGCATGTATGACATTTATAATATTATATTAAAAGAAAAGTCAATTTTATCACACTTTTTTTAACAATTTCAATATTTTTAATATGGGGTTATATAAGGGATATTTTTGACTATAAATAGTTTTTAGAAATATTTTTTCTATACAACATGTAAATTTATTTATAATTTTTAGTGATAAAATAATTACATTAAATGGTGACATAATGATGATATAATAATTGTTTAATTAATGGATGAATCAAATAAATGATATTAAAAATATTAAAATAAATATAGTTTGACATAATTAATGTCATAAAATAATTTTATGGATGACTTTGACATGTTATGGATGCATTAAAAGATATGGTTTGAAGATATAATGTTGTTATTGCAACATCCTACCCATCTAATTGGCTTGAGAGGGCGGGGGAATGTTACTTGGCCTTAAGCGATGTTCCCAAGATGCCAAAGGTTAGCAATAAACGCTGAGGGATTCAAGAATAAAGTGGGGAACAATTTTCCCTTAAGAAAAAACTAACAAAACCATCCACAAAATATATGATGCATTTAAAAAAAACAACCAAAATCATACATTACCAAAAGACAACCAACTAATCCATAACGACCCCCCATGCCAAAATAACCAAACACAACATGAGAGTACTATGAAGAAGACTAAACAAGAGACCCAAAATAAACCAAGACACACTCCACAACTCCACACCAAGATCCATGATCTAATCACCACCACATCTCCCAAGCATCACCACGAACCACCACTAGTACAAAAACCTTTTTTACGTCGGTTTTTATTTTCTTTTTAACGTCAGTTTTTAGGCGACGTTATTGTGAGAGACGTTAAAAATATGATTTTTTACATTTTTTATTTAATAACTGATGTAAAAAATGGAGTTTTATGGTTTTTAACGTCAGTTTTTAAAAAACTGACGTGAAATACATTCTGCAAAGGGCATTAAGAGGCCATTTTTTATGTCAGGTTTTTCAAAAACCAATGTTAAAACCCCATTTTTTACTCCGGTTATTTAATAACTGACGCTAAAATTTATTTTTATCATCGTTTATTAAATAACGGACGTAAAAAATGTTTACCATCTTGTATAAAATTTCATAATCTTTCATTTGACAGGTCATAGAGCTCAAACGGAATTACGGATCCAAAGTTATGACCATCAGAAGTTTGATATTTTTTTGAGGAAAGATTAAATGAGGTAACCGTAGCATCATCTTAGAAAGAAATTTTGAATCCATAGGGGGATTTGTAGTTTTACCATGATATAAATAATCATCCATAATTATAATAAATTAATAATCATTAAATGGTATATCAATTAAGAAAATTACGCATAGAAAATATAAATCATGGGAGAATAATTACAAATACCATGACGAGGTCAAGGAAATAAAAAATTGTTGATTCAAGGGGAAGATCAAACAAGTTGATTCGATGGAATGATATTGGTTGAATGAAATGATCGTAAAATGGTATATTAATTAAGAACACAAATCATAAAAACCCTAAATCATAGATATATGATTAAACATACATTGACAAGATCGCAGAGAGAAGAAATAATTGATTCACATTGAAGATCAAAAGAGTTGACTGGGTGGAACGATATTGGTTGAAATAAATGATCATTAAATTATGATATCTGTGTAATGGAAACATATAATTTTGATGCTAAGAGAAAATGCAGTATTAAAAATTTTAGGCGACAATTCAAAATTTTGATGCCGTAATGTAAAAAAATTGAAATTTCACTTTCGCAGGATACTAAAATTATATTTTACGTCAGTTTTATGATAACCGATGTGAAAAGATATTAAAATTTTCACTTATTTTTCATGTCAGTTATTATAAAACTGACATGAAAAATCTATCTTCATCACTTTTTCACATCGGTTATTATAAAACTGACGTTAAAAATCAATTTTCATGACTTTTTCACATTTGTTTTTTAATAACCGACGTTAAAAGGTATTTTTCACATAAGTTATTTAATAACAAATATGAAAAAAGTTTACAAAAATGTAGTTCATTTCCCAAGATTTAATTTGACATCTCACATATCTCAAACGGAGTTATGGATTAAAAGTTATGGCTTTCAGAAGTTAATCATCTCTAAAGTATGTCTTAAGGAATGCCAACTTCTGAAGGCCATAACTTTTAATCCGTAACTCTGTTTGAGCTCCGTGACTTATCAAATTAAATCCTGGGAAATGAAATACATTTTTTTAAACTTTTTTTATGTTAGTTATTAAATAACCAACATTAAAAATCGATTTTCATGACTTTTTCACGTTGGTTATTTAATAACTGACGTTAAAATGTATTTTTCACGTATGTTATTTAATAACCGACGTGAAAAGGTTTACAAAAATTTAGTTAATTTCCCTAGACTTAATTTTATAGCTCACGGAGCTCAAACAGAGTTACATATTAAAAGTTATGGCCTTTATAAGTTGATCATCTCTAAATGATTTCTTAAAGAAGGCCATCTTCTGAAGGCCATAACTTTTAATCCGTAAGTCCGTTTGAGCTCTGTGAGCTGTCAAATTAAATCTTAGGAAATGAACTAAATTTTGGTAATCCCTTTTAACGTTGGTTATTAAATAACCGACATGAAAAATTCATGAAAATCAATTTTTAACATCAGTTATTTAATAACCAATATTAAAAATAAGTGAAAATTTTAATATATTTTCATGGAAATGGATTTTTCACGTCAGTTATTAAATAACCGACATGAAAAAGTGATGTACATTGATTTTACACGTTGGTTATTATATAACTGACGTGAAAAATTAGATAAAATGGATTTTTCACGTCGGTTCTAAAAAACCGATGTGAAAAAGGGTGACATAAAAAAGGTTTTTGTACTAGTGAACTATCAATGAGGTGCTTTACCTTTACCTATGTACTAAAATACAACATCTGCAAAAGCACCAAAGTGCCAAGAAGGGGATGAGTACTAATACTCAATAGATTTTCCTCAAAGGACTTCCTTATAAACTCCACTAGGATAAAATTATTATCACATTTATATAAACAGTTTATATAAAATAGTCAATAGAGCAACAACTTAAAACATGCCAAAAACTTCTTATCAAGCCATTTCCACCCAAACTAACACAACACATAGGAAAACCAAACAACCATAACACAATCCAATTCACTGTTCCCAGTTAGCACAACAAATTCCATATTTGAGAAACAATGCACAACAAATAAACCATTACAATGGGACTTCCTCCCATCCTGTTCACCCCATTCTAAACTAGCGGTACTTCCCAACCACTATCCATAACCTTTTATAGTGAGACTTCCCACCCAATTTCTTAATGGTGATTCTTTAACCACTATACATCACTTTTTATAGTGAAACTTCCCACCTACTTCCATATAACCAACAAAATCCATAACACTCAATCAACTAACAAGCACAAATCACCAGTGCCACACAATAAGCACACCAACATTTCAAAAACATGAAAATTAACTTCAATAAATCACCCATTTATTTAAAACAACCTTTAACTTACTTTTCATGCCCATAAACATATTTATTGAAAAACCAAATTTCACAAAACATTTTTATAATCAGCTACTAATGATTTTAAAATCACACAACAAGCCCCTTTTTGAAACAATAACTAATTTTCTCCCAAATACCCCAAATCATCATCAAATAGATTTCCAAAAAGATTTCAACATCAATATCACAATTAATTTCATGAATTTTCTTTAATTATAACAAAAACTACTAGTTCTAACCAAGTGGAGTCAAAAGAGAAGCCACCTACCTTTAGGGTTTCGGTAAAATCAACCCACAAGCAACCACACCCCAGTACGGGAAAATGAACCACCAAAACCGATCTAGATCCCCTTCCCTAACATCCAAAATCCTTAAAATCAATACCCAAGGAAACCAAAACCATAGATCTATATGAAACGTATTTAGATCTAGAAAACCAAGAAGGGGGGAAGAGTAGATCTAGAGGAAACCAAAGAGAAACCAAGAGAAGAGACTTACCTGGGATAAAAAACATTCAAACCAACTTGAAACCCCTTCGATTTGCTTACAAATTGAGTGGGAGAGACCCTAAAACCCTTGAGAACCAAACATACTGAATGAGTCTCGAGTGGGACAGAGTTTGGAGTGAAATGAGGCATGGTTGAGGGAGAAAGGCTTTTAAAAACCCTATTTTTAAGTGGTCACACAATTAGTCTGCACAATTTGGAAAACCGTGCACTAACCATGCACAATATACTATCTAGAGAGAAGGGATCTTCATGGCTGTATCACACAGTTTGGAAAATCGTGCGCAAGCCTTACGAAGACTACTATCTCCCTCTGCACAGTTTCTTGGATAACCCGCATAGTTTCCCCTAACTGTGATCAAACCATACACCCTTAGAAAATCCTCCAAACTTGTTAAAAATCATTGCAACCTATCCCAAATTATTCCCAAATCATACCATGCACTTTAAAAAAAATAAAAAGACATAAAAAAGGTTACATACCTAAAACCCAAGGGTGCTATATTCTCCCCACCATTGGAATTTCTATCCTTAGAATGTAGGGAACCATTACTTTTCCAAAAGAGCTCGGGCAATTTCTCGACCATGTCTTTCTCCCACTCCCAAGTCTCCTCCTAAATCTGAAAATGCATCCACAAAACACGAAATAAACTGATTCTTTTACCATATAAGACTTTCTATTTCCTATCCACAATCTACACTGGCATTTTCACCAAAGAAGCATCCAGTTCTAGCTCAACATGCTCCCAACGAATCACATGGTCACGATCCAGCTAATACTCTTTCAACTACGACATATGAAACACATTGTTCACCACACTAAAACGTGGTGGAAAATCCAAATGATAGTACACCTCTCCAATATTTTCAAGTATCTCAAAAGGCCCAATATACCATAGAGATAACTTACCCTATTTCCCCTAACTGACGATGTTCCAACCTAGGATAGATTCTCAAAAACACATGATCACCCACCTCAAATGACAACAGTCGTCGATGATAGTCCACATATAATTTTTGATGACTCTGACCCATCTCTATCCTCCTGCTGATCAAATTGATTTTCTCCGTAGTCTCTTGGACAAGGCTTGGTTTGATCATCGAAGTTTTACCTATTTCCACCCAACATAGTGGAGAACGACACAGCCGTCCATATAAAGTCTCAAACAGAGCCCTATGTATCGAATTTTGATAACTGTTATTATAGGATAACTCCACCAACGGTAAGTGCTCCTCCCATGAACCAGAAAAATTAATCACACAAGCCCTTAACATATCCTCCAAGGTTTGTATCATCCTCTCATATTGTCGTTCGTTCTGAGGATGATACGCCATGATCATCATCAACTGTGTCCTAAGGGATTGCTACAAGTATTTCTATAAATGAGATGCGAACCTTATATCTCTGTCTGATACGATCGAAGCTGGAACACCATGACTCTTTACCACCTCCTGGATATAGATTTTGGACAGATCCCCCACCTTATGAGATTCATGAATCTGGATGAAATGGGCTGACTTTGTGAGACGATCCACAGCCACCCATATGGCATTATGTTTCCTGACCATTCTTGAGAGGCTCGTCATAAAATCCATTTCTATTTTCTCCCATTTCCACACTGGGATAGGTAAAGACCGCAACATGTCTACTGGCCACTGATGCTCTAACTTCACTTGCTGACAAGTAAAGAATCTTGAAACAAACTAAGCCACATCCCTTTTCATACCATCCCACCAAAACTACGCCTTCAACGCTTTATACATTTTCTAAATTCTAGGATGGAAAGACCACCTTGAATGATGATAAGCCCTAAGAATTTCCCCCCAAAAAACCAATGGTACCTCCATCCGATTCTGAAAACATAAGATTGCATTCCCATTCAGTTCCCAGTTCTCAATGGTCTCTCCACCATTGAGTTTTGACCTCATTGCCATATATTCAAAATCAGATGCATGTGCCTCTTTAAGAAAACCATAAAAGTCCATAACCAACAAAACTAGAAATAATACCACTCTGTCACCTCGAACCTCACATTCCAACTGCATGTTGACTATGACTGACATCAACTGCCACTGATCTGATGCCTGCTTCACCACTTGAGCATATGATTTCCTTCTTAATGAATCTTCCACCAAATTTCCTTTACTCGATGTGTACATTAAGTTGAAATAAAACATATGGAGATATTACATCCATCTGTTTGGCCTCAGGTTCAAATCTCTTTGTGAAAGGATATTCTTTAAGCTATTGTGATCGGTAAACACTATAAATGTTTCACTAAAGAGATAATGATGCCACATCTTTAAAGCATGAACCATTTCCACCAGATCCAAATCATGTATTGGGTAGTTCTTCTCGTGAAACCTCAAATTACATTAGCCATATGAAACCACATGATCCCCCTACATAAGAATGCACCCCAACCCTGATCCCAATGCTTCACAATACACCAGGTACCCTTTACCTGGTTCTGGAAAAACCATGATTGGGGATGATGTAAGGTGATCCTTTAACTCTTCAAAGCATTTCTAGAACTTCTCATCCCATTGAAATGGGATATTATTCATTTTCATAGCTATCATCGATGTATCCAATCATAAAAAATCACGAACAAAATGTCGATAATACCCAGCTAGACTAAGGAATCTATGTATCTCAAAAACATTCTTTGGCGGTTTCCATGAGGTAACCGCCTCTATCTTTTCTAAATCAACAGAAACACCCCTCTCATAAATAACATGGACAAATAAACAAACTTCCTGTATCCAAAAGTCACATTTTGATAATTTGTCATGCAACCGGCAATCCCTAAAGATCCCCAACACTATCACCAAGTGATTCTCAAGCTTTAACCTTGTCCTCAAATACACTAGTATATCATCCAAAAATAGCACCACAAAAGAATCCATATATCTATGAACTATCTGATTCATCAATGTCATAAAGACTGTTGGTGCATTTTTTATAACAAAGGGAATAATTGTAACACCCCAAGCTTCCACGGTACGCTTCTCTTTGAATAATACAGTAGCGTGTGTTGTATGCAACTTCGAGTTCTAACACACCACAACCAATCAAACTAGCCATTATGAATAGTAATACCCACTTTTTGAAATTTTAAAAATATTATATTTCAAAATGGAATTCATTTTTGGATTTGGAATATCGAAATTATCTTAGGGTGAATTTTTGGTATTTTTCGGAAAACATTCAATTTTTGATGAATAGTAAAAAAACACTGTGTTATAGTTTAAAATCGAATTTCTTATTTAAATAATTATTTATTTTATTTAAATTTAATTAAGTTAAAAATAGATACAAAATACCTATATATGTTCAATGTAATTCATTGGAGGTAATTTAGAATAATTTTAGGTATATAAAAATTTTATTGATCTTTTCACCGTATTTTACCCACCTCCTAGAAGAATTTGGAAATTCATATAAAACATAATTTTACCGCTTCTGTGAGTGGAATTTCAAAAATCCAAGAGACACGGTTAATATCAAGGAGTAAAATGTGGCTCAATAAGATAAAAATATTTTTTGGTGAATAGTAACTTTTTACTTTTATTTACCACGGCTAAAAGTAAATAGGGTAATTGAGGGTAGAAATGATATTAATATTACCCTAACACATGTCCTAATTCTATTGGATAGGTGTATCTCGACCAAAAACAACCTTAGGAATAAAATATTATCATTTAGGTCCACTTGGATTAGATTAGTACATTTATTATTATTTAATTCAAAGAAGAGTTAAAAGAGTTAAAATCAAATTTTAATAACTAACCAATTTTTAATATAGGGTTATAGATAAGATAAATTAGATTATAAATATTCATTAGAAATATAAAAATATTTCCTACATAATGGTATTTTATTTATAATTTTTATACATTAAATAATTTAATTTATTTGTAACACAATGGTGATGCAGTAATTACCAAATTAATGAAATATTAAAATAATTGATATTATAAATATCAAAATAAATGTAATTTGATACTTTTTATGAATTACACTAATTTTAAAGATTAATATGACATATTAGGATTGGTTATATAATTTTTTTCTAAGTAATAATGCTTTTAAAAAATTATCAAAAACAAAATACCCAATAGTCTCAAAATTGACATAAAAGAGATTTTAAAACAAATATTATATTATTAATTGATATTATATTCCTAAAAATATAAGGTTCAGAAAAGGACTTATATAATGATAGTTTTATCATTAATGGACCACTTGGGTGTCTCTGGGAGGTATATAGTAAGTTTATTAACTATATAATATAAAAATACAAAGAGACATGGTAAATGTCAAACTATTTAACTAAGAATAAAAATATAAATGATAAGGTTAATATAGTTACCCAAACCTATCTAAAATATATTGGTTGAGAGTATTTCGACCCATCCCCACCTTAACCTTTAAATATTCCACTTTGGAGCCATTAGAAACCGAATATGAATTTATTATAAAATAATATTTCTAGCTTTTCCAAAGGTGCCCCTCACCCCTCTTATAAAAGGTCACTCACCCTTATCACCAATTCACACCTTCAAAACCTTTTGGATTGAACAAAACCTGCCCAAATATTCTCTCAACTTCACTCAATTCAACCTAGAGGCCTTAGTTTTATCATAAATCCATCCTAATTATCCCTTTTGATCAAATCAAAATGAAGAACCTGAAGAAGAGGTAATGTTTTCACCACCCTCTTTCAAGTTCCTTTATTCTTCTACTTCTTCTTTACTTGTTATTAACATTATAAAATAATAACTCCAGTATATTCTATATAATGTGATGTTATTATTAATATGGTATAACCATATTCATTATTCTATCCATCCTTTGAATGACATGTCACCATACGTGCGTACGTACTGCTTACCGTCTCCACATTGTGGTGTAATTGTTATTCAAAACATTATTATTTGGATGGGTATGATAATTATGTGTAATTTATGTAACTAATAAATATAACATGATAATTATTCTGTATATATGACATACCATCCAATTATATATTATTTTAATATCAAAATAATGATATTGTCGCTCGTACGTACGTACGAACTACCGTCTCCACGAACACGATTAGATTCATTCCCCATCGTATCCATTCAAGTCTAATTTTCATTTGATGATTAAAAATAATTTTTAAGGACTTGATATCATTTTTTATATGAATAAGATACAACCTATCCATAAAAAACATGGCTTACATAACAAAACATATAAAATAAAATGAGTAAGTTAACACCCAAAATGACGATAATACTAATATATTATTTACAAAACAATGTTAAAAGATCATATATGATACCATATTAATGTATATGGTTATTGTATAATTTAATAAAAATTATTTCACCATTATACAGGAGGTTAACCTACCCTAAACCAAGGAAAAGTACAAGGTAAGGGTTTATTTCACAATCTCTTCGTTATCTAAGGTTGTTTATACGTAATTATCTACTGGGACCTCTTTATCATCCACATCCAAGTTTCTTAAAAATGTATTTAAAATCATTATAAATATTTTAAAAACCATGGGTTAAAGTCATTTATACCCTTGTTGACTTTTTATAAGATGTTTATAAAGGAATCTTTCTGTTGTTTTGCAAACAAGGTCCTTTTTAATCTTTTCGATAGAATCAAGGTAAGAATGTTTTTTTAACTTATACGACGGGTGCTGCTATTTTTGTCCATTATATAATTGTATAAGCTTCCCTTACAAGATTATAAAGATATTTTCAAAGTAAATGTTTTATTTTATAATTATGTGACTTTTAAATGATTTAAAAAAAGTGGTATTTCTCTCAAACAGTTTTGATTTCATATATGTCAACATCCTTTGATGGATTTTAAGCTTATTTGAAGTTGATTTATTACGATACAAAACTTCCACATTGTATTGATGGTTATGTGATATGTTTTACTGTGTATGTGTTATTTTTATACCATTCATGGTTTATGGAGAAATTATTGACATTTCATATGCTAGTTTTAATACGAAAGTTTATGTTATGTTTAAACCTGTTCATATGAGGAATGCATTGGACTTAATAAGTGACGGGTGGAGCCCACTACAGCTCCTCGATGCAACGGTAGGTCTCATAAGGCAAAATAGTGTCTTGGAACAAGGCCTTGAAAAAATCTTATTTGTAGTCATAGCACAAGGCCTTGACTATGTGGTTATGATAGTCTGGAATTATTCATTCCATCATTATAAAAGTGGTTATTGATATTGCGTGTGATTATTCTATTATTAGAATATCAATGTGAATAAGTAAATGGAATTATTTCATTTCATTTCTTCCATATTATGCTGAAGTTCAAGTTTAAAAGGCTTTTGTTTTAGTTATACTTTGCCTTAAATGTTTATCCATATTTATGAAAGTTTCCACTATATTGTTATCCTTACTGGGCATCTGAGCTCACCCCTTTCTATGTTTTATTTTTCCCAGGATGTGAAGAAGTATTTTATGAATGACCTACAGGGATAGTATAAGGGGATATGTGTGTGGAGACAAGATGTTGTTGTAGTTTTCACTTTATGATGTAATGTAACCATTATGAATGTATCTAGTGATTCCAAGGCTACTAAACTAATCGGTCTTTCGAGACTTGATTTTTTGTGATCATGACAATGTTATGTAATAATGAACTATCTCTGGGTAACTGGGGTCAGGGTGTTACAGTTGGTATCAGAGGAAGTTTAGTACAATCCTTGGGAGCTAGATTTAGATAAACTCTGATTAGAGCAGATGGACCTAAGATGGACTTTGAGGATTAGTATAGAAGAACTTCCTAGAATTTTGATATTGTAGAAATTTTGTGAGTTTTCCAAGCAATACATCCCTATATGGATACGAGCAGGTAGCAGTGGCTCTGGCACAGATGTACCTAGGGGTAAAACCCAAAAACACTACTTTGAACTAGACTCGAACGGGAACTGGTGCACGACAACGGGCCTTGCTGCACTCTTGGTTATAAAACTATCGGGGGATATTCTTAGGATAATTCTCATTTTATTTACAAACCATTATGAAGGGTTTATGAGTATATAATTACTCAGATTTTTTTTATGATTATGGATTATATTCATAAACTGTTCAATTTATTTTAAGTGTTTTACAAGATTGGATTTATGTATTGCTGTTCATAAACTAATCTAGTGTATGCCATTGTTTAGAAATGGACTCTAGTAGAAGAAATGGAAACCGTATCAATGCACACACTCCATGTAGGGATTTCCCTCTTACTCAAGATAATTATAGTGGAGATGGTGATGCAACTGGTGCTGATCAAGTAATCACCATACTGGGAAAACTCAATCAGGTTATGAATAATAACCTTACCCGTATGGAGTACCCTGATCCACAACGTGGAGGATCAATGTTAGATCGCTTCATGAGGAAACAAACACCAAAATTCAATGGGAGTACAAATCCCTTAGTTGTTGAGCAATGGATAAATTCCTTAGAGAAAATATTCCATGCCTTGGGGAGTAACGAAAGGGAAAAAGTTGTCATGGCAGTTTACCGCCTCACTGGAGATGCTGATCAATGGTGGTAATTGATTGAAAACACAAAGGAAGATGATGAAGTATCAAATATTTAATGGAGGTATTTCAAAGTTCTTTTTTTAGAAAAATACTTTCCTCGAGACCATCGATCAGATATAGAAAGGCAATTTCTGAGTCTGAGTCAAAAGGAAGATGAGAGTGTCGCAAAGTAGGAGGATAACTTTACAAGGTTAGCAAGGTATTCTAGAGATTATATACGTAACCCAAGAAGTAAGATTGATCATTTATTTTATGGGTTAAAAACATTTCTTCATCGAGCATTAGTGTCACAATCTTTCTCGTTGTACGGAGATATTGTCTTATGTGCTATCAAGACAGAAAAAGAATTCTCTAAGTCTTACGACTTTAAACAAAAGCAAGAGAAGAAGATATCTCCTGATCACTCTGGAAATAGAAATAAAGGTAAGAAGGGAAAAGTTGATTATCCATCTTGTAGTAAATGTGGGAAGAAACACCCCGATACTTTCTTGAAATGGAATGAGAGTCTATTACAAGTGTGGTAAAAAAGGCCACCAAGCTCGTGATTGCAATGGGAAGAAAGAATCTACCAATGTTCAATGCTACAATTTCAGGGAGATGAGACATTATGAAAATTAATTTTCAAAGCTTCAGGGGAACTTACCTCAAAAAAGTCCAAGGGATCAAGGCCAAGCTTATGCTATCACTACTGATGAGGTAGAAGCTCTGAAAGATGTGGTGGCAAGTAATTTAATGGTTTCCTCAAGTTTAGAAAATGCATTATTTGATTCTGGATCGTCGCATTGTTTCATATCTTCCCAGTTTTCTAAGAAAATTAGATATTTCCAATTTTATCTAACAAGGGAGTTATCGGTTAAAACTTCTAAGGTAAGTATCATTTACTACAAAGTTCTGTGGATCCGTTGCCATTAGGGCATATAAATGTTCTTTATCTGCTGATCTCATCATCATACCAATGATTGAATTTGATATAATCCTCGATATGGATTGGATTTCAGACCATGATGTGATGATTTATTATAAGAAGAATGAGGTTACAATTTTTGATGATGATGATAAGGAACACCTTATCTTTAGAGCAGAATCATCATCACCTAATTCTTATCTAGATCCACCCCTAGTAGCTCAACTAAATTCAATTATTGGGGAGGAAGAGAATGAAATGACTGTGGGTATGGAAAGGAATGTTCAAATAGAGGATGTACCTATTGTGATAGAATATGTAGATGTGTTTCCGGAAGATTTACTTGGACATCCTCCAGAACGAGAAATTGAGTTTTCCATTGATTTAATTCCTGGTTCAAGGCCCATATTGAATACCCCTTATAGAATGGCCACTGTGGAATTAGTTTAACTAAATAAACAACTAGAGGAATTGAGTAATAAGGGATTTATTCGCCCCAGTGTTTCCCCATGGGGAGCCCCTATCCTTTTTGTTAAGAAGAAAGATGGATTTATGAGGTTATGTATCGACTACATGGAGATCAATGCTATAACAATAAAGAACAAGTATCCCCTACCTTGCATTGATGATTTATTTGACCAACTACATGGAGCTCAATAATTTTCAAAGATTTACCTTCGATCTGGATACCATCAATTGTGTGTGAAGAAGGAAGAAATTCTGAAGATAGCATTTTGAACCAGGTACATGCATTACAAGTTTACAGTAATGCCATTTGGGCTGACTAATGCACCCTCTGTTTTCATGGATCTAATGAGCAAAGTTTTCAAGAAATATCTTGATGATTCTGTAGTGGTATTTATTGATGTTATCTGGGTATATTATAAAATCTATGAAGACCATAAAAATCAATTGAGCATTATCCTGAAGACTCTTAGAAGACATGAATTATATGGGAAGTTTAGAAAGTGTGAATTTTGGCTTCAAGAGATTTCTTTTATTGGCCACATTGTATCCAAAGATGGAATTTCTATTTATCCTTCTAAGACCAAGGCAATCCAAGAATGGACAACACCAACTATTATAAATGAGGTACGCATTTTTATTGGTTTATCAGGTTATTATTGGCGTTTTGTTCAGAATTTTGCCCGATTGGATAACCCATTAACGAAGCTCACACATAAAGGGGTTAAATTTGTTTGGACAAAAGAGTGTAAAGAATGTTTTGAAGAACTTAAGAGAAGATTATTCAATGGTCCTATATTGACTCTACCATCGGGGAATGATGGGTTCGTTGTTTATAGTGATGCATCGAATAAAGGAATTGGTTGTGTCCTTATGTAGAATGATAGAGTTATTGACTATGCATCACGACAGCTAAAAATTCATGAGCAAAACTATCCTACTCATGATCTTGAGTTAGCTGCTATAATCTTTTCTTTGAAGATATGGAGACATTATATCTATGGTGAAAAATGTGAGATTTATACTGATCACAGAGTTTGAAGTATATTTTCTCACAGAAAGAACTCAACACGAGGCAAAGGAGATGGCTTAAACTACTCAAGGATTATGATTGCACGATACACTACCACCCAGGGAAGGAAAATAAGGTGGCAGATGCTTTGATTAGAAATGATCATGGAGTTTTGAACAAGATTAGAGTTAAAAAAGATCCTATATACATGGATCTAGTAAAGATGGATATGGGAATCATCATGGAAGGTGAAACATTAATGACTTTTAAAATGTTTTCCAAACCATCTTTACTAGAAAGGATAAAGAGTTCTCAGACCGGTGATGAAGAGTTTCAAAAGAAGATTAAAGCTATAAATGATGGGAGATTGAGTGACTTTGTGTATGAAGATGGAATTTTGAATTTTGGGAAGAGACTTTGTGTTCCCAATATACCTGATCTAAAAAGAGAATTGTTAGATGATTCTCATAGTTTGAATTTCTCTATACACCCTGGGAGCACCAAAATGTATAGAGATTTGAAGGAACATTTTTTGTGGGACAACATGAAGAGGGAGATTTCTGATTTTGTATCAAGATGTATGATTTGTCAACAAGTGAAAGCTGGAAGGCAACAACCTGGAGGAGTCATGCAACCTCTTCCCATACCTAAGTAGAAATGGGATAATATCACGATGGACTTTGTCATAGGACTACCAAAGACCCCTAGAAGGAATAAAGAAATATGGGTCATTGTTGATCGTCTTACCAAGTCAGCACATTTTCTTGCTATAAGGGAAGATTTATCACTTGAACTTCTAGCAAGACTATATATTAATGAAGTTTTGAGGCTTCATGAAGTACCCCTATCAATTGTTTCTGATCGTGATCCCCATTTTACTTCAAGATTCTGGAAAATTCTTTAGAAATCCCTGTATACTGAACTTCGTTTGAGCATTTACTACTTCCCCCAAACTAATGGACCATCAGAACTGACTATTCAAACCTTATAAGACATGTTGAGATCATGCTCACTTGACTTTTAGGGTATGTGAGATCAATATTTACCTCTGGTGGAATTTTCCTATAACAATAGATTCCATTAAAGTATTCAGATGGCACCATATGAAGCGTTATATGGAAAGAGATGTTGCACACCAACTTATTGAGATGATGTTGGTGAAAGAAAACTCGTAGGCCCAGAACTGGTGGAGGAAATGATGGAAAAGGTGAAGGTAATCCAAAACCACATTAAAGCAGCTCAAAGTAGGCAGAAGAGCTATGACGATAACCAAAGGAAGGATTTAGAATTTCAGGAGGGAGATCATGTTTTCTTGAAGGTATCTCCATGGAAGGGAGTTATACGTTTCAGTAAGAAAGGTAAATTGAGTCCCAGGTACATAGGACCTTTCGAAATTCTAGAATGAATTGGGGCTGTAGCTTACCATTTGGAAATGCTGCCAAGTCTCTCCAAAGTTCATGATGTGTTCCATGTATCACTGTTGAGAAAATACATGCCCGACCCAATGCATGTACTCACCTATGAGGAATTAGAACTGGAACCCGATATGTCTTATTGCGAAGATCTTGTCAAGATTCTTGATACAAGAGAACAAGTGCTGAGAAACCGGACGACTCGTCTGGTAAAAGTTCTATAGAGAAACCATAAAATAGAAGAGGCAACATGGGTACCCAAGGAAATTATAATGAAGAATCACCCAAGTATTTTCATGTGGTAGTATTCTAGAAATTTCGAGTACGAAATTATTTGAAGGAGGGGAGAATGTAACACCCCAAGCTTCCACTTTACACTTCTCTTTGAATAATACATTAGCGTGTGTTGTACGCAACTTCGAATTCTAACACACCAAAACCAATCAAACTAGCCGTTATGAATAGTAATACCCACTTTTTGAAAATTTTAAAATTTTATCTTTCAAAATGGACTTCATTTTTGGATTCAGAATATCAAAATTATCTTAGGGTGAATTTTTGGTATTTTTCTGAAAACATTCAATTTTTGATTAATAGTGAAAAAACACTAAGTTATAGTTTAAAACCAAATTTTTTATTTAAATAATTTTTTATTTCATTTAAATTTAATTAAGGTCAAAATAGATACATAATACCTATATATATTCAATGTAATTTATTGGAGTTAGTTTAGAATAATTTTAGATATATAAAAATTTTATTGAACTTTTCACCGTCTTTTACCCACCTCTTAGAAGAATTTGGAAATTCACATAAAACTTAATTTTACCACTTTTGTGAGTAGAATTTCAAAAATCTGAGACACACGGTTAATATCAAGTAGTCAAATGTGGTTCAATAAGATAAAAATAATTTTTAGTGAATAGTAACTTTTTTACTTTTATTTACCACGGTTAAAAGTAAATAGGGTAATAAAGGGTAAAAATGATATTAATATTATCCTAACACATGTCCTAATTCTATTGGACAATTGTATCTCGACCAAAAACAACCTTAGGAATAAAATATTATCGTTTAGGTCCACTTGGATTAGATTAGGACATTTATTATTATTTAATTCAAAGAAGAGTTAAAAGAGTTAAAATCAAAGTTTAATAACTAAAACATTTTTAATATAGGGTTATACATAAGATAAATTAGATTATAAAAATTCATTAGAAAGATAAAAATAAATCCTACATAATGGTATTTTATTTATAATTTTTATACATTAAATAATTTAATTTATTTATGACACAATAGTGATGCAGTAATTACCTAATTAATGAAATATTAAAATAATTGATATTATAAATATCAAAATAAATGTAATTTGAGACTTTTTATGAATTCCAATAATTTTCTACGTTAATATGACATATTATTATTGGTTATATAATTTTTTCTCGAAGTAATAATGCTGTTATGAAATTATCAAAAACAAAATACCCAATAGTGTCAAAATTGACATAAAAGAGTTTTTAAAACAAATATTATATTATTAATTGATATTCTATTCCTAAAAATCTAAGGTTCAACCAAAGAAATTATATAAATATAGGTGTATCATTAATAGACCACATGGGGGTCGCTTGGAGGTATATAGTAAGTTTATTAACTATATAATATAAAAATACAAAGAGAAATGATAAATGTCAAACTATTTAACTAAGAGTTAAATATAAATGATAAGGTTAATATAGTGACCCAAACCTGTCTAAAATCTGTTGGTTGATATGATTTCGACCCATACACACCTTAAACTTTAAATAATCCACTTTTAAGCCATTATAAACCAAATATGAATTTATTATAAAATAATATTTCTAGCTTTTCCAAAGGTACCCCTCACCCCACTTATAAAAGGGAACTTACCTTTCTCACTAATTCACACCTTCAAAGCCTTTTGGCTTGGACAAACCCTTCCCAAATATTCTTTCAAATTATCTCACTTCAACCTAGAGGCCTTAGTTTGATCATAAAGCCAACCTAAGGAGCCCTTTTGATCAAATCCAAAGGAAGAACCCGAAGAAGAGGTAATGTTTTCACCACCCTCTTTCAAGTTCCTTTCTTCTTCAACTTCTTATTTCTTTGTCATTACCATTATAAAATAATAACTCTAGTATATTCTATACATTGTGATATTATTATAAATATGGTACAACTATATTCAGTATTCTATCCATCCTTTTAATGACATGTTACCATACGTGCGTACGTACTGCTTACCGTCTCCATGTTGTGGTGTAATTGTTATTCAAAACATTATTATTTGGATGAGTATGATAATGATGTGTAATTGATGTGAATAATAAATATAACAGGATAAATATTCTGTATATATGATATACCATCCAATTATATATTATTTTAATATCAAAAGAATGATATTGTCGCTCGTACGTACGTACATACTACCATCTCCACGAACACGATGAGATTCATTCCCCATCGTATCCATTCAAGTATAATTTTCATTTGATGATTAAAAATAATGTTTAAGGACTTGATATCATTTTTTATACGAATAAGATACAACCTATCCATAAAAAACATGGCTTATGTAACAAAACATATAAAAGAAAATGAGTAAGTTAACACCCAAAATGACGATAATACTAATATATTATTTACAAAGCAATGTTAAAAGATCATATATGATACCATATTAATGTATATGGTTATTTTATAATTTAATAACAATTATTTCACCATTATACCGGAGGTTAACCTACCCTCAACCAAGGAAAAGTACAAGGTAAGGGTTTATTTCACAATCTCTTCATTATCTGAGGTTGTTTATACATAATTATCTACTGGGACCTCTTTATCATCCACATCCATGTTTCTTAAAAATGTATTTCAAATAATTATAACTATTTTAAAAACTATGGGTTAAAGTCATTTATACCCTTGTTGACTTTTTATAATAAGTTTATAAAGGAATCTTTCTGTTGTTTTGCAAACAAGGTCCTTTTTAATCTTTTCGATAGAATCAAGGTAAGAATGTTTTTTTAACTTATACGAAGTGTGCGGCTATTTTCCGCCATTATATAATCATCAAAGCTTCCCTTACAAGCTTATAAGGATATTTTCAAAGTAAATGTTTTATTTTATAATTATGTGACTTTTAAATGATTTAAAAAAAGAGATATTTCTCTCAAACAGTTTTGATTTCATATATGTCAACATCCTTTGATAGATTTTAAGATTATTTGAAGTTGATTTATTACGATACAAAACTTATATATTGTATTGATGGTTATGTGATATGTTTGACTGTGTATGTGTTATTTTTATACCATTCATGGTTTATGGAGAAATTATTGACATTTCATATGCTAGTTTTAATACGAAAGTTTATGTTATGTTTAAACCTATTCATATGAGGAATGCATTGGACTTAATAAGTGACAGATGGAGCCCACTACAGCTCCTCGATGCAACGGTAGGTCTCATAAGGCAAACTAGTGTCCTGGAACAAGGCCTTGACAAAATCTTATTTGTAGTCTTGGAACAAGGCCTTGACTATGTGGTTATGATAGTCTGGAATTATGCATTCCATTATTATGAAAGTGGTTATTGATATTGCATGTGATTATTAGATTAGTATAATATCCATGTTAATAAGTAAATGGAATTATTTCATTTTATTTCTACCATATTATGCCGAAGTTCAAGTTTAAAAGGCCTTTGTTTTAGTTATACATTGCCTTAAATGTTTATGCCTATTTATGAAAGTTTCTGCTATATTGTTATCCTTACTGGGAATCTGAGCTCACCCCTTTCTATGTTCTATTTTTCACAGGATGTGAAGAAGTATTTTATGAATGACCTATAGGGATAATATAGAGGGATATGAGTGTGGAGACAAGATGTTGTTGTAGTTTTCACTTTATGATGTAATGTAACCTTTATGAACGTATCTAGTGATTCCAAGGCTACTAAACTAATCGGTCTTTCGAGACTTGATCTTTTGTGATCATCCCAATGTTATGTAATAATGCACCGACTCTGGGTAACTGGGGTCAGGGTGTTATAATAACCACATACTCGTAATGGACATATCAACTTCTGAAATCTATTTTTGAAATATCCTCCTTACACACCCACAATTGATGATATCATGACCTCAAGTCAATCTTGGAGAACCACTGAGATACCCTAAACTGGTCAAAAAAATCATCAATGGGTGGATGTGGATATCAGTTATTTATCATAACCTAATTAAGTCTATGATAATTCACATAGAGCCTCAAGGTTTCATCTGACTTTTTAACAAAAAAGGCTTGTGCTCCCACGAAGACGTGCTAGAAAAAATGAACCCTTTGTTCTCAAACTATTTAAAATGAACCCTTAATTCCCAAAATTATATTGGTTCCATTTGGTAAGATATAAGTGAGATAGGACTGGTCCCCGAAAGGATATCAGCTATAAATTCTACTTTTCTCACAAGTGGAAACCCTAAGAATTCTTTAGGAAATACATCCATAAACTAATCCACAACTGCTAGAAGAACACTCTACTCAACACCTTAAACTGATGATAATGAGAAGACCTATAACTGGTACAAGATCATACCAACAGTTGGTGCCAAGAAATCCGTTTCACTCAGCTTTGCACTCTTCTCCCCTCTAAAGAGATGTCTAATGCCATCCTCGATAACAAAACTAACTGTTCACACATAGAAATAAATGTGGGCCTCAAACATTGCCAACCAATCCACTCCCAGGATTATATCATAAGCATCCATTTCAAGAACTGATATATACAAAATCAATTTGATTCCATCCACAACTAAGAAACAGGCTCTACATAGGTAAGCTCGACACTCTCTTTGACCCATAGAAGTTTTTAGTTTCAAAATAGAAGGCATCATTTCCACATGTAAACCCCACAAATCAATGATGAAAGAATAAATAAAAGAACGTGAAGCACCCATATCAAATAAGTCTTGCATCAACGTGGGAATTAAAATAACCATACATCGCACTCTGGATAGTCCTGACTGATCATCCACCACAACTTGCTCAGATTCAAGAAGATGCATGCTTTCCATGCTCTAATCTTTATTATCCTAATGACACTTCCCTTTATAAGGAGTGTCATAAACACCCGAACTCATAGCATTACGACAAATACTGCTGAATATTCCCCATATGCTTGCAGTTATGAAATTCTGGAGGTTGTGTCTTACAGTCCCACTTGATGTGGATTATAGAGCCACACTGAAAACATCCTGAATTACACCTGGGTCTCAGAATAAGTTCTAACAATCTTGTGGTGAAATTATGATTTGATCCATGTTGGTGAGAAAAAGTTTATGTCTTTCACTTCCTCTCAGTGTTAGGGTTCACACCTCCTCTTATGAGGACAATCATACTTCCATTACATAGATTTCTGACTGTGATAGATATCATAATAGGTGTATCTGGTTGCAGTCCTAACTACAATACTTGAAAATCATGAATAATTCTTTAGGACAACTGTTGGTTCACATTTGGCTCAGGTGCAACCAAATTTCTAGTAGCTTCCTCTGATTGGTCTCTATGAAGCATACTTGGTTCCATCTCTATCAATATAAGAATCACCATAAGTCTCACTCCATAGAAAATGAAGGCTTACAATTTCAATGTAAATTTCATAACAACTATCACAACCATGCTTTCCACAATTTCACATTTCCCACGTTGCACCATTTTTCAAAAATCCCCCATGTTTGGAAAATCAACCCATTTTTAAAATACCAAGAATTTACATGGTCAAAACCTTCTGTTTTGAAACCCAATTCATAATTTTCCAATATCCACACATTCATACCACACCATAAATTGTTATACCGGAATGAAATATGAATACTAATGGGAAGTCATTTATACCACGAATTTCATGCTCATCTCATTGGCTACACCCACGACAATGAGATTTCCAATGCCTATAAGTTTCTCCAAACACTTATGTACCCAACTCTCTGGTAACTTGAAGTTTAGCATAAAAGGGTTAGATCTGTCCTTTGATGCTCTACATTCCATGTTCTGACAATCCTACGCCTTGCTACCATCATGAATCAAGGAATAGATCAAGAACGAATGTCAATACCAAGACTAATGATCAATCACCAAGGATCGAACGACTGACCTTGCTTTTAATCCAAGGACCAAACAAACTAATAACACTTGTAACATTCCGCCCCATATCATTGGCTTGAGAGGGTGGAAAAATGTTACTTGGCCTTAAGCGACATTCCCAAGATGCCAAAGGCTGGAAATAAATGCGGAGGGCTTCAAGAATAAAGTTGGATACGATTTTCACTTAAGAAAAAACCAACCAAACCATCCACAAACTATATGATACATGTCAACAGAACAACCAAACTCATACATTACCAAAAGGAAACCAACTAATAAATAATGATCCCACATGCCAAAGCAACCAAACACAGTATCAGAGTACTATGAGGCAGAGTAAACAAGAGACCCAAAATAAACCAAGACACACTCCATAGATCCACACCAAGCTCTATACTCCAAGCACCACCATATATCCGAAGCATCACCATGAACCACTATCAATGAGGTGCTTTACCTTTACCTGTGTATTGGAACATGACATCTGCAAAATCACCAAATTTCTATACAGGGGGTGATTACTAATACTAAATAGGTTTTCCCCAAATGAATTACCTACACATACCACTAGGATAAAACTATTAGCACATTTATATAAATAATTTATATAAAATAGTCAATAGTTAAACAACTTACAACATTCTAAACACTTTTTATCAATCCATTTCCACCCAAATTCCCACAACACATAGGGAAGCCAAAAAACCATGCCACAATCCAATTCACCATTCCCCATTAGCACAAAAAATTCTATCTTTGAAAAACAATGCACAATAAAGCAACCATTATGGTAGGAATTCTTCCCATCTCGTTCACCCCATTCTCAACTAGTGGTACTTCTTGACCACTACCTATAATGGTGGTTCTTCTGACCACTATCCATCACCTTTTATTGTAAGACAACCCACCCACTTTTCTAATGGTGGTTCTTCCGACTACTATCCATCAACTTTTATTGTGAGACTTCCTGCCCACTTCCACACAACCAAAACAATCTATAACACTCAATAAACGAACAAGCACAAAGCACAAAGGCTGTACAATAAGCACACAACCATTTCCAACACATACCAATTCACTTCAATAAATCACCCATTTAATGAAAACACCCTTTAACTAAATTTCCATGACTAACCACATTTCCATAAACAATATCCTTATTGAAACCCATCTTTCACAAAACATTTTTATAATCAACCACTAATAATTTTAAAATCAACATTTTAAAGTCACACAACAAGACCCTTTTTGAAACAATAAATCATTTTTCCCAAAATCCCAAAAATCATCACCAAATGGATTTCCATCAAGATTAAAACATCGTTATCACAATTAATTTCCAGAAAAACAATTTAATTTTAACCAAAACTACTAGTTTTAACCAAGTGGAGTTGATAGAGAAGCCACATACCTTTAGGGTTCCGGAAAAATCAACTCACAAGCAACCACACCCCAATCTGGGAAAACACACCACTGAAACCACTCTAGATCCCCTTCCCTAAATCCACAAGCCTTAAAATCAACACCCAAGGCAAACACAACCCTAGATCTACATGAAATAGATGTAGATCTAGAAAACCAAGAAGGGGATAAGAGTAGATCTAGAGGAAACCAAATATAAAACAAGAGAAGATACTTACCCGAGAGAAACCACCTTCAAACCACCTTGAAACCCCTTAGATTTACTTCCAAAGTGAGTGGGAGAGCCCCTCCAACCCTTGAGAACCGAAAATAAGAAGTGCATCTCAAGTGGGAGAGAGTTTGGAGTGAAATGAGGAACCCCAAGGGATCCAAGATTTAAAAACCCTATTTTTATGTGGCTGCACAGTTAGTCCGCACAGTTTGGAAAACCATGCACTAACCATGAAAACGCCACTGTCTCTAGAAAAGAGATACGCATAGTTGACTCACACGGTTTGGAAAACCATACGCAGGCCATGCAAAGCCTACTATCCCCCCCTGTAAGGTTTCCTGGAGAACCCACAAGGTTTCCCCTAACTGTTCACACTTAGAAAAGCCTCCAAACTTATTCAAAATCATTCCAAACTATCCCAAATTCTTCCCAACTCATCCCATTAACTTTAAAAACATAAAAAATCATAAAAAAGGCTAAATAACTCAAAATAGAGGTGTTATAGTTATGATATTTTTAAAAATTCAAGTGATGAATTTTGTCAAAATTGGCATTAATTATATTTTAAAATAAATAATATTTTATTAAATTATATAAAATTCATAAAAATATACAGCTAGACTATATGATTTGGATAATTGTTAAGATTTCATCAATAACTCATTTATTAGTATTTTTTTTATTTTATAGTAATTATAGTGACCCTCAATGTGTAAATTACATATATCATGATAAAAATTAAAATGGTTAAATAAGTGTTAAAGAAAAAATACAAGTATTATAAAATGGGTAAAACATATATAATTTTTATTGGATGAAGGGATTTCAATCCAATATCATCCTATATTCTAAATTTATAATTTTGGAACCATTTTTATTATAAAATTAATTTATATTAATTTTATAATTAAAATATTTCTAAGAGTTCCCCTTCCCTCTTATATAAAAGGGAAACTCTTATTAAGGGTTCTATCTACACATACACACACTTACATATAAATAAACTGAGATTTTTTTATTAACTTTTCTATCTAAACTTATACACACTTCCATCTAATGGTTAACATGTATACTATTCTGGTGTATTCCATATCATCGCCTCATGAAATGATGTTTTTTTTCTCATTTACCACCTATCATGGTTTCGAATTATGATGGACACTCTATTATAATATGATATATACAATATCTTCAATTCCTTTATGCTTTTATAATTATAATATAAATTATTTAATTTTCATTATTTTAAATACAGCAAGGAAATGGAAGTAGTATTCACATGTATGTACAACCTACCATATCCATAAACGGTGTATTTCATTTCATATCTCAGAATATTATGAATTAGTCTAAATACATATATAATGGATACATATGATATTTAAATCATGGTTTACATTCTGAATATTATTAAATCAGGATCTAATTAATAGGAAAAACAAGCAAAAAGTCAAAACATACTCGAAAAACTAAGAAATTAACACCCAAAATAGTGAAAATAATATAGTAACAAATGAGTAATGAGATATTATATGATATTATAAATATGAGTATGGTTATGGTATAATTTAATATCATTCTGCAAAACATTATAATGGAGTTTAAAGAATGTTTAACTAAGGGAAAAAACAAGGTAATGGATATTCTCATCTCACTTTTACTTCTACAAGATATATGCCTCATGCATCACTTATTTTAGTTTATTGGTGTGTATACTACTCCTTTGACATTTTATATAATGAATCTTTTTATTCTAATGATATTATAAGTTTCATTTAATTTTATTCCTTCATGAGGATTATAATTCAAATGTTTCAAAGTGGTATGGGACACTTTGGAATGTTTAAAGATTATTTTCCTAATGAAATTTTTCAATGATCTCATTTAGAATATTTTCATTTATGTCATAATCCTTTGTTGAATATTTTATTGAGTATATACTCTAATAATACCATTCATCATATTCAT
This sequence comes from Viscum album, assembly GCA_963277665.1. Taxonomy (NCBI): domain Eukaryota; kingdom Viridiplantae; phylum Streptophyta; class Magnoliopsida; order Santalales; family Viscaceae; genus Viscum; species Viscum album. The sequence goes on along the minus strand of OY728147.1, from coordinate 2,101,926,804 downwards.
TTTTTAACTAGGAAGGTATTTGATATTTTGTATGACTTGTTCTTCCAATGCAGGTTGTTATTAATTTTATTAAGGAATGTTGATTCAATTGTATTATTTAATCATGTGTGGAATGCATTGTACATTTTATGTGATATTCGGGTCCCACTATAGCTTTTTAATACATCTATAGGTATAATGAGACAAATATATTTGGGATTTTTCTAATGTATTACCAATATATATATGTTTTCTTAGTTGGAGCATTGATGGTATGTTTAGAATGTATCACATTATGAAATCCCTCATTATGAGATTAATTATTGATATTCCATGTGATTATTTGAATAGTATAATATCTAGGGCTATGTTTTATTCTCATTTTATTATTTATATGGTACTATCTTAAAATCTTTCCTTCCTTCTATTTTATTCTCAAGTAATGAATTAAATGGTATGTGTTTCAGTTATTCACATTACCTAATTGGTTATGTTTATTTATGATAGATTCACCAGTATGTATAACCTTAATGAGCATATAAGATCATCCCTTTCTTATGTTTAAAAAATACCCAAGATTGAAATAAGTATATTATCACTGATGTGTAGCATTATGCTACGAGGAATAATGGTAGAATCAATGAAATTATTTGTGTATTTTATGTTTTCAAATATAATACAGATTTCAAGTATGTATCTAGTTTACCAAGACTAATAAACTATTAGTCTCCTTGGGATGTGATCAATTTTTCCTAATTATAATGCAATATAGTAAGGCACTAGATTTAGACTTTTGGGGTTGGAGTGCCACATTAAACTTTATTAAAATATATATATTGATCTCTATATCTAATTTAAAAAAGATCTTGGGACCGAACCAAAAGGAAGTTTTATGTAGCTCAGGAACTATGAGAGTGAAATTGAAATTCATTAAAATTTAAATCATGTAAGAAATATTTTCAAAAAAAATGTTGAAAATTAACCAAAAAATGAATATAGTAAAATAATAAAATAAGATTGAAAATTCTATAAAAATAGTGAGTAATGTCAGCCACTTACAATTCTTTTAATTTGATTCAAATCTATATTACATGAATCCATAAGATAATAATTTTTCTTCTAAATTGTTAAAAAAATTACCTGATTAGGTTTACCATATTCTTTAAATAATAACTTGAAAAATATGGTACTTTTATCTCAACATTATAATAAAAATAGACAATGATATTTTTACTATAATACCATTAAAATAATTCATTGAATGGAGAATCAAAGTATGCCTTTGATAATAATTATATTCAACTTTCATCATTTTGGAGTTACTAAAACATTAATTCTATTAACTATTTCACAAATAAAAATCAAGAGATCATTTATCATGAATATTATTTAATATAAAAAAATGAACAGATCAATGATTACTAATTGAATAATCAAGATAAAAATATAAATTCATTAACAACATCTAATAAATTCACTAATGAATGAATTTATTCATAGTAGTATACCTATATAACACACCCTACTATGATATCTCCAATAATAGACTTGTACTTAAAAATAGTTGCAATGAGGCAATAATATATTTTTTTAATTATGGAAACTAGAAAAGTTCATGTAAATCACATAAATAAACAATTTATAATTAAATAAAATCATTTACCCATATCATGATTATCAGTAAACATACTAGAATAGTAGTCGATGAAACAATTAGTTTTTGAATGATATAAAAAATAAACAATATTTTGAATAAAAAATATAAAATCAGTTTTAAATAGTGGTTCATAAAAATTGAAGTAATAATTAATATTGTTTTAACTGAATAAATTATATTTGGCATTTTAATGTAAATTTATGTTGATAATTCCTAAATTTAATTCCAATAATAGATGTAGAATTTTTTACAACATTAATTTATAGGGAGTGAATATAAATGATGAGTTTTTCCTAAAACATAGAATATCTTAATATAAAGTGATTTAAAAATCAATGATGGAAATTTAAATAAAAAATAATGTGAGTCCAGTGCCACAACTCATTAAATAAGGTGAGGTTCATTTCATTGTTAAGTTATAATAAATTATGAGTGCTCATTGTGTCTTATACCAATTTAGAGTGAGAATAATAATATCTTACTTGTATTAATTATATGTTAAAGTTACATGGAAGAAATAAATTTATCTAGGTTTCATTAAACATATCCACAAATATATATTCACACCTACAAACATCAATGAAACAACTCACACCTGTATACAACATTTTACATACTCCCCCTTTGATACTTAATAAAACTTAATTTTCGTGGCATTTGTAATTTATTGAACATAACCCATGATTTCATCAAGATTATGTGAAAAATATTTCATACCTTCTTCTCTATGTATTGAAGATTGATTATGGTTTTTTATCTCTATATGTGACATATAATTAATAACAAACTATTAGGAATTATTATATGGAATAAAAAACCCAACCATTATAATGTAATAAAGGGTTATGAAATACAAAACATAGGTATAAACTATAGAAAAATAAAGTGGGAATCCATACCATTCTACTCTAATATTTGAGTAATTATTATAATATATTCAATATAATCAGACTAGCTAGATTGAAGTATAAATTCATTAATGCTATTGAAGGAATTAAGAAATAAATCAAATATAGACCTAAATATAAATTTAGGTTATGAAATTCATGGATTTCATACCGAAATTGAAATAATATGTATGTATAGAACATGTAAAAAGAATATTTCTATTTAGAAGTTTTTCTATTCTATAAATTTTAAAAAATGATAAGTATAATATATCAAAAATGGTATATTTTATTTCTTTATCAATTTTAAATCTACATATAATTTTTTTATCTAACCAGAACTAAAGATACAATATGGGTCGTTAAAGTATTGGTTAACACACCTAGATTTATATAGAACTAAGTAAAATAGAATATAAAATCATATTTGTATTAGCACCTAAAACAGTGGTTCTAGAAAACTGATGTAATAATTAATATAGTTGTAATGGAAAAAATGAAGTCCCAGTGCCTGAATATAAATTGATGTTGTCAATTCATGACTCAAATTCCAATGACAGATAAAGAATCAGTTTTTATAATTAATTTATAGGGAGGTAATATAAATGGTTAGGTTATCCTAGCACTTATAAGATCCTATTATAAAGTGATTTAAAAAACAGTGTTTAAAATTAAAATAAAAACAAAAATAAAGTGAGTCCACTACCTCAACACATTGAAGAAGGTGAATTTAATCTCACCATTCTACAACATGCAATAGTGAGTGCTCACTATGTGCTATACCAATTCATAGTGAAAATAATAATGACATACTGGTCTCAAATATATGTCAAAGTGTCCGAGAATAAACAAATTACCAAGGATTCATTAAATAAATCCACAAATATAACTTCATGCATGTATACAACAATGTAACTACTCACACCACCATACATCATTTTACCTAATCCCCCTTTTCTACTAAAATAAGGTAAGGTTTATAAACATCTGGAATTTCATGAACTTATACCATGATTTTAGGAAAATTATGTTCAAAATATGTCACACATTCTTCCCTATGTATCAAGGATGGATGAAGGTATATTTTCTATGTATGCATCATATAACATATAACACAATACTATGAATTATTATATTAAATAGAAAATCTAGTGTTCCTAGAGTAAAAAGGGTGATGAAATACAAAACATAGGTATAAATTAGAGCTGGATGGAGCATAAATTCATATCATTATTCTCTAATATTTGGGTAATTATGGGAAAATATTCAATTTAATTAACTAATCCAGTTTGAATCATAAATTCATAAAAGTTTTACAAGGTCTTAAGAAATAAAAATATATGGGTAGTAACTAAAATTTATATTTGGAAATGTATGGATTATATGCCAAAATATAAATATTATGCATGTATATAACATGTAAAAAAGAATATTTTAAATAGAAAATTTTAAATTCTATAAATTTGGTAAAATTAGAAGCAGAATATATTGAAATTGGAATATTTTATTTCTTTAATCATCTTGTATCTACCAAGAATTGTTTCCGCTAGTAGAAAATAATGTTAAAATATGACTCATTGATGAATTGGTTAACGCACCTAGATGCACATAGAACTATGTAGAAAAACATATCATATCCTATTTGTATTATCACTTGAAATAGTGGTTTTGGAAAATTGTTGTAATAATTATTACTAAAAAAATGAATACATAGTACCTGAATATAAACTGAAGTTGACAATGCCTAACTTTAAATTCAATAATAGAGTTAAAATAAAAAGATCTGAGTAGCTTGATAGGGGTATAGGTGGGGAGATAACAGGAGGAGGATTGCGGCTCGACAAAGCTAGGGGAGACAATGGGGTTTGGGTGATCGACGACCATGGGGGAGAAGGTAAGGGATGGGGTAATGAGGGATCGATGGTGGGGATATAGGGTGTTGGTGGTTCAAGGGGGTAATGATGGGTGAGCAGGGCTAAATAAGAAAGGGTGAGAAAGGAGATCAATGACATAAGAGGGGGGTTCAACAGTAGGGAAGAGAATGGGGGTCCTCAATGGTGGGAAAGACTGTCATGGGGGGGGGGTTGATGGTGGTAAAGGGTGGGGGTTCTTGATGATGGGAAAGTGTGGCATTGGTGGGGGGTCGATGTGGGATGGAAAACACTGGTGATGTAAGAGGGGAAAAGTTGGGGATGTAGGAGGGGAATATAGGGGAAAGGGGGGAAATTTTAGTGATCATCATTTAGTGGTTTCTAATACCATCAATAGTGAAAATAAAATTTTGGTCTCCTAGTTTCATGAATAATCATATATCTACAAGTGACTATAGTATTAATATTCTCTCTTGAGTTACTCGATGTTTTTAGGTTTTCATTTTCATTATTATGTACATGGAAATTTTATATATTGTATATTCCTCCTCTATGTCATGTTTTTCATAAATAATGTGGTCATTACACCTCAACCATTAAAATAATAATAATAATAATAATAATAAATGGTTATTCTTTATATGTTTATTAATAATTAATAGTTATTAATTATTTTGTTATTAAATAGAATTCAATTTTTACTAATTAGAAACTAAATTAAAATATTAAATATTTATTAGTGATTTTTTAATAATAAATATTAATCAATTAGTAAATATATAAATAACTAATAAACAGTAATTATATAATTATTTTTATTAATTAAAAAAAGGGGTGTACTTAAGTGGTGCGACATGCTTCACACTGCATATGGCAAGGCAGGGTTCAAATCCTAGCTACCATGTTTATCTCCCCCCCAAATTACATTAGGGGTTATTTTTTGGTGGGTTAGCATCACTATAAAACTAGTGTGATGTTGGGTGTTCACCATCAGGCATAGGCATTGGTTCTAGTGGTCTTCGATAAACAGTAGTGGTGTTGTTGATTATATGTGTTCCCATCTTGGTGCAAATGGATTTTTAATTGAACACATTGCTTGAGGTTGGACATTCATGTTTTGGAAAAACTTATAATAAATGATGAGAGGTTGTGTTCAAGGTGGCCCATACTAATAGGTGTTAGGGTATTTGTTGCATGTCCTTCAGGGTGGTTCTTATGGGCCTATGAGACATGGATTTTAGGGGATTTGGGGCCAAATGCATGGGTCCTCAGGTCATGATAATGAGGGAATTAAAGACAATTAGAGTATTATATGGATTGGAATGATATATTATACTTTTACTACCACATATTTCTCTTTAATAAGAATTGGTTTTTATCAGTGCTAAAAAAAAGATATGATAAAAGGGAAACTTTTATCAGTACTAGCTAAAACCGATGATCAAGGGAACTTTTATTAGTGCTTAAAGAAGAGCTTATAAATGTGAAACCTTATGAGTGCTTTTTCATTGTTTCTAAAGTTCTCTCATTATCACTAATTTTATTAGCACGTATGTAAAATTTTAATAAAAAATATTATTACTATATATATAATTATCATATTTATATTAAAAAATTAATGTTTATTTATATAAATTAATTATAAAATGCATGTATATAATTAATATAAATATGATATATTGTTATATGTTTTAATAATTCAAAAAATTATAAAATTATAAATTATGTATTATTAATATATTATATTTTAACTTGTATATTTATATCAATGTATATGTGGATATATGTGTATGCATTATGATGCATGTGTGTGTTTTGTGTTTGTGTATATATAGATATTATATGAGTACAGATGTGTGTATGTGTATGTATATATATACACATGTATATGGGATGAACATATATATATATATATATATATATGATATGTTCACTTGTGTATATGTGACATGTACTTAAATAGTTAATTATAAAATTTTAAATATATATGATGTTTAAAAAAAGTATTTATAATATTATAAATATATAGATATATATATTAAAATAATAACAAAATTATAATTAATATACTTATATATTAATATGTATATATAATTATATATATATAAACAAATATATATATATATATATGTAAATATATATATCTATATATTTATAATATTATAAAGATATGTTTTATAAGAACTTTTTTAGCATTGATACAAATTTAACTTTATCAGCACTAAAAAAGAACTAATAAAGATACGTTTTTTCCGTGCTTACTATTTTAGCTATAATAAAACAACTCTTTATTAGTGTTTTTTTGAAAGCACTAATAAAAGCATCATCCAATATTTTAAATAGAAGATTAACTAAGTCATCCTCACTTACGCCTTCAAGATTTCACAGAACTGAACCCTCACTGCTGCCCTTCATCAAGCTACTCTACAAATCGATCCTCTCAAGATCTCAGGTATGTGATTACTTATTCTTCTATTTAATCATGATATTCTTCCATCTACATATTTACCCCATCCAACCTCTACCTTGTTTTTGATCTTTACCAGGAAATACATGAAACAATATTGTTTTATATTTTTAGTTTCATGATTTTAGGGTTTCATTCATGATTTTTTCTTTCTATTAGAATCTGACCTGTCATGTTTAACTGTAGTTTTGGCCCTTTATCAATCGATTTTGTGGTGGTTTGCGGTATACTAGAGGTGGAGTTCAATTTTCCTTATATTTTTATACGGTTATGGATCCCTGTTGAATCTATCATTCATTCCTCCCATCATAGAAACTAGTCTCATATGGGTATAGTTTCTGGTTCACCAACGGATGGGGTTCTTATGAATCTAGTGTATGGTCACTTCTTTTTTCATGTTCGATGTCTGGAAGTTATTTCATGAGTATAACCATTTGTTAGATATATAAAGGCATGTCATTATTGTATATTTTTGGTGAAGTTAAAACTGTATATCCCTTACCAGTTTTTTTACTTTAGGAAGCTTCATTTGTTCTACCCATTAATTATGTGTATATAAAAAATTATAAATAATTAAAAAATAATTTTTATTGTTGATAATTTTGATTATCCATAATTAATAATTTATATATTTAATTTATAAATAATTTTGATTTTATAGTTAGTTTGAATTAATATTTTTGAATTAATATTTATTTTGAAATACTAATTTGAATTACTAATTATGAATTAATCATTTTTAAATAATAATTTTCTTGAATCAATAATTTTGAATTAATAGTTTTTTATTATCTTGAATTAATAAGTTTGAATTAATAAAATATATAAATAATATTGATTTCCTTGAATTGATAATTTTGATTATGTATATATATATATTTTTGATTATGTATGTATAAATAATATTGACTATAAATAATTATTTATGAATAAATAATTTTTATTATGTATATATAAATATTTTGTTTAACATAATTTATATATATTAATAATAAAAAATTATAAATATATTTTTAAAAATATATTAAATATATTAGAAAATATATATTTATATATTTATTTTGTAAATATATATATTTATGAAATCATATTTATATATTTATATATAAATAAATATATTTATAAACATACACACACATATATGTATATAATTGTATAAAATAATTATAACTATATATATTTAGGGTTATATAATTATTTTTTAAAAATATATATTATATTTAATAATTTAAAAATTAAATATATAAATTTAAATTATCATATTTTTTAATAGAATTATTGAGTATTGGAAAAACATGTTTTTAATAAGGGTTATTTTTTTTTCATATTTATAAAACATTTCTTTTATATTATTTTAAAAAAATTCACCAAATAGGATGGAGAAAAATTAAAATCATTTATTTTCTTTTACTAGTTTTTATATCAATACAAAATGAAGATAAATTAAAACTATAATCATGTCTTTGTTGAAACATTTTTTTTAATTTCTAAAATTTTTATTGATGAATTTTTTTTAGTTTAAAGTTTATCTAATTTGGTTGTCTTGAAATTATAATGACATATTGAAATCAAGGTATATGATCACTTGTGATCAATTTTCCCCCACAAACATGTTTTTTTATTTTTAATTTTCCTAAATGGTTTGAACTTTGCAAACATAATAGATCATAATTTTCCTCAAACTACCTTGCTGATTCTCCATTTAATGTCTCTTGCCTCAGGTCATCATTAGTTCATCTTCTTCCTCACTTTGACATTCATTTTCAATCATTCATCATTATTTCTCATTATTATTGCATGCATCTCCTAGTTGTTCACATTAAAATTCCTACCCACTTGTCTTTTAGGGTAGTGACTGCAACTAGTAAGTAGGTAGATATTTTCTTGTGCAAATATTATAATCGGCACCAAGTTCCAAGTATATGTACTTCTACCATATTCCACCCAATCTCTTTTTTTACATGATCTATTATTGGTTTACCCTCTCATGTTCCTTCATGTCCATTTTCACTCATTCATCAATATTTCTCACCTTGATTGCATGGAGCTCTTAGATGTGCATCGAAAAAATCTTCCTAGTTATATTGTAAGGTGGTGACTGAAAATGATTAGCCGGTGCTGTTTTTTTGGTGCACAACTAGTAATCATCTCAAAGTTCCAAGTATACTTCCTACTCCTATGAATTAAAATCAAACAATTATTCCCCTTTTATTTCAAGTATACCTCTAACTCCTATCTATTAAGACTAAAACGTCTTATTTAAAACATGTTATTACCTTGTGTATATTATTTTTATTATTCATTAGAGTATCATATTTTAATATCACCTTCTTTATAGGAAACCAAAATATGGAATGTATATTATTCCAAATGTTGCGAGAGAAAATTTAAAATCTGTATAATATTAATTTATATATAAAAATAGTTATCAAGAATTGATATAGATAGACGTTTTTGAAGCTTTGTATTAAAGGAAATATGTTGATCACATCTATGTTGGGTTTTAATAGTGTATAAATATCTCTTGGGACCTGAATTTGTGAAAGAGATGTTATATTATTCAACACCCCATGATTTTATGGGATGCCTTCTTTTTAAATTCACCTTCTTCGATTGCTTACGAGCTTAAAAAATGATTAAATATTATTGTTTAATTATTACAGTTATCTACTATATATTGGAAATGGTGGGAATGAATGATATTAAGTAAATAATGAAAATATAGATTAAACATGATTATAAAATTAATTAGTTGGTTACCAATTAATTAGAAATGAAAACAAATTGAACATACAAGATGTATTTTTATAAAAATATTTTTATCCGAAAATGAAATTTTATATTATTAAATTAAATAACATAATAATTTTGAAATTAATTAATAAAATTTATATATCATATATTCAATCAAATATTTTTACATTCATCGAAAATATTTTTAGAGACATAAGATAAAAATAAATCCAATTTTACCCATAAGAAGACTATATTTTTCTAAACACAAATTTACCACCTTTTAATTGTGAAATTATTTTCAATATAGTTTTTTACACTTTTATAAATTATATTTTATAAAATAAACATTATTTATGAAAGCGTAATATCAAAATTTACTTTGTTTCTTCTTTTTATATTTTCTAGATAAGTTTCATTTTTAATGAATAGTAATGGGACCTTTGGGATAATAATGTGGAAATTGGGAATATTAATGTGGCTATTAGAACAATAAATTCACATAATAAATTATAAATAAAAATAAGGTATCTTATAAATGAAAAATGGTATATTTATTTCATGGAATAAGTAAATAAATGTTCAAAAAATGACAAATTGAGTGTTTGTATTATTATAAAACATAAATGTTTATTTATAATTTTATAATTAACATAATGATTTAAAATAAAATTATTTTCATCAAATAAATTCATAAATTAATATTTTGTTATCTTATGATTACAATATAATTTTATGAGACCTTAATGAATGTCTCAATGTGTCATAAAAATAAGTATAATATATAAAATCTGTATATTTAAAGTAAACGATGATTTTATTTAAAAATTAAATTTCATATATGTATAATTTTTTTTAATTAAATGGATTTAAGTTTTTAATTATACACATCAAAAAATAGAAAGGGTGATTTTTTTTGATTTTTATAAAATACATGAATTTTTGTGAATAGTAAAATATAGTAATTTACGGTATAAATATGTTATAAGTTAAATACACTATTACTTGAGTCCTTGATGGTGTAATCACCACAATATTGAACTCCCATTCATTATTTTTATATATTTATTTATAATTCTCAAACTATTCATATTCTTTATCAAAAATAATAATCAAATGAATAAAATATTCTAAAATCACCTCTCTTATCCAATATAAATACTACCCCTCACCACCACTTCTCCTCACATATATTAATCATTGAAGAATGTAAAATTCCTACCTAATAATATTTTCAAACCTCTTCCTCATGTTTATGAGGTTCTATTATCAATTACAGGCAAAAAATTATTTCTCCTAAGGAGGTTCTCAAGGAGAAGAATTCAAGAGGTAAAAACCTAATTTCTTTTGATTTAATTTCTTTTAAATTTAGTTACTTTTCTTATTCTATCTTCACATACTCTATCCAAAAATTAATTTTAATAATAATATATTAAATATAATATAAATTTATCATTTCAATGGGTAATACAACATCATGTATCTTATCATCTTCCTTTTATTATAAAAATGAAAACATCATCAATGAGGTGCCGATTTACCACCTTCAGAGATGATGTGTTTCGATGTTTCATTTACAGCTACAAGGATGGTCAGAAAACTATTTTATATTGTTAAAAAAGATTATAATATATGTATTACATATTATTTAAAATTTTGTAACTAGTATATATACATATTATTAACTTATAAAACAAAACTAATCTGTGACGATCGAAAAAACACCAAAATAATCTAAATGATTATCACTAATATTATATCTAATGATTCATCCTTATACCATATAACTAAATGGAATATATAACCATATAATATTTTTTATTTTCTTTAATAAAATATAATTTAAATTCTGGATATATTTTCCCATTTCACAAGATCTTTTGTATATTTATACAGGTGAATCAATCATGAAAACCAAGGAAACAAACAGTCCTAATTGAAGAAATTAAATCTTATAACTCATAAAAATTGTTATAAATGAACTTAATTGAAGTATAATAAATAAAATACATGTTTAATTTGTTCCAAATTAAATTATTAATGAATATAATTTCATTATTTAGGATGTTAAGGACAAGTGCATAATGCTTTCAGACATCAGGTAAGGGTTTTCTCATCTAACCATTATTTTCACGAGACATGCCTTATTCACCACTATTTCATGTGTGTGGTGTATTTATACTGAATTATGATGTTTAATATCATGAATCTATTTATCTTAATTTTATTCAGTGTTTCATTTTATTTTCATTAATTTTATGGGGCATATGGTTCAACTGTTTTTATAGTGATAAGAGTTTCTTCTTGAACCACTATTTTTCATTTAGGTTATGTTATCTCTCTCTTTACCCTATTGTAGTTCTTCTTTATTTTTATATAAATCTTCTACATTATGTGTAGATGTTACAAACTCATACATCTAGGCTATTTTATCTTTCTTTGAAGGAATAATACATGTTTTATAATGTTCCCTTTTCAATTATTCCTATTATGAAAGATCAATTAAAGGAAACTTCCCATTTTCTTACCCATTTTCAAGTCCACTCCACAATATATTTCAAGACACCATTTTTTTATATAAGCACTTTTTTCATGAAAAAATATATATTTTTATAACTGGTTTTATACAAACAATTACAAATTTTTCAGTTTTAAAGATTCTTTTATATTTCCCCTTAAACCCCACTGAAGAGGCCCATTATAAAGTCTCTAAAAAACTCTTTTTAGATGTTTTCACACTAGTTAACATTATTTATTCCTCAAAAATAATTTAATAATCCAACCCTTTTATTTTATATTATATTAATGTTTATAATAGGATTTTATAAAAAATACAAATGATTTTCATAAAGAACTATTCATTCCAATATTCAAGGTTATTTCTCAAGAATTTATGAATGATTTTATTAGTGTATTTTAATCAATGATTATGATTCAAATATTTCAAAGTGTTATGAGACAATTTGATATATAGATATTTTTTGAATCTATTAATCAACATATTAGGATTGCATTGGACTTAGAATGTAATGGGTAGGGCCTGCTATAGACCCTCGATGCATTAGTGGGTCTAAAGAAACAAACTAGAACTGGTTTTGGCTGAGACCTTACCCATTTATATAGAATTATCTGACATGGAATTGATGGTATGTTTATGTTGTTCAACATTATGAATTCCCTCATTAAAATAATATAAATTGAAAAATCGTGTGATTATTCGAGTAGTATAATATTCATGGTTAAGCTTCATGTGATTATTTATATGGAATTATTTATTCAGATTTTATTTCTACCATAATATGATCAAGAGTATGTTTTATTAGCACGTGTTTTAGTAATTCACCTTGAATTATTTTTTATTTTTATGATATATTATATTGTATTTTTAACCCTTACTGAGAATCTAAGCTCATGCATTTATTATGTTTTATTTTTCCCAAGGATGTGAAGATATTTATTATGAATTATTTGAAGGGATAATCTAGGAGTTTATGGGTGTTTCCAATAGAGTTTCTATGTTGTTTTCCCTTCAAGTTGTAATGTGAAACTTATGTAGGTGTTTTTTATCAAATATACTAAATTATTCAGTAATTTGGGATGCGAACACTTGTTCTTTTTACCATCGTAATTAAGTAAGGCACCAGCTCTGGACTACATAGTTCAAGGTATTTACAATTGATATCAAAGGAAGTATAGTAGAGACTTTTGAAACTAGGTTTAGGAAATCCTATATTAGAGAACATAACCATAAGATAGAATTTGTGGATAATTATAGGATGAAATCCTATAATATTTATAAGGTAGATATTATGTGGGTATTCATAGCAATAAATCCATGTGAGGATACTATAACTAGATGTGGTTCTGGAATAGATGTACCTAGGTGAAAAAACTATGATGAGGTGTGTTGGTCCTGACTCGATGTAACTGGTACATGATAATCAGTCTTGTTGTGCACCTGAATTGACACTCCCAGAGCAAAATTCTTAATAAAATTCGAATTTTATTTATAAAATACTATGAATGATTTAATAGCAAAAATTTCTCTAAAGAAACCATGTTTCTAATTATGATATTCGATAAGCATAATTTTTTCAATTTATGATAAGTATATCATTGGTTTAGGGAATATACCTTATGTTTTTTAATTTTATAATCTAATCTAGTGCATTATATTATTTACTAGAAAAAGGAATGGAAACTGAATCAATGCATATAATCAAAAAAGTAAGAATGATCATTTCTTTGATGGGTTTGTGCAAGTCATTCAAAGGGAAGTTCTATCCAAAATATTATGATCATATGAGGAAATACTATCAGGTTGTAACAACATAGGGAATGAATTACCCAAGTCTTATCCCTTCAAATGGAAATTAGAGAGTAAGAGAAAATATGGGAAAAAATATATAAAGGGAATAATGTAAAGAATTATTTTTCCACATGTGATAATTGTGGAAGGGAACACCTTAGTATATTCATAAGAGTAAAAGGATTTTTTTAATGTATGGAGAAAAAGGCCACAATTCTCACTATTTTAAGGAAAGGAAAGAATTTTCTAATGTTTAGTGCTTCATCTACAAGGAGATGGAACACTATGCAAATAAATTTCACAAGTGTCAAAGGATTATACAAAAAAGGGATAATAGATCATGTGCAAGCTTACACTACTAAGATATAAAAAGAGTAATGATTAATATGATTTTATTTGAATTCAATAATTATGTTATTTGATTATTTTATCAAAAATTATTTGGATATATGAATCGGGAGGTATATAAGGACTGTACCACAACACTTATTGTTTAAGGAATTGGAAGCATGTGATGAATACCACCAGTCATCATGAGAAGTGATTCTGTTGTATATTGATCTTCTTAAAAATACATGACCTAGGAAAGATAATCCTAAATACTTGATTTATGTTGAGATAATATTAAATATACGTTTATGGGATAGTATCAGAGACTATGAATTTCATTAGTGATCTGATAGTTTATTTTATGCTCGAATTATTAGATGTATGGATCTAGGGAAAACTTGAAATTTTACTCTTGGAAACATGAATGTTTCATACCAGTTTACAGAAGATTAATGTAGTCATATATTTAGTATGTGATAATAAAAGCTATATTATTTGAGAAATATTATATTAAGTTGAATTTGGAAATTTAATGAGCTTCCTTCTAAATTTTTGGTCATTGAATGTGGAAATACATGTTTTAGACGAGTCTAAAGATTAACTTTTTGTAGAATGGATCAAGTTAAACTTTTAGAATTATTGTTCATTAATAACATATGCTAACCTTACTGGTTTTAGTAAACATTGAAAGGTCAAAGGAATTACTTAAGAACCATATGATTCTTTAAAAGTGCATCAGGCATGAAAAATTCATCTTAAACATTTATTTCTAGGTGTAAGGGATGGAGTGAAAATAGATCAAAGAACAACCATAGGATGAAATTTCAATTTTTAAATGGAAATTAATCAGGTAAGTTTATTTTCTTAGTTTCTTATATGAATATTATAATAATCCCTAAATTCTAGGAAACATATATTGGAACAAAAACATTATCTATTTACTTCTTTTTCTAAGAAAACATTGGGTTTTTAACCGATCAAAAATTTATGGCTTTATGGAGGTTAATTTTTTAATGAACATGTTCTCCATCCCTCTCTATCAGAACTTTATAGTTAGATTATTCTTTAGTGTCCATATCTTCACTTCACACTAATTTTATCCTATTCGGATACATAGTTTTTTTGAAACCTCTACATTTCCCTTTCCCTCTAATCAAGTGGATTTTCTATTAACCCTGTTTCTGAAGTGGATTTACCATAAGAGAATTTTGAAGTATCGAACTTTTATTTTTGGAAGTGGAATTTCAAATTGCAGGGACATAATTTATTAAAGGATAGGATAATGTAACACCTCAAGATTTTATGGTAAGCCATATTTTTTAAAATTAACCTCATCGATAGCTCATGATCGTAACAAAGGATTAAATATCATTATTTAATTATTATTGTTATATAAAAGATGCTGAGAATTGTGGGAATGAATGAGATTAACAAAATTATGAAAATATATATTACAGATTCTTATAAAATTAATTAATTATTTTTCAATTAATTAGAAACAAAAAACCAATTGAACATAAAGGATATATTTTTACAAAAATCATTATGCCCATAATTATATATTATATTATAAATTAAATTAAACAAAAATTTTAAAATACATTAATGAAATTTATTTATCATATATTTATTAAAATATTTTTATATTCATCCAAAATATTTTTAGATAAATAAGATAAAAATAAATCTAATTTTACACATAAAAGGAAATATTTTTTTAAATGATGTTTTAATACCTTTTAATGGAGAAATTATTTTAAATATAGATTTTGATATATTTAGAAATTATATTTTAAAAAATATACATTATTTTTGAAATAAAAATATCAAAATTTTATTGCTTAATTTTTTTTTGTATTTCTATGATAAGTATCATTTATTAACAAATAATAATGTGACCTATAGAATAATAATGTGACTGTTGGGAACGGTAATGTGTCCTTAGAAAAATAATTTTACGTATGAAATTATAAATAAAATTTAGGTATCTTATAAATTAATATAAGGTGTATTTATATTAATGAATAAGTAAATAAATGTTTTAAAAATGATAAATTATGTGTTAGTATTTTTTTGAACATAAATATTTATTTACAATTTTACAATTAATATAATGGTTTATATGAATATTACTTTCAAAAAATAAATTCATAAATTATTTTTTGGTTTTCTTTTTATTATAATATAATTTTATTAGACCTTAACGGATTTTTCAATGTGTCATAAAAACAGTTATAATATTAATATCGGTATTTTTGAGTAAATTATGATTTTATTTAAAAAGAAAATTTCTTATATTTATAAAATTATTTTCATAAAAAAGATTTAATTTTTAAATTCTGGACAGTAAAAAATGGTTAGGTTTATTTTTTTGGATTTTTCTACAATACTTGAATTTTTGTGAATAACAAAATATGATAATTTACCATATAAATACATTATATGTTAAATACACTATTACATGAGTCATTTATGATGTAATTAGCATAATATAGAAATATCATTCATTATTTTAATATATTTAATGATAATTCTCAAACTATTCATATTCTTTAGAAAAAATAGTAAACAAATGAATAAAATATTAAAAAAACACCCCTCTCATCCACTATAAACACCACCCATCACTACCTCTTCTCCCCATAGCTCTTAAGCATTTAATAGTATCCAATTCATACCCAATATTTTTCCCCAAGACTATTTCCCATATCTAGGAGGTTTTTGTCTCAACAAAAGACCAAAAACAATTTCCCTAAGGTGGTTCTCAAGGAGAACAATTCAAGAGGTAAAAAACACTTTCCTTTTGTTTTAATTTCTTTTCTATTTTTCTATTTTCTTATTCTCTCATCACCTCCTCTATCAAAATATTCATGATAACTCTA
This sequence comes from Viscum album, assembly GCA_963277665.1. Classification (NCBI taxonomy): domain Eukaryota; kingdom Viridiplantae; phylum Streptophyta; class Magnoliopsida; order Santalales; family Viscaceae; genus Viscum; species Viscum album. The sequence continues at coordinate 2,101,909,689 of OY728147.1, read as the reverse complement.
TTTTAATATATATATTATAATTTTATTTTGTAAATAGGAAATCCAATATCAATTATCTTCCCCCTTTCCTTTTATTATAAAAATGAAAACATCGTTCGTGAGGTGCTGATTTACCACCATTATAGAAAACATGTTTTTCTATCAATTACACCTTCAAGTATGGTCATAAAACCATATTCATGGTTAAATAAGATTATAATATAGCTATTATAGCCTATTTAATGTTCTGGAACAAATATATATACATAATATTAACTAATAGAACAAAACTAGTTCGTGATGATTGAAAAAACACCAAAATAGTCTAAATGATTATCAATAATGTTTTATCTAAGGATATATCCTCATAAAATATAATTTAATGAAATATATTTCTATTAAATATTCTTTATTTTTATTAATAACATATAATCTCAATTCTAGATAACTTTTCTAATTCCCATGATCTTTTGGACATGTATATAAGTGAACTAATCATGAAAACCAAGGAAAGGAACACACCAGAAAAAAGAAATTGAATCTTATAATTCATAAAATAGGACATAAACAAAAATAATAAAATTATAATAAATAATTTTTTTAATTTTTTCTGAATTAATTTATTAATGAATTTAATTTCATTATCCATGGCATTAGGTACAAGTGTCGAACGCTTTCAAACATATGGTAAGGGTTTTTTCATATAACCTTTATTTCAGTGAGACACGTCTTATTTACCACTATTTATTATGTGTGGTGTATATATAATGATTTTTTTATGATATCATTAATCTATTTGTATTCATGGTATTCAATGTTTCATTTTATGATCATTAATTTTATGGTGAATACGGTTTAACTGATTTCATAGTGGAAATGGTTTCTTCTTGAACCTCCATTTTTCATTCGGGTTATGATATCTCTCCCTTTACCCCAATTTAGTTCTTCATTATTTTTATATAAACCTTCTAAATTATGTGTATATGTTCCAAACTCATATATCCATTTTATTTTATCTTTATTTATTGAGATAATATATGTTTTATATTTTTTCCTCCTCAATCCTTCGTGTTAGGAAAGCCTGAAGATGTGGATATGATGCCAGAGAAACTACTACTTGTAGATACCAACAAGGATTAGATAGAGTGGATCAATAATAAGGACCTTATTATGGTAGTAGGATTTAATTTAGGGAAATTAAAAATTGAGTAGTACATTCAAATGTGGGAAAAAGTGGCGTATTGGTTTGAAGACCTTATCAAAGATGAATCGACTAGAGAGGAAATCAATCTTCACTAGAAATTATTTTAGGAAAAAATATCAAATATGATCAAATATGATTTTAATGGATCATCCATTTTGTATGGTTATTAATGGTTTGGTTCTTTTACTTGCATTTGTTATCACATATCCTTTAAAAGTGTTTTCTAAATAAAAAAGTTAATTTCTAATCTAATATTATTTTATGGAAAAATAATGATGATTTTCAAAAAGAAATATTCTTTAGAATTTAAAAGGGTATTTCTAAAAAATCTATCAATTATTTTATTAAAATATTTTCATATATTATGATGATTTAAATATTTAAAAGTGGTATTGGAAAATATAATTTAAGGATATTTTTTAAATTGATTATACGATATATGAGGAATGCATTGGACTTATTATGTGATGAGAAAGGCCCATTATTTCCCCTTGATGCATGAGTAGGTATCAAGAGACCAAATAGACCATGATTTAGCTTTGGCCTTACCCCTTTATGTTGAATTCTTTTATGAGGCTTTGATGGTTTGTTTATGATAAATGATATTATTATTTACACCATTATAATATTATCAATGGAGAAATTATGTGATTATTCAACTAGTATAATATACATGGTTATGTTTCATGTGATTATCTATATGATATTATCTATTAATATTTTATTCATACTATAATATTCTCAATATTTTCTTTATTGGAACTTGTTTTATTTATTCATATTTCCTTGTTATTTATGTTTATGGTAGCTTCTGCTATATTTTTTTTCTATACTAAGAAAATGATATCACCCCTTTAATAGGTTTTATTTTCCCATAAGATGTGAATATGTTTAATAGTAATCAATTGCAGGGATAATCTAGGTTTTTATTGGTGTTTTTAGTGGAGTTTATATGTTTTTTTAAATCAATTTTCAATGTAAAACTTATGTTTGTATCTGGTTTTACAAAGGGACTAAACTATTCAGTCCTTTGGGAAGCAAACACTAGTTCTTTATACCACTGTAATTATATAATGCACCTGATTTGGGCTAATGGGGTTGGGGCTTTACACATTTGGTTCATATAATATAGAAAATATTAATGATGGCCTACATTAGTGAAATAATAATCATTAATAAACTAATTTACATCTTTAAAATCATAACCATTAATAACCTTATCTTAGAGTAATACTATAATCATATGATGGAATTTTTCTATGAAATAGTTTTTATGATTTATTCATTTTGTAAATATTAATATTACCAAATAAAATAAGATGGATATGAATTGAAAATGGATAGATGCCAATCATATGACAATAGAGTATGAGGATGGGTTGAAATAGTTCATCATGTTTTCAAAAGATCATTCATATGACACTCCTCAAATCCTTTCTATGTGTTTATGGTGTTGTTATTCAATGTTAATTAGTCAATAGGAGTTTAAATAACACTTAATTTATCATAGAATAGATCAATGTAATAAATTTTAGATTATACATGAGAAAAAAATGAATATATCTTGTGGCTGGGATACAACTTTGATTAATGGATCATATTATATGATTACAAGTGTGGAAAATGATGAAGAACATGTTGAGGATGTTATTAAACTTGTAAATGATGATGAAGATCATATTGAGGAAATGATAGTGAATGTTTAGGATGACCTTCATGATTATCCAAAATTGTTTGAGAAGAGAAATATTTGTTCAAAGATGAAATTATAGGAATGTTGTACAAAATACACAACATTGTCAGCCCTACTAAAGCAGTATAATTTAAAAGTTGGAAACAGATAGTGTGATTCTAGTTTTACTGAACTACTTGCTATCTTGAATGATATAATCCTAGAATATAATGACCTTCATTTTCAAACATACGATGCTAAATAAATTATATTTTCAATGCGTATGATCTCAAAAAAAACTTTCCTATATAAATTATTGTATACTATTTCTCAAAGACCAAGAATCAATTAAAAAATTCCTAATGTGTGGTTATTATTGATAGAATAATGACGAATCGAGTCCTAAAAAAGTTGTATGGTATTTTAAAATCATTATAAGGTTTATGTGCCTATATGGATGTGAGGATACTGTGTGAAAATTCACATGGCACACAAATAGAAGAATTAAATATGTGAAACTTCATCATCTGACAGAATCTCCCCAGAAGAAGAAAATTGATCATGAGTATCCTAAATTTTGGAATGTGTTGAGAAACCTTCAACTTTTCTTATCTATAGATGGATATTTTTGGTTTTCAAAGAATAACAAAGTGTACAAAGATTTTTATGTTGGTAAATTATATCATCCCACCATGGTTATGCATGAAAAAAATACATTATGTTATCTATGCTTATATTAAGACCAAAACAATCGGGTAACGATATTAATGTTTATTTGGATCCATTGATCGGATATTTGAAATTATCATGGGATTTAGATGTTATGTTGTATGATGCTTATAGAATTGAAGTTTTCATGTCTAGAGACATATTTTACGGGATGATAATTTATTTTCCTACTTATGGAAATTTGTTAGGATATAGAATTAAAGTCACTAAAGGGCATCCTATTTGCTAAAAAATTACACAATCAACTAGGTTGAAACATTCATCAAAGACTATATTTCTAGAAATCACAAATTTATACCCCAGCAACATAAGAACCAAACTTGGAAAGAATCATTCAATGGGAGTTCCTAATAATGTACATCACTATCTCCACTAAATGGTGACCACATATTTAATAAAGTAAAATATATAAACACTTCTCTTGGTAAACCATTTTAAAAAAACCTTACAAATGCTATTTTGAAAAATGGATTGGGTTTTTTGAATTACCATACTAGAATTGGTTGTATGGCAGCCAATTTCTTGAGGGATTGTATTTTGAAAAAAATGTATGTGATAGTTTCATTAAAAACCACTAAATTCACTCAGAAAAATTAAGGGTGTTCTTAAGGCTAGGTTAGACATGACTGACATGAGAATACATGAAGATTTGGCACTAGTGAAGGGTGAAAAATTGAATTTTTCCCTCTATCTTCTTACAGTCTTAGTAAGTAGAAGAGATATAATTTTTGAATCTTCTTGAATGATGTAAAGGTTATACATGGGTATTCATAGAATTTCAAGAATTCCATATCAATGATTGATTTTATGTTAAAGGATCTAAAATCACATGAATGTACTATTTTAATACAAGATATAATGCTTATACCATTATGTTGCATTTCTCCCAAGAATTTCCATCCTACAATAACCATGCTATATTTATTTTTCAATTATATATGCAACAACATTATTGACCAATATAAATTTTCAAATATGGAAAATAAATTGTTGTAATATTACTTGAATTAGAGATATTCATCTGGTTGACATTCATTGATATGATGGTTCACTTGATGGTTCAATTGGTAAGACAGATTCAACTACGTGGTCATGTACATTATAGATGGATGTACCCCATTGAACATTATATGAATATTTTGAGGGGTATATCAAATATCTAAGTCATCCATAATGTTGTATTTTTAAGTTATATATTCTGTACTGAATACCTATCTAGTGTGGAAAGAATTATTATATTTTAATATCATTTCACTGGGTGGATTTTTGGTAAATGAATTTCAGAAATAGATATTTTCACAATCACAATTACATATTAGGAGTATTCCCACCTTTAATTTTTTCGCAATAGTTTAAAGGATTACTCATATTTTGAAACCCATAAAAAAATTCATAGGAAATTGAATCCATCAAGGGATAAATGTTGGATATCAAATACACATAATCAACGGTTTATAGGATGTTTTCAAGACCATATTTTTATGGAGTTAGCTAAAAACTTAGATTCAATTTTGAATGAAATTTATTTCTATCCAAAGGACCATGTGTTCATGTTTTATCCTATAATGGATATATAATTCATGGTTATATGTTCTATAAAAATTGACATTATGAACATAGTACCATATAAAATAGTGGATTTACACTCGTGGCTAAAGTGATGCATATATCTATTACCAAGGATATATTTCAAATTTGTTTGAATATGTCATACTTTCACAACATCAAAAAAATACAAGATTTGGATTATACAACATTCCAATTGGAGAATTTTCAATGAAAGTGTCATCATAATATGAGTTATGTTAAAATCGATGAATTTGGATTCATGAAAGTGTATTTTAGTAAAGAAGGCCATGGAGAAGAACCATTTATAATGGAATCATAGGTAGTACAAATACTTTTTTTATTCCAGACCCCCCAAACCAAAATTGGTCAATTGTTCTGTAATTTACCAAAACCACTGAAGGTTCAGATATAAATTCAATAATGGATTTCCATTTAATTGGTAAATATAAAACATTTCATAGTGGTCCCAATGTAAATGGGGCCTTTAATGTCAAAGGAGACCATAATTAAGGGATTTTGATACTTTATAGAGTGGTCGAATTCCTCCAACCTTTAAAAAAAGAGTGTTCAATTATAGGTTTTTTTGTAATATACATTCTATTACCTTATATTATTATCAATTCACTACTTAATTTACATAATATAAACTAAATGTTCATCCAATTTGATAGTTAATGACTTATGAACATGCCAATTTTCTCAATCATAAAGAAAAAACTGGTTTCTCAACATGATGGTTATCTTAATTCAGTGGAACATAAACCTTCTACACATGATGTTGCTAAAAATCCATAGGAATAACATAATGATGATGCTAAAGATGAGGAAATTATATATGGTAAACAAATAGGGTCCCATAATACATAGGTTCTCCATAGAATGATAGTGTTAGAAAAAATTATTAAGGTGAGAAACAAAGGCATCAATTCTGAGATTGGATGGAATGAACATAACCAACCAGTAAACCCCAACAAGGCCATGTTTAGTAGTTACTTTAGGATCACGACATGAAACCATGTGTAGATTAATGTTGATTCATGGAACAATGTTGTGATTATTCTTAAGACACTGATTTGGGAAGATATTATGATAATATTATGGTATAAATTATTTATTTTACTGAAAAATTAATGAAAATATGGATCACTATTCATTATCCCTTAAAGAGTGCATTTATAGTATATAACTCTCGAATGGAATCCGTATTAATTATCACTAGAAAGGATCATAGAGGCCCTCACATAATTATTATGAAGTTTAATCTCAAAGATGCTGAAGGGAAAATAAACTTGCACCCACAATAAATGTATGCACACCTGATAAACTAATAATCATGAGATGAGTTAATTATTCATCGTGAGGATACAATATTTAGGTACATTGTGACTGGTAATACATTTGATGAGAATATGTGTATTAATCACATTTATTAAGAATTTCTAATTTATTAAACAATAACGGAGTGCAAAAAATAATCATCCGGAAGAAAAACCAACATACCCCTACAATAAAGCAAGGATGGTGTACGCTTCACATGAAAAAATGGAACATATTTAAAATATAATGTAATAATTTTATTTCACATGAAACAAAATCATAATTATATTTATCATTTTATATGCATATTGTTTAATGGAAATCCAAATCCACTTCCACCCCAGTTTATATGCAATGAAAGGATCCATGTGTAAATAAATAAGGGATTCTAATAGTTGAAAATATGAAAAAATTGTGGGAAGTGTGTATAAGCATCACATACTAATTTTTTTATTTAAATAAACATTAAATAATAATGATTGATTATTTTCATATATTTTTTTATCCAAATTAGAAACAAGAATCCTCATGAACTATAACTGATGAAAAAAATACAATCAGTGGAATTTAAGTGGCTAGAATAGTATACTCATGTTAAAGGTGTAGGTTTTGGGGTGTCACCCCAAATATATTTTTGAGAAAAAATAAATAAATATGGTGTTAAAGAATAGAAAACATAGAGTTGTAGGAATGAATAGATTCTCTAGAAGAAAAACATAATTTGAAGATTTTTTTTATAAAATTTTGTGGGAAGTAATCAAAGAGAATAAAAAACATAAGAACCACCACTATGTGAAGATCCCCCACCACCACCAACTTTGAGGTAAGCCATTCCCATCAAAGAGTTGTCTTATAAGTGGTAATCAATATTTTCATAATTTTTTTATATAAAATTTGTATCAAGAATACAATTATACCTTTCCAATAATAATATTCTATAGGTTGAAAATGATTGTGATTATTATCTATCTACACCCAACCATTACCTTATTGTGAGTGATACCATGTTCAAAATCCAAGGTGATAATCTAAAAAATAGACAAATTTAAATAGGTCATATGAGATTGGAGATTTTCATAGCTCATAAGCCAAGAACTGAGACACCTATTCCACTTGATGATGTAGATATTCATATGGTTGAGAAAGCTATTGGAACATTCATAAAATGGCCATTATATCTTTTAAAAAACATGTTAATAGGGCAGTATTCATTTCCAAATTATTTTTAATGCAAATCATTTAATAATTAATGAAATTTTTTGAATATTGATTTTTATTACAGATGAAAAAATGGAAGGAGGTGATATAGAAGGTCAAATAGAAATGATCTAAAGGATCAACCAACCAATCAAAAATATCTTCACAAAGTAAGTTTAACCCACCTATTCAACTTCTACATTTACTAACATTAATGGTTTATGTGAATACAACAATAAAAAATTGTCTTATGACTATGATTGATTATGAGGAAAGGATGCATGTAGAAGAAATTATATACTATATTGGTATTAAGAAATTAAATTAAATCCTCACACTTTATGGATAGAAATATATATTGTAAATGTATACATGAGTTTTGAATTAATGATTTCATTGTACAATTGTTGATCTACTATGTTAATCATGATTGAATATTATTCATATTTTTTCAGGTGTATATATGAATACTATTTTAATGGAAAACACTATGAATGGAAATTTTTACCCATTAATCCTCACATAGATTCTACATAATAATTCAAATTAGAAAAAAATTGATGTAATATTGAAGTGACTAGAAAAAATGTCTGATAGAAAACATAAAGATAATATAGTCTTTTTAATACCCACAATGTAAGGGAAAAACTCTATAATTTAATAACATCAAATATATTTTCAGTCATTTTATTACTTATTAATTTTTTTTTCTATGAATCATTGGTTACTCAATGAAGTCAATTTGGATACTCCAAAGATCGATTTTCTAGATTTAATGCATTGATACCTAAAAAACAACCACACATGTTGATGTTTTTCAATTTTTAATATAATACATGCAACATTTTACAACTAAACATCATATTATACATTTTTAACTATGTTATATTGAAAATTATATTGTAGTAGGGTGATTCTTAAATATTATCAAAATCATGGAATGAGGATGGTCCATGAATAAAAGTATCTTATAGACATATACAAGTTGAAAAGTATTAGGGTATATACTGTAAGATTTCACAATCAAAACATATATAAAAATACCTATTTTTATCAATGATTCTATAGTTTCTGAAATAAACCAATGACAATGATTGTGGGTATTTGGTCTGTCAATTTATGAATCACATTGTTTTCCATCGACAAACTAGAATCCCTGAAGAGGTATTTTTGAATTTAATTACTATTTCATTTATAATATTTATTAATCCTTTGTTTATATTTTTCTAGTATTTCCCAGACAATCAACAGTCCTTATATTCACAAGAGAAAATATATATTTTTATAAATGAATGTTTAGTATACCTGGTGTCAAAATGTATAATGACATCATGAAAATGTGACTACCTACTACTTATTAGGTTTAATTTTTCATCATTTATCTACTTTTTTTAGTTAATTTCCTTATCATTTTTATATCATACTTTAGTAAAATGATCCATATAAATTTTTTTGACTTGTAGGAATCAAACACACCTCAATAAAAAACATGGTGTGTTCGGTGTGACTTTGATTGTGCGTTTTCAATTTAAAATGACATATTAATAGAAAATAAAGGTTATAGATGAAAAACTGATAAAATGATTTCAGATTATTTTCATACATCAAAAAAATTATCCATATGTCATTTTTATGTGAAAGAATCTAACACACATCAATCAGATACACGGTGTTCCCGTTATGACTCAAAGTGTCTTTCATTATTTTAAAATTGACAATTTAGTTTGAAACGCGTGTCACTCATTGAAAAATGAACAAACACACTTTATTTGTTTTTATAATTTTGAAAAACGAATCATCAGTCATTTTTATGTGTAGTAATTATACCCACATCAAACTAACACACTATGTGATCGGTATGACTCAAAAATTTTGTTTTTAGTTTAAAATGAAATTTTATTATATAACATAATTGACATACTAAAAATCATGAAAAAAATTCTAATTGTTTTAATACTTCAGGAAAATTATTCATCTGTCATTTTCAATATGTAGGAAATATCCTCACCTCAAACTTATACATAGAGTGAGCAAAATGAATTCAAGTTTCTTTTTTTAATTAAAATAAAAATTATGTAAAAAAGGAAAGTGACATAGTAAAATCTAAGTAAATTCTGGCATTTTTTTAATAATTTAATACAATAATACATAATGTCGAGTCTATAAGGTTTCCTTATGAATTTTCCATTCATTTATGTTTTGAAAATCAAAAATACCCTATCTCAAGGAAAATTTTATTTTCCTTAAGAATTCACAAGGAAGATTTTTCTTCCTCAAGGAAAATTTATCCTTACCATGTTTTCATTGTTCGTGTCATAATTTCTCTAAACATAACTCATTTTATTTATAATTATAAAATTTGGTTTCGTATCTAAAACCTCATAATCTTATAAATAATTAGATATAGAGAATTATGTTTTTCAGAATCCGAATTCAGGTTTTGAATTCTCTTTATTCAGACTACAAACTTTCTGAGTTCAGACTCTGAATTCTCTGAATTCAGACTCCGAACTTTCTGAGTTCAGACTAAAAATTCTCTGAATTCAGAATCCCAAATTTCTTAGTTCAGACTCCCAATTCTTATAAATTCAGAATCTAAATTTCCTTGAAAATCAAACTCTGTAATTCCATTGAATTCAGTCTTCTAACTATTCAAGAAAACAGAATCTGAATATTTTTTTATTATATACACCGAATGGTTTTTGGTTAAACTCCGAAATTTTATTTCTTTAGTCTTTGAAAAATGGATTTGATCAAGCAACCATACTTTTTCTTACCTTGTTATGAAATTATGTCATAAAATCAATTTATAACTAACCATTTTTTGAGTGACACGTGTACAGGTCCCTCCGAAATTCAAGTAAATATATGACTTTTGGAGGAGGGAGATGACCGTTAGAGAAGTGCCTATAAATAGGAGCTCATTTGAATGAGCTCAGGACGGTTCTACAACTCTAGAGATTACATTATGCTGAAGTGATTTATAGAGAGATACTTTAATGCTTTAGGCATACTCAACATCTTGTTCAGAATTTCTTCGTGCGACTCCGAATGTTGCTGAGTACATTCGAGGTCTTCTGAGGATAGCAAGACAGAGGTGCCGACTACCTAGAAGTTCGAAGGGCTTGCGGGGATAGTAAGATAGACTCCAATATTTGTATCGAGGGCTTACCCAGGTTTGGGTAAGATAAAATTTCTTGAAAGTATAAATCAAGTGACCTTTATCCAAGGTTGTTGGATACCCTACTCTCTGGGTTAAAATATTTCTTACTTGTTACTTGTATTGTTTCAAGTATGTTTTCTGCTGAATTTTTGATTGATAAGGAAAGTATAATTTTCTTATACTTTCTTGTACTTATATAACTATGATTAGAAATATTCTATATTCCTTAAGGTAGAATATTTGTCCTTGTAAACTTTTCTTCAGTTTAATTTCCAGAACCATATTTCTGGAATCAATCAAGTTTGTAGAACTAAGAGGTCTAGTGAATTTACCTTGTTTAACTTTGTTAAACATTTCCATCTTTAAAAGTTCCAAAAGAATTTTTTAAAGTATAAAATTCACCCCCCTCTTGTATATTGAGAGTCTACATATATCATCTCGATCCTACAATTGGTATCAGATGAATGGTATTTCAAATAATTATATTCACATATAAGTTTTCTTGCTCAAGTTTTCATTGTTCTATATTTTCCTTAGGATTTTTTTATTATTGTTTACAAACTTTTTTTACTGACAAGTTTGTGTGGAAAGATATTATTCTTTGAGATGGAAGGAATGAATTTTGGTTCGATTTATAATCTTAATCCTATAAGACCACCTAAATTTGATGGGAATGATTATGAATATTAGAGAGATCGTATGAAGACCTTTGTCATTAATATTGGTGTGGGAAACTTTGTTATGCTGATTGAAGATTACAAGATTCCAGATAAAGAAGTAAACACTTTTACTAATCAAGAGAAGTTAGAATATCAAATAAATTATAAGGTATGGAGTACCTTGTTATGTTCCATGACCTGGTATATATATTGCCAGATTTCTTATTGTGAAGCTGTAAATTGTATTTGGAAGAAGCTTTAAGTAACTCATTTTGGAACTTCCAGAGTTATTGAAACTAGAAGACCTATGATTAGAGCTGAGTACCATGGTTTTTTCATTCCTTATGGAGAACCTATATGTAAGTTACAATAGAGATTTATGACTGTTGTCAACAGCTTACAATACATGGGTGAAAAAGGTTTGGATGATGAGACATTTGTAGACAATATTATAGACATCATGCCTAATGTGTGGGAATCCAAGAGGACAACTATAGATAAGAATAGGAAAGTATCACATATCACTCTTGATGAGATTTTTGGAACTCTTCTTCAACATGAGACTAGAATTAAGAGAGATGCTGACAATTATAAGAAGAAGAATATGAATAGAAGTTTTTCTTTTAAAACTACCAATAATCATATGAAATCCAAGACTCCTGAGAGAGTTACAAGATCTAAATCAAATAAGGTTACTATTTTATCTGAATCAAGTGAAAGTGAACATTCTGAGAATGAACTAGCTAATATTTCTCTAAGTATGAATAAGATAGTTGGAAAGAAATAATTTCAGTATAGATATAAGAAGAAATAATGAAAATACAAGAAAGACTATGAAGTCATTTGTTATGAATGAAAAAGAGCTGGGAATATAAGGCCAGATTTTCCTATGCTTAAGTGAAAAGATAGAAAGGAAAATCATTCTGAGAGGAATAGAAAAGAAATAGTACAAAGATAAGGCTATGAAAGTTTTGAAAGTCAATGACACCTGGAGTGCCAGTGGTGGTAACTCTTCTGATGAATCCTTAGAGTATGAATCTTCTGGTTAGAAAAATCTTAGTTTACTTTCCATGTTACCTATTTAAAATCATTGTTTAATGGAAAAGGTACACAATTCTGAATCTATCACCGTTGTATCCTTGAATACTAATTATAGTTATAGTGAATATTATGAATCTTCAGATGAAAAATCTTCTTCTGATGAAGATAATACTTCACCTACCTATGAAGAAGTTTCTTGGTTTTCTAAGCTCCTTGAGAATGAAAATTCTAAAGTCAAGAAAAAGCTTGATAAGGAAAATTCTATAATTTCTATTCTTACTAAGGAAATATCAGATCATTCTAAAGATCATGATAAGAAAACCCTTGATTTTAAAATTATTTAAAAAAACCTTGAGGAAGTTAATTCTGACAAGGATAAACTTTCTAAGGATCTAGAAAAAGTAATTTCTAAGAAAAAGGTTTTTGAGCCTAACTCTTGTGCTAAAACTAATTTTTTGGAAGATAAGAACTTGGTTATTAGACTGAAGTCAGAAATATTTTCCTTGAGGAAGTGTTTGTCAAACTTTACCTTAGGTAAGGAATATTTTGATAAGATGTATTACCAAATTAGAACTATAAGGAATAATTCTAGTTTTGGTCATACAAGTTCAAAAACAATTTTCAGTAACAATTATTTTATTCCTCAAAGTGTTCTATTCTGCACTAAGTGTCCGTGTAGTGGGAATTGGGAAAAAAATCATTCTTTAAACAAAACTCAGTCTTTAGGCTTTTATAAAGCTTATTTTTCAAAGAAAATGTGGATTCCTAAAATTTTCCTTTATGAAGTTTCCAGATCCAAGAAATTTGGTTCCGAAAGTCTAACACTCTTATTTTTAGAAAAATAAAGATAGTACCAACAACAATACATGTTACATGGATAATAGATGTTTTCAGCATATGACTGGTAACAAAAACTTCTTTGAAAATATTATCAAGATGAAAGGAGGAAAAATAACTTTCGGTGATAATGATAAGGGAGAAATTATTGGTATAGGTAACATTGTTCTTCTTGGAAAAACATTGATTTCAAATGTTTTATTTGTTAAGGGTCTTAATCACAAACTCATTAGTATATGTCAATTATTTGATGAAGGTTACCTTGTGAATTTTAGGAATGACAAGTTCTTAGTATAAAATTCCATGGAAGAGTTTATTGTTTTTACCAATAGGTAAGAGAATGTTTACACACTAAACTTATAAGACCTTAGAATCCAAGACCTTCCTTGCCTTAGTGCAATGGAAGTTCATTCTTGGTTGTTGCATAGAATATTAGGACACTGTAACCTTAAGAACTTATGAAAACTCTCTATGAAAAGACTAGTTAAGGATCTACCAGAGCTTAGATTTGATTCTTCAAAAGTTTGTGATCCTTGTCAATATGGAGACAAACATAAATCAAGTTTTAAATCAGTTGGTGAAGCCTCAACCACTGATGCATTATTGTTGGTGCATATGGATCCTTTTGGTCCAACACAAACTGGAAGCATTGGAGGAAAATATTATGTATTTGTCTTAGTTGATGATTATACTAGAATTATGTGGGTCTATTTTCTAGCAAAGAAATCTGAAGCTTTTTCTTATTTAAAAAATTTTAGATCCCATGTTAAAAATGAGAAAAACCTTCCATTGATAACTATTCATAGTGATCATGGAGGAGAATTTCAAAATTCTGATTTTGAAACTTTAATAGTAGAGAAGGAATTACTCATAACATCTCTGCACCCAGAACACTTCAACAAAATGGTGTTGTTGAAAGAATAAATATAATTCTTCAAGAGATAACAAAAACCATGATGAGTAAATATTCTATAGCCAAACATTTTTGGGTTGAAGTTGTAAGTACTTCTTGCTATACTATAAATCATGTTTCGATTAGAAATTTTCTTAATAAAACTCATTATGAGTTATGGAATAGTAGTAAAACTAGACTTTCCTACTTCAAGGTTTTTGGTTTCAAGGTATTCATTCTGAATATTAAAGATAATCTACAAAAATTTGCACCAAAATATGATGAAGGTATTTTCTTAGGATCCTCCACAACCTTTAAGTCTGATAGAGTTTTCAATAAAAATACTTTTACAATTGAAGAAACAGTACATGTCAAATTTGATGAAACTGATCCTTTTCTTTTTAAAAAACCTCAACCGACATCTTTGGATGTGTTTTAAAAAACTAATTAACAACCCTTGATAGAATATCCTTCTGATAAAAAAAATGTTCAAGAAAATGTTTCTAAATAAATTAACCTAGAATATTTCCTACCCTATGTTGATGAATAGGTTTTACAAAACCCAAATCAATTTTTTTTAAGAATCATCCCAGTGATAGTATCATTGGTGATGTAAATCAACCTGTAAGGACTAGAAGTTTCTTATGAAATGAAATAGAACATCTAGAATTTATTTCCCAATTATAACCAAAAAGCACTGATGAAGCTTTAGGTGATGATGATTGGATAAAATCTATTCAAGATGATCTAAATGAATTCAAAAGGAATAAAGTCTAGATCTTGGTTGAAAGAACTAAGGAAACTCCTGTTATTGGAGTAAAATGGGTCTTCAGAAATAAATGTGATGAAAATTAAATCATAGTAAGAAATAAAGCTAGATTTGTTGATAAAGGATATAATCAACAAGAAGGAATAAACTATGAAGAAACCTATGCTCCAATAGCTAGACTTGAATCTATTCGTATTCTACTTTCCTTTACAATATTCTTCAATTTCGAAATTTTTCAAATGGATGTAAAATGTTATTTCCTTAATGGTTTTCTACAAGAGGAATTTTTTGTTAAACAACCTTTTGGTTTTGAAGATTCAAAACATCCTGAACATGTTTACAAACTTACCAAATCTTTGTATGGACTTAAACAAGACCCTCGAGCTTGGTATGATAGACTTAGATGATTTTTTATTCAAAATAATTATGTTAAGGAAAATGCTGATCCATACCTTTTTATAAAGAAAGATAAGAAAAATGTTTTGATTGTTCAAATTTATGTTGATGACATTATATTTTTTTCAACTCAGCAATCTTTAACTGATTCCTTTATGGATCAAATGAAATCTGAGTTTGAAATGAGTATGATGGGTGAGTTAACATTTTTCCTAGGTTTTCAAATTTCCCAAAAACCATAAGGAATCTATATATACCAACATAAGTATATTAAATATCTTCTTAAAAAGTATGGATATGAAAACACTAAGAGTATAAGTACTCCCATTGGTAATTCAAATTCACTTGATCATGATGAAGCTAGGAAACTAGTAGACCAAACATCTTTTAGAGGTATAATAGGAAGTTTACTTTACTTGACAGATAGTCATCCAGACATAATTTTTTTATTATTCTTATGTTAAAGATATCAATCCAATCCTAAGGAATATAATTTAAAGGTAGTGAAAAGAATTTTTCACTACTTAAAGGGAAACATGGATTTACGACTCTTTTATACTTCTAGAAATGATTTTGTTTTAAAAAGTTTTTCATATGCTGATTCTAGTGGATGTAGAATGGATAGTAAAATTACATACGGAATTTTCATTTCTTAGGAGAGTCATTAGTTTCTTGGTCATGCAAAAAACAACACTCAGTAGTACTTTCTACTGCTGAAGCTGAATATATAGTAGCTAGAAGTTGTTGTGCTCAAGTGTTGTGGATGAAACACACACTCATAGACTATGGTATGAGTTTTACCAAAACAAAAATTTTGTGTGACAATACTAGTGCCATTTCCCTAAGTAAAAACCTTGCACATCACTCTCATGAAAAACACATAGATATTAGGCATCACTTTCTTAGGGGTCACACACAAAAAGGAGATATCATTCTTCAATTTATCAGAACACAAGATAAACTTGCTGATATTTTCAAAAAATCTTTACCATCCAATAGATTTGAATACATTAATCATAATTTAGGAATGATAACTGTAAGGTAATATTACATGTTAATTTCTAATTGAAACCAATATTCTTACAATAAGGAACTTTTTTTCATTGGGGGAGTACATTTTTTTGTTAGGTTTTCAAAATTTTTCGTAGCTTAAATTTTTTTCGTAGTCAAAAAAATTTCGCAGTACAAATTTTTCTCAGTCTAATTTTTTTAGTTTAGAATTTTTCATAATGAAATTTTTTTAGTTAACATTTTCATAATGAAAATTTTTTGTAGTTAAATTTTCGTAATCAAGATTTTTATAGTTCAAGATTTTCATTATGAAATTTTTAGTAGTTAATTTTTTTCCATAATGAAAATTTTTGTAATTAAAATTATCATAATGAAAATTATCTTAGCTAGATTTTTTATAGTTAATGTTTTTTAATCAAAATATTTGGAATCTAATGTTCTTCAAGAAGAATTTTCCTTATTACGAATAATCTTCCTTGCAATCCAAAAGGTATGTTTCCTTTATAAAAATTTCCTAATCATCTTTTACTTGTTATTATTTTCATATGTGTTTTTCTTTCGTATTCATTTTTCCTTAAATATGAATGTTTTTCTTAAAAAAACCTCAAAAGATCAGATTCAATCAAAATTCTTCTTTGGCTATCTCAATCGTTAGATCTTCTCAAGAAGCTTTCAACCATTGGATCCATCATGGAAGTTGAACCGTTGCCTCAACGCCTATATAAAGGACCCCCCGATGGTTGTCCCACATCGATCTCAAATCTCTTCCGTGCTGAAGCTTTAACCTTCCTATATAAGCCCGTTCCAAACTTCTCAGATCTTCCTTAATTCCAAATGTCTACCGAAGTCTCTTCCTAGAAAGAAATGTCAACTATCAAGTCAATATCTAAATGGAATATATACAAATAAAGGTTATTTGATCCAAAGTTTTATGCCAAATATGACTCTATCATTTCCAAGAATATCAAACTCAATTTCTAGGAGAGTGTATTTATTTCAAAACCAAAAGCTCAGGATTTGGTATATCCAGAGTTGTTAGTAGAGTTCTATGAGTCATTAACTTTATTTAAGGAAGAAGTCAAGAGTAAGATTTCTTTTAAGTGTTATGGAAAGACATATTCACTTTCTTACACCAAGGCTGGAAGCTTGGTTGGTATTCCTTATGAAGGGGAAGCTGAGGTCTGTACTCACAATTTACCTGATGTTCAAGAAAGTTTTATTAAGGAAAAATCCATGGCTTGTATTGGTCTTTCAGAAGTAAAGACTCTGAAGATTCTTCACCTGTCTATGAACTATCAGATTATTTAATTTTGGGTTCAAGGATTCATTATTCTGAGAAAAGGTGATAAGGATACTCTAAAGAAGATTGAAATCTATATTTTTTATTTCTTGGTGAATCTAAGGAAGATAAATTTGGTTAAGTACATTCTGATTATGATTGAGAATATCAAGAATGAGAATTTGAAATCTAAAATTATTATGTATCTATCCATTCTGTCAAAGATGATTGTTCGGTGTTTAGAATCCTTCAAAATTCCTTACAGTTCTAAGTCGAGAAATTGAAAAGTCATGTTGTTGAGTGATGATACGTTGATAAGGATGAAAATTGGTTTTTACATAGAATACTAAGAATTCTTTGATTTGACTGAAGAGGAAGTTAAAAATATTTCAAAGAAACATGAGGTGGATGAAACCACTAAAAATGGTGAAAGGAAGAAGAAGGTGAAAGAAGTATAAGAGAAAACAAAATTCCCAGCGGCTAAGGAAATTAAGTCAGCACCCCCATAGCCAAAGAAACAAAAATCTAATCCTGATGAAGTAGTATCAAAGTGGAGAGAAGATAGAAAATCAGAAATAAGGAGAGCCTAATTTTTTCCAGGACTCTACTCAAGAAAAATATTTGAAGTAAAAGGCAGCTGAAGAGCTTGATAATCAAGGGAAAGAGAAGAAGCAGAAGAAAATGTTTTCTGAGGTAGAGATAGTCCAATCACTTCTAAAGGCTACTAAGAAATAATCCAAGAATATTTCAGTACCATAATTATTTCTGATAAAACCTTTACCAGAGACTCTGTGAAAGAAGTTTGTGACTCTGGAAAAATTCTAAGAAAAACAAGTAGTATAAGAATAAGAAGAAGGCAGTGGTGATACCAAAGACTTGATAAAGCAAGTTAACGATTTTCATGAGAAGGAAATCCCTTCTGAAAAATTATATTTCTAAACCTGTGAAGTCGAGTCATCAAAACTTGCTACCCTAGGGAAAGATGAAAAGATTGGAGAAGTAGTGAACAATGTATTTTGAAGAAGAAAGATCCAACCATTATTTCATTCAGCCAGAGGATGCTGAGGCAGGAGATGAGAAGGAAGAGGTAGATGAAGATAAAATTGTAAAACTATCTGATAGTGAACACAAATCACCCAATCAAGAAGAAGTCATTACTAAAGATGATAAGGTAAAACAAGTGGTTATTGATACACCTAGAAGAGAAGTGGTGAAGAAGAAAGAAGTGGGTGATTCATCGAAGAGTAAAGATGATGATATAGAAAAAGAATCATTACCAACCAAAATCTCTGATTTGGAATCATCTTCTCTTGGACATGATTTTGTAGTCCCGTATTTAAAAAATATTGTTGGAACTATCCCTCTATTTCCAAGCATAAACTCTAGATTCCAGATTTTTCATTATACCTTAAATCAAAAATTAGATTCAGTATCTATGGTGATGGATAAGTGTGTCAAACTTTAGACTGATTTCAAAACCTTTTTCATAAACTACGAAGTCCACAAAAGATCTTGCAAGAAGATGACTAGATGATCAAAGAAAATTATGGAAGACATGATAATTATTAATGAGTTTTACGATAATGACCAGGATTCATTTGAAACAGAAGATAGTAAGTTCAAATATCTCCCCAAGTCTTTTGAAGAAAATCTATCTCTTGAAGAAAATACTCAGAAGCAAGAAGTGAGAGATCTCAATGAGAAATTATATTCAGTTTCTTAGAGTTGGAATAGAGAAAGGGATCTCAGGATTGAGATAGAATAGAATCTTTATAAGAAGGAATAAGTCTTGAAGGCTCAGGTAGAGGTTCTTAAGGCTTAGGAAGATACAATTAAAGCCTTGGAGAAGAAAATAGAAGATCAATATCAGTTGATCAAGCATGCAGAAGAGTATCACAAGAAAATCAAGAAGTTTAAAACCATAGTGATGAATCTGATACTGAAGGATAGGAATGTATAATATTTTCCAAATCAGATCTTTTGTTGTATTTTCCTTGTTGTAAAAATTCTTTCAATCTTAATGAAATTTTTGGATGTTCTCATTTTTTGGTTGTTTAGTACTAATATTTCAGGTACCATATTTATTTTCCATTCCCTTTATTCTTTTTTGAAAATAATCAAGGGGGAGAAAGGAATGTCAAAAATAATACTTAGTAAAGAAGAAATTTCCCTAAGTAAGGGGGAGTTCATCTAAGGGGGAGTATTCATCCGGAAGATTTTCGTATGAAAGAAAATGAGAAATCTCATTCAGGAAATTCAAAATACGATCCTTACGGTTTACAAGGCCTAAGGGGGAGTTAGTTGTATTCAATTTGATCTATAAATAAAGGGAGATAAGTTTTATTTACAATACCATAAAATTTCTTAGTCCTTATATTCTTTTTCGTAAGGATGTCTATGCTTTCCAAAAAGGGAGATATTGTTGAGTTGATAAGGTTTCCTTATGAGTTTTCAATTCATTTATGTTTTGAAATTCACAAACACTCTATCTCAAGGAAAATTTTGTTTTCCTTAAGAATTCATAAAGAAGATTTTTCTTCCTCAAGGAAAATTTATTCTTACCATGTTTTCATTGTTCATGTCATAATTTATCTAAACCTAACTCATTTTATTTCTAAGTATAAAATTTGGTTTCGTATATAAAACCTCAGAATATTATAAATACTTTGATATAGAGCATTCTGTATTCCGGATCCTAATTCAGGTTCCAAATTCTTTGAATTTAGACTCCAAAATTTCAGAGTTCAGACTCTGAATTCTATTAATTCAGACTCCAAACTTTCTAAGTTTAGACTCTGAATTCTCTAAATTCAGACTCTAAACTCTATTTTCAGACTTCGAATTCTCTGAATTCAGACTCCAAACATTCTGATTTCAGACTCCAAATTCTTATTAATTTAGACTCCGAATTTCCTTGAAATTCAAACTCCATAATTCCATTGAATTCAGGCTTCAGTATCTTTAATAAAAATGAATCCGAATATTTATGTATTATAGACATTGAATGGTTTTTGGTTAAACTCTAAACTTTTATTTCCTTGGACTCCAAAAAATGTATTTGATCAAGCAACCATACTTTTTTTACCTTGTTATGAGATGACGTCGTACAATCAGTTTCTAACTAACCGTTGTTTGAGTGACATGTGTACAGGTCCCTCTGAAATTCAAGGAAAAATATGACCGTTGGAGGAGGGAGAGAAGTGCCTATAAATAAGAGTTCATTTAAACGAGATTAGGACGGTTCTACAAATCTAGAGATTACATGCTACTGAAGTGATTTCTAGAGAGAGACTCTAATGATTTGTGCATACTAAAAATCTTGTTCAGAATTTCTTCGTGCGACTTTGAATGTTACTGAGTACATTCGAGGGCTTCTAGGGATAACAAGATAGAGATGCCGACTACCTTGAAGTTCAAGGGCTTGCGGGGATAGCAAGACAGACTCCGATATTCATATCAAGGTCTTACCCAGGTGTGGGTAAGACAGAAATTCTTGAATGTATAAATCAAGGGACCTTTATCCAAGGTTGTTGGATACCCTACTCTTTGGGTTAAAAGATTTCTTACTTGTTACTTGTATTGTTTCAAGTTTGTTTTCTGCTGCATTTTTGATTGATAAGGAAAGTATTATCTTATTATACTTTCTTGTACTTGTATAACTCTAATTAGTAAGATTATATATAGTTTCAGGTAGAATATTTGTCCTTGTAAACTTTTCTTAATTTTCATTTCTGGAACCATATTTCCAAAATCAAGAGAGTTTGTAGAACTAAGAGGTGTAATGAATTTACCTTGTTTAACTTTGTTAAACATTACCATCTTTAAAAGTTCCAAAGTAATTCTTTAACGTATACAATTCAACCCCCTCTTGTATATTGAGCATCTACATTCATCATTTCTATCATATACATAATTTATTTATGACATTTAGGAATCATTCACATCAAAATATAACTCATGGTTTGATCGTTATGACTCAAAGTTCTTGTTATCACTCTAAAATTGTAATTTTAATTCAAAACGGGTAGTAATAACTGAAAATAGAGGAAAAATGATTGGATGGTCATGATAATTTATTAAAATAATTCATAATTCATTTTTATGTGTTAGAATTAGTATCACCTGAAACTGACACTTGATGTGACCAATAATTTTTAAAGTGTGTTCTTTCAGTTTAAAATGAAATTTTAGTAAGAAAGGCATCTAACATAATCAAAACAAAAAAAACATTTTCAATTATTTTTATATTTTAATAAAATGATCCATAATTCATTTTTGACATGTATGAGTTAGAATCACCTCAATCTGATGCACGGTGTGATCAGTATGACTTTAAGTGTGTATTTTTATTTAAAATTGAAATTTTTGTAAAAAAAGACAAGTGATGTAGTCAAAACTGAGAAAACACATTTTTTTGATACATTAATTAATATATAGGTTAATTTTTAGGTGTATGAATTAGATTAACCTGAACATGATACATGGTGTGCCTGATACGACTCAAATTGTGTGATTTAAATTTAGAATTGACATTTTATTAAGGTATTATTTCATATTTTTGTTTAATTTATTTATTTATAATATTAATAAAATAAGAATTTTTTTATTATATAGGTGGATTATTTTTCACTACTTGGGTTGTTTTTTTCGAATCATCTCATACATGTGAGAGATTGGACTTTGAGGCTGCAACTGAGATAATGGAAATAGGGGAACATGTTAAGATTGTATATAGGTGAATTCCAACTAATTATTTAGTTAATTTTTTCATCATTTTATCTCCTATTTTATGTTAATTTCATTATAATTTTTATCTAATACTTACTTATTTTTTCAGAGATCTTTCAAGAACTCATACTTTTCTTTCAACTATCCGCAATAAAAAGAAAAAGATAGAACATATTCCCTTTGGATGAAAGAGGAAATATCATTATGCCTAAAGAGTAATGTAAATACCAAGGATCCATCTACCATGGTATTTTATGATAGTTGAATTAAAAGTATGGATTCCCAAAAGATATATGGGGAAAAATTTCTTAAAAAGTGTAGGTATCAACCACATCAAAATCTTCCACACCATAATCTGATACACAATGTTATCGGTATGACTCGATGTGTATATTTTTAGTTTATAATTTTCAATTTATTTCAAAACATACATCACATAATCAAAAATAATAATATATATTCATATTATTTTGATACTTTAGTAAAATGATATATAATTCAACTATGACATGTATGAATCAGTCGCACCTCAATCTGACACACAATTGAACTGGTGTGAATCAAAGTGTGTATTTTTTTAAAGTTGGGATTTAAGTAAAAAATAAAATTTAAATTCTCAAACTAGAGAAAAATAGTTGGATTATTTTGATACATTAGTATAATTATCTATATGTCATTTTCGAGATGTAACAATAAATTGTACCTCAATCCAATACATAGTGTTATAGGTTTTTCTTTAAGTGGTTGTTATCCATATAAAATTGATATTTTAGTTCAACATAGGTGTCACTCACATAAAACTAAGAAAAAACACTTGTATTTCATTGGTAATTTAGTAAAAATATTCCCAAGTCATTTGTGACATGTAGAAACCAGCCTCAAATCAAATTGATACATGATATGATCGATAAAACTAAAAGTGTTTGTTTTCAGTTTAAAATAAAATTTTAGTAAAAAATAAAAGTGAAAAACTCAAAATCAAGAAAATTAATTCATATTACTTTGATACTTTTTGAAAACAATCTATAAGTCATTTTTAAGCTTTAGGAATCAACCACACCTCAATCTGATGCACAGTATGACTAGTATAACTCCATGTGTGTCTTTTTATTTAAAATCAAAATTTTAGAATAAAAGGAAAGTGAAATTCTAAAAACTATGAAAATATATATAAATTTATTTTATAATTTAGGAAAATGATCAGTAAGTCATTTCTGACAAGTAGGAATCAGTTTCACCTTAATCTGATACACAGTGTTTCTGTTATGAATTAAATTGTCTATTATCATTTAAAAATTGAGAATTTAGTTCAAAACTCATTTCACTCCCAAACAACTGGTCAACAATTCTTGTATTGTCTTGATATTTTAGGAAAATAAGTCATTTTTACATGTAGGAATCAGTCACATGTCAATCCAAGACACGATGTGACTGATATGACTCAAATTAACTATTTTCAGTTTAAAATGAAATTTTATTAAAAAAATAAAAGTGACATACTAAAACTGATCAAATAAATTTAGATTGTTTTGATACTTTAGGAAAACGATCCATAATTCATTTTTTACATGTAGGAATCAGTCGAATCTCAATCTAATACACAATGTGACTGGTATGACTCCAAGTGTGTCTTTTCAATTAAAATTTACATTTTAATAAAAAAGATCAATGACATAGTCAAAACCAAGAAAATGAATTATTATTGTATTAATACTTTACTAAAATGACCCATAAGTAATTTATGATGTGTAGGAATCATCTACACCTCAATCAGATACATGATTTTCCTCATATGACACAAATTTTCCATTATCAGTTTAAAATTAACATTTTATTAATGTATTATTTCATAGTTCTGTTCAATTTATTTCCATATAGTGTTACTAACATAATAATTATTTTCTTATATAGGTGGATACTTCTTCTCATGTTGGTGTGGTTTCTTCAGAAACTGATATCATGATTGAGATTTTCTAGAGGGCTATTGGTGCCGATGACAATAAAACCTTTTATGTTTTTTAATGTTTGTGATATATTGTACTTGCTAATTTAATTTTACAAAATAATGTTTAAAATGTTTATAATATAGTGTTTTTTATTTATGATGTAATTTTTCTTTCAATTAAATTATTAATTTGACATATCTTGTATTTTTTGCCTCTATCTATATTCAGTACCTATATTTGGTTCTATAGCGTGTTATTATTTTATTAATGAAATAAAATAGCATGTCCTTTATCAGTTCTATAAGAAACGATGATAAAAGGGTCCCCCTTTTAATGACACTTAGATCAAAAATTATTTTTTTGCGTTGTTGATGGATTTTTCTAGTGCCGTTAAAATTAATTTCATTAGTAGTGCTTGGGGGGATATGACTTGTCATTTTGGTATGTGGGCATGGGTGTAAACATGCTTGTTTTTGTATTTCTATGTTTATTACCCCAATAAATAACAAATAATTAGTAATTAAAATTTATTAGAAATTAATATTATTAATTAATAATTATTAATATTTAATAGTTAATAATAATTTATTAATTATTATTTAGTTAATATTTATATTAAAATATATTATTAATTCCATGTAGTAAAAGGGGAAGTTTAATCTCATGTGGGAAATATGTAAGGATTTTCAAGGCATCTTACCTTATAAATGGGATCCCAAGGTTAGGGTTTTAACTCCAAATTAAATTAATTGTGGTAATGTTGTATATATATATATATATATTGAAAAAATTTAAAACTAACAGCCTGAGATTATTGGGAATTTGACATTGAAGACGTATTCACATGTGCATGGTGGAAAAGTGCACATGTGTAATTGTCCAACAGGGGCTTTAGGAATGGATCAAGATCCAGGTTCATGTGCATGTTGTGTTATTAGTCATGCATAACTTTGGGTGTGGAACAATTATTTGGATGAGACGGATGAAAATCATTACTTGCCATGTTGGTTGAAGGAGGCCACTGGGATGATAGAGTGTCTTAACAGATGAGTCTAGCTGTGGGATAACGATGATGGAATGGTGGGGATTTCCATCCTCATGTAAAAATTCACAGGACTATTTTCTTGGGGATGCTGCTAATGATTTGTTATCATCCTTGTATGGGGTAACGCCAGATGAATCTACCATCGTGTATTTTTATTAAATCATGGTTTGGTGGTTGAAAAAGTATACAGTGAGGGGAACATTAGATATGGATCACATAACAAGTTTAGGGATATGATGTTGTTGTTGTTGGGATTCTCATCATTTGGGGACCCCATGTGATTATTAAAAAAATACACACAAAAAATAAAGGAATGAGGGTTACAGAATTTTTGATAGTCAAAAGTTTTTTTTGTGAGGTTCCAAACTGTATTTTTCATCCCAGGCATGGTGTATCTCTCTTCTCCCTTTTCAACATAGTTTTGTTAGGGTTTCAAGTAGTGGATTTAGATTTAAAACCTATGAAATTCCTCTTATATAACTAGATTTCACCATCAATGATATTTGATCTAATCATAGTGTTTTTCATTTAAACCTTTTATTTGGATAGTGAACATATACCTTTCATGATAAGATCTATTTTATTTTCTTTATTATGATGTGTTTCTTCATTTTAGGTTTCCTTCATACTTCATCTTCTTTACGACTTTGGTCCACTATTTTATCATACTAATTCTTTTGATATACCTTTCATTTTTGGGAGTCTCTATAATGTACTTACTGATTATAGTGGATGTGGTATCCAGAATAGGTTCCATGGTATTTCCCTCATTAGGTCTTCCATTATAAAAATTGTTGGTGTCATCATTAAATTTTTATCACATATTTTTTTGTCACTATGAATCCATTTTAAATTTTCAGGCTTGTTTAAAGAGATTTATTTTATTTCCATTGTTTGTTCTCTTTGGTGTTCTTTTTTGTGTTTATCTATTTTTTTATTTTATGACATCTGGTATCAAAGGGTTTGGGTTTTTAGATAATTTATGGAATAGAATTACAATCAGATAATTTTTTGAATGGTACAAACTACCAAATGTGGCAATTAACAATGAAGGATGTACTTTTTATCAAGAAAATGAATCTTCCAATGTTTAGTACATATAATCTTGGAAGAATTAATGATGAATAATGGGATTTTGAGCATGATATGGTGATGAATGTTGTCGCACATGCTCTCAAAAATATTTATTTGTGATCTTACTAAGTGCAACATAGTGGCTGACCTAGGTCATTCTCTCAAAGAGGAAGTAAATTAAAAAACTATTAATAGGCTTTAGGTAAGTAGGAAAATAGTTCAAAAAAATGAAAATAATTATGAGGGGGTTCATTTTGTGGATTTTCGTATTGAAAACTAAACAAGAAAATGAGAAGTAAAAATCAAGAGAAAATTTCTTTAAAAACACTTATATTAAAAGATTTAGTTGATCTAATATCACCCCTTCATCATTAATTTAACCTTATCCCATGTTATTATAATTCATTAAATTGTAACCCCCTAACCATGTGAACCCCCGAACCCTACAGAAATTAACACAACCAAAAATATTGAAAAAATGAGCCTTTGGTCAACTTTGGGACTTCCAATCATAGCACCCTACCTTGATTGTTATCCAAAAGACAACATATGATCTATGGTCAATTAGGGAATTATATACTATCTATATTTTAGAATTAATTGAGTTGGTGATGAGACTTGAACCCTATAATTATATCCCAAGTTGATTAGATTTTGTGATTGTGGTTTCACTCACACGGTTTACACAAGCCCGACCACGCGGTCAAGTGCAAGTCGATTGAGTAAATTAGAAATTAAAACTCAATTAATTGATCAATTTTTTTTAATTATAGTATGATTATGTATTCAAAATAAAGAAATGAAGGGATTAGGTATTAGATCAACTACAAAAGAAATCACTCTTCCATGGGAGGAGTTTTCATCGTGGAGACGTTTCGCATAAACAATGGATTGAAAGGGGAACACCCAATATCATCTCTACTCTTAGATTTCATCCCAAGAAGAAAAACAAGAAGATGAAAAGATAAGAACATAGAATATTTATTTAAGAAAACTCACATTACAAGCATAAAAACAAAGAGAAACTAAGCGGAGGTGGGAGAGGAGAGCCTTTTTTAGAAGAGATGTTTGCACAAGGTATTACTTCTTCCAAGAGTTGTGAGGGGTTACCAAGAGCCACCCTTTTGGCCACACCTTGAAAAATTCTATACCAGCCCTTACAAAGTGTGAAAATATATTTTAAATAGAGTTTGTGAGGGATAGGGTTACAAATATTTTTAAAATGCGAAAGGGAAATTCGGTGAAATATTTTACTCCACATTTCACCGAATAGTTGACCTCCAAAACGCATGAATTAGTTGGACTTATAGAAGGATAATTTGTTCATAATCATGTCCCCGATATTACCTCTATATTTGATCCCAATCAAAGTTTGGATGAAGAATATACGTCCCAAATGGTGACGTGATGTCCAATATTGGTAGTTCAGTCCACCTTTTTCTTCATAACCAATTTACTCCACTCAAATTCACGATCCTGCTCTCATGTACTAAATAGAATTTATATGTAATTGAGTCAGGAAAAAAGTTAAAAAATTTTAAGTCAAAATAAATTACAAAAAAATATTTATTCTCGAAATACTACAATGAATTTTCAAAGGGTAAAACTTGGATTTCCATAAAATTTTCAAATGAATGATATAATCCCAATTATTCTATAAATTAACATTTTAGCACAATGTGAGGAAATTATTTCATTTATTATCTATAAAATATTCAATAAAATTTTGTTTTATCAACTCCCCCACACTTAACCTTTTTCACTCCTGGTCAAAACCTCATATCTGGTATTCAAGAAAATTGTCATAAGATATTCATGTTCATATTTCTCAATCTAGAGTTGAAATTTAGACAAAGTAAAAATCCCATCAAGAGTCAATTTCAATATATTTTAATGTCATTGTCTCATAAATTGTGTCAGAACAAAATCTAGTGAGATTTATAACACTAATCATAGTGAAACAAGTCATGGGTATACCATGCCACTAATTCTCCATGTGTGTGTTTGCCAACCAATCCAAGCTCATAAATCCACCCTTTATTCTGTATATTCAGGTCATGTAAAACAATTCTATTTACTTGGTTTAATTCCCCAAACCACTTCTACATTCCTTTGCAATCTAATTTTAAGACCCACTCATTTAATCATTCCCAAAAGTCAAACCATAAGCTCTTGACCTAGATATCCCCATATGTTTTAAATTTCCTCACTCCCATCATTTATTATTATTTTCATTTTTTAAGTTGAACTTGGAAAAAATATCACACTCAACTCTCAACCCATGTTTGATCTCCTCACGACACTAACTGTAACAGTTATAACAAGATCAAAGGTCGAGGAAAAGTGGGTTTTGACCTGTCCAAGACACAACCCATTTTTTTGAGGGTGTAAAACAATCAGATAACAGGTACACACGCATAGGTCAATTTTTTATAGTAATGAAACTAATCGAAAGAGAAACAATCCTATGGATAAACCAATTATTTTTTGCCTAACTTGACTATACCTTCAATTGAGTAGGAAAATTTTCACAAGTCATGGTTGACTGAAAAATTGTGTAGAGAAATCAATGACACAATTTACCAAGGAAAAATATCACAAATAATGATGTCAAAATCTAAAAGGTTTTATAATTACATAACTATTTATATCATTGGAAAATTCAATTTTTATAAAAATAAACCCTTGATGATGAAATTTTACTCATTCCTATCATTCTACCAATGAATTTTGAAAAAATTCATTTTTCATATGTTCCACATGAGAATGTTACATGATGTATATATATATATATTGATTTTTTTTGTTTTTGTTTGAAAATTTTAACCAAAAAATTATTTGAAAATATAGAGAAAACACACAAATGAAAATCCTAAATATCTACCCCAAAATGTTTTCCCCTCCCCCACACTTAAAATATTGCATTGTCCTAAATGTGAACCTATGAGATGATATGTTCACATGAAAAGAATAATTTTATATAGGAAAAATAATATAAAAGTGAAAGGGTTAGGAATAGCCTAATATGATCAAGTGATAATGGGGTCATGTAGTGTGATGAAATCCACTACATCAGTAGAAAGTACCTCAATGTATTTCTTCAATAATTTCCCATTTACTATGAAGATCCTTCCTGTTTCCTCTTGTGTGATTTCCACCAATCCATAGGAAAAAACATTAGATACAATATAAGGACCCAACCATCTGGAATGCAACTTATCAGGCATCAGCTTCAGCCATGAATTGTATAGATAGACTTTATCTCCAACATGAAACTACCTTTGTTGGACCAGTCTTTCATGAGATACCTTTGATCTTTACTTGTAGAGCCTTGAGTTCTCATATAAGGACATTATAATATTCTCAAGCTCTTGAATTTTTAGCTTCCTTTGAATTCTAGCTTGGGCCAAATCCATGTTGCATTTCTTTATAACCCAATAATTCTAATTCTCAACTTCCATAGGGAGATGATAGGCTTCCCAAAAACAATATGTAATGGGGACATACCGATGGGTGTCTTTAATGCTATCCTATAATACCAAAGTGCATCATCCAAGTGCTTGTTCCAATCTTTCCTATTCAGCTGCACAATTTTCTCCAAAATTTGTTTCTACTAATGATTTGAAACCTCAGACTGACCATTTGTTTGGGGGTGTTATGGTGTTGATGTTTT
Organism: Viscum album; assembly: GCA_963277665.1. Lineage (NCBI taxonomy): Eukaryota > Viridiplantae > Streptophyta > Magnoliopsida > Santalales > Viscaceae > Viscum > Viscum album. The sequence continues at coordinate 2,101,879,509 of OY728147.1, read as the reverse complement.
TGTATCACCCCATACTTACGATGAAGGGAAGAACAATTTTGATTGTAGAAGTGTGTACCTTGGCCACTGATGATATCCTTCGGTACTCCAAACCTGCAAAAAATCTGTGCTTTGACAAAGTCCACAACAACATGAGAATCATCAGCCCTGGTGGCCTTTTCCTCCACCTATTTACTCACATAATCAACAAAAACCAAAATATACAGAAAACCAAAGGAACTAGAAAAATTACCCATAAAATCAATGCCCCATACATCAAAAATCACACGGAATAGTATGGGTTGTTGGGGCATCTCATGTCTCCTAGAAATGTTCCCAATCTGTTGGCAACGAGAGCATGACTTAAAAAACACATGGGCATCATGGAATAACCTAGGCCAATATAACACAAAGTCTAAAACTTTCTTAGCTATCCTTTGGGGTCCAAAGTGTCCACCACAAGCAAGTGTATGAAAAAAATGTAAAACATACTCCAACTCATGATTAGGAACACACCTCCTAATAAATTTGTCACTACACATGTGCCAAAGGTATGGATCATCCAAAACATAAAATCTTGACCCACTCTTTAACTTTTGGACTTGATGTTTCTTTATTTTTTTGGGATTTTAGAGGAAAAAAGGTAGTTAACTAAATCAACATACCAAGGATGTGTACCTGAGATAGAATAAAGATTCTCATCAGGGAAATTGTCTTGAAGTGGTACCTAGTCTAAGGTGTCATCCTCTAGTGTGTAAGTAAGCCTACTCATGTGGTCCGCCACCAAGTTTTCTGACCCCTTCTTGTTCTTTATCTTAATTTAAAATTCCTTAAGAAGGAGTATCCATCGGATAAGTCTGGGCTTTGTGTCCGGCTTCTTCAATGGGTACCTCAGAGCTGCATGGTCAGAAAAAACAACTACATTAGAGCCAAATAAATATGACCAAAATTTATCTAAAGAAAATATAATGGAAAGAAACTAATTTTCAGTGGTTTTTTAGTTTTATTGGGATGAATCTGTTGTCCTTGATGCATAGGGAATCACATGTGAACATACCTACACCCTCTAAGATAAGTCAAATCCAACTGCGAAGTTAGAGGCGTTATACATAAGCTCAAAAGGAATGTCCCATTGTGGGAGTTGTATGATCAGTGGAGTGGTCAGACACTTCTTCAACTCATCAAATGCTACCCTGCATGAATCATCAAAAAGAAAATCAGAATCCTTTTGAATTAATCACAACAAAAGAAGAGAAATCTTACTAAAATCTTTGATGAAGTGCTGATAAAAGCTGGCATGAACTAGGAAAGATATAATATCAACTAAACATGAAGTATAGTGTAATGATGAAATGATATCTACCTGAGATCTATCATCCTCTATCCCATGTTTTGACACCACATTCCCTAAGACAATTCCATGCTCTACCACAAAATATCACTTTTCAAAGTTCTAGAATAGATTATTTTCAATACAATGATTCAAAACCTTTCCCAAATTATTTATACATTCATCAAATGAGGATCCATACTCTGTAAAATAATCCATAAATACCACCATGCAGGTCTCAATAAAATCAAAAAAATACTCACCATGCATCTCTAGAAGGCACATGGGGCGTTGCAAAGTACAAATGGCATCATCTGATAGGAAAATATGCCGAAGGTATAGGTGAATGTAGTCTTATCCAAATCTTATAGATCTATAGCAACATGAAAATATCCAGACAATACATCCAAGAAACAATAATGTGTCTTCCCATATTATCTCTCAAGCATTTGATCAATAAATGGGAGGGGGAAATGGTCTGTACGAGTGGCCTAATTTTGTTTCCTATTATCAATACACACATGCCAACTATTTTGAACCCTTATTGGAACTAACTCATCTTTCTCATTTTTAACAACAATAACACCACTTTTTCCTAGGCACAACCTGAATAAGACTCACCCATTGGGAATCTGAAATGTGATAGATTATACCTGCCTCAATCAATTTTTCAACATCTTCTTTAACAACCTCAAATAGTGTTATATTGAGTCTCCTTTTTGGTTTCCTAACCGGTTTAGCCCCATCCTCCAAAAGAATCCCATGCATGAAAATGGAGGGGCTAATACCTGATATGTCAGCAAAGGTCCACCCAATTTTCTTAATGTTCTCCCTCAAAATATTTGAAAGTTTTTCTTCATGTTCAAAAGGGAGATTGTTAGCATTGATAATAGATAATTTCTCACAACTTAACAAGTATGAGTATTTTAGATTAGGTGGAAACGTATTTAGTTCCAATGTAGGGGGGTTATTAATGGATAGAGAAATTAAAGGAACTGAAATATATGCACAGTGAAAATTAGTATCAGAATATACATCATCAAAATCTGAGAATAAAGCATCAAATCCATCATCATACTCCACAGCCATGTCACAATCAGATTGAACATGACCAAAATCAAAATATATATTCATTTAAAAATCAAATCTAAGAGTGTTTTGTGCATTATAAACTGGTGTGGAAGTACGCTTAGACATCAAAGTAGAACCAATCCTCATAATCTACCTAATCATAAGACAATAAAATTCCATGGGGTTTTTATTTGGTGGTTCAAAATGGGAGATAAAAAATGTAGAATATTCCTCTAAAGGGTAATTCATGGAGTCCATAACATTAAATATCACAACTTTATCCCCAAACTCAATGGAAAGTGTACCCTCATTGACATTTATGATAGTTTTTTTAGTTTTGAGTAAGGGCCTACCTAAGATAATGGGAGCATGATAACTTAACTAACCGTCCTCCATGTTAAGCACGTAGAAATATTCTAGTAATATCATATCTCTTACCCGAACAAGTATATCCTCAAGGACTCCCGCTGGATATATTATAGCTCTATTTTCCAACTGCATCACAACTCTCATCCAATTCAACTCACCAACATATAAAGAAGAAAATACAGAGTCAAGCATTACATTTATGGAAGATCCAAAATCAGAAAGTTCATTAGAAAAGTGCAATTACCCTATAGTGCATGGGATGGTGAATGTCCTTAGATCCTTGCACTTTGTCGAAATTGATAGAGTTGGTGTAATGTGTACTGACACATTCCATCCAAGATTGATCCTCTCATTTACCTTGAGTCCTCTTCAATTGGTGTAATGTTCTTTTAAGAATTTCACATACCATGGGATTTGTTTAATGGCCTTAAGTAGAAGGATGTTGATCTCCACACGCTTGAATTTGTCCAAAACCTATTTTTTCATCACCTCTTCAGACATCTTTTTTATTTCTACAACTATGTTTGGAAATAGAAGGGGTTTATAAGGAACATCATCAATATTTTTCTTACCTTTACCTTTATCATTTGGTTTATCTTCAGCTGGTCTTGAATAGGGCTTCTCTAGATTTGAGGTGAATCCCAGTTCAATGGTAGGTACATATGTATCATTCATTTGCTTCCCACTTTTCAATGTGATGGAACTGACATTCCCCTTGGGATTTTTAGTAGGTTGGGAAGGTATATTTTCAGAATTCTTACTTACTAGTTCATGGAGGGCAGTGACAATCTGGCTCAATTAAGTCTTCAACCCCTCATCTCCGAACCTTGACTCTTCAACTCATTCTGTTGATTAAGAACAATTTTCTTCAAAAGGTAATCACTATTAGAATATACCTTGGGTGGGGGATTCCCTTGTTATTGACTTTTTGATGCTTGAGATTCAAATCTCCTTTGGGGTTGTGGGAAACCCTGTTGGTAAGGTAGAGGCTGTTGGAAGTTTTATTGAAAGGGGGTACTTTGTTGATTTCCAGAGGCATACCTCTTCTCTGATTGGTCCTTCCACCCTTGGTTGTATGTTTTAGAAAAGGAATAAAAATTCTTTTGGGGATATAGTTGTTGTTTCTGCTGATATGATCTCCTAGGAAAAACTGCTGCACAATCTTCTCTTTCATGTAGTTGGAGGCAATAGTCAGTTGGGTGGCTTGTCTCGGTGCAAATGCCACTAGGACTTGAAGGAGGGGATTGGGATGTCTTCTATGCTAAAGAAATATTCATCACCATAGTGGTAAATTATTCAAACTTAGTATTAATTAAATGACTTTCAAGAGAAGAGAGACTTACCTGATATACTCCCTTGACATGTGGTGCACCTCGATCACCAAATTGCTGAGAGTTTTGTGCCATATTTTCGATTAATGCACATGCAGATACTGGTGTTTTGTCGACCAATGCTCCTCCAGCTGCAGAATCTACCATGCTCCTCTCCATAGGTGTGAGTACTTCATAGAGGTACTAGATGAGGAGTTGATCACTGATTTGGCGATGTGGAAATATTGCACACAACTTCTTGAATTGATCCCAGTACTCATACATTGACTCCCCTTGGGCCTGCTTGATCCCTGAGATCTCTTTTCGAATGGATGTGGTCCTTGATGCTGGAAAAAATCTCTACAAGAAAAGATGTTTCAAATCATTCCAACAAGTTACATCTTCTGGTTGTAAATAATACATCCAATAATTTACAGCTTCATCAAGTGAGAATGAGAATGATCTTAGTTTGTGTCACGACCCGTCCCAGTGGGGCCCGTACCGTAACTCCCCAAGCCCGCCTCCAATAGGCTTGGGGTTGGTGACTATCACTGAGTAGGCATGTTACTAACATGGGAGGCATTTCTTATAAACCTGTACACACACACACACACACATCTCCAAGATCACAAAGCTGAAAAGTAAAAACTACTAAAAAGGGAAATGCATGCATACACTAAAATCCCAACCAACAGAGTATGATAGGAAAGTAAAGTACAATAATGTAAAAACCTGGGCCAAAATTACAAGACCACCCAAAAAAAGTTTTCAACAAAGTCTAACCTGTAAAGAAAGGTACTGGGACTGCAATCCATAGCCGTAGGAACACACCTCGGCCTGCCTGATCTCACTGAGAACCGTCCAGTCCTGGTCCACCTAGAATTTCGTTAAAGGCTTGCTCGTCTGCACAAGACACGAAACGTGCGGCCAAAGCTCGTGTAGGGGTGATTATAACAATACCCAGTAGAACACCCTGAAAACCACAAAGGAATACAACAAGGGAAATAACACAAAGGAATGATACAGTCAGCTCTACACAATATATGTTTACAGAACATACAACAAGAATATCCAGATATACTCATTCACGATCGACTATCGCGAAACCACCACTAAGATCCAGCTCGAAGATTCCACTAAGAACTTAACAGGGAGAACACACTCCTAGTTATGATGAGAGAGATACAAAGTACTCATTCTGAGAGAAATCACTCCACAAGTACTTAATAATACAATGATCAAATGAGGATCACAACTAATAGCTATGGGGTGATTCCAATAACTCAGTCTGAACTAATCTTCTAAGCATAGGATTGATCCCGGGTAAGTTAGGTCACGCCGATACCAAGAACTCTACCTAGGGTACCGGGAAGGAATAGAGGATCCAACTCTAAGTCTCACAGAGGGAATTCCAACAACTCTATTTCGGAAGTCTTGCTGAAGGTATTATACTCATGTACGTAGGAAATGATACCAGAAACCTTCAGGGGAAAGACCAAGGGTAAAAACCCTATGAAAGCTAGCCCAAGTCACAAAATAAAAATGGATCAAGCCAAGTAAAATAGGTTACACGATGTGTAGTAGGGTCACACACCGTGTTCCTTGACTCCGAGTACTACCTCTGTAAACGACCCATATCTTAAGGCTTTTCATATAAAAAGTAACTACACGACATATAGAAGAATTACACACTGTGTCTGAGTGTCTGGGGTTCACTCCATGTACATTGGCCATGTTTCCGTACACGGTCTCTATACATGTCTCCATGCCTGTATACTAGTACATGGGGTGTCCCGTGTATCTTGCCGGGTCTGGATGGGGGAAACTATACACACCATATTCCGTGGCCGTGTACCCATCCCGTGTCTGTGTACTCCCGGAGTACACGCCAAGTGGTCCACCGACGAACACATGCTGTGTAGCCCATACTACATGTTGTGTAGTCGGGAAATTTCTAGAAGCGGTGCCTTCATCCTCGCACATCGGTCGAACCTCCGGATTCGCGATCTGTCATCTGCTTTCTGTGAAACTCAAGATCTCAGGTCTCCTTGTCGTCATGATACCGAATCCGTGGGTTTCAGGCCTTCAATCAGATCTGAAATACGGTTCTGTTCACCCGTGCGAAAATCGTTTGAAGAATGATATCTTTTAGTCCGCTTTGATCCATCCATCACCACCGCAATCGCACCTCCATGGGGTTGTCCCGATGAAAGATCTTAAATTTGGGATCGTTACGTCACACAATGGATGCACAATGGTCTATCGTTCATATCTCTATGAAGAACACATAGAACGCACATTAAGAACGTGAGAAATCAGGGAAGAAAGGCACAAAAATCGAGAGGGACAAACCTCGATCGATGTTCATGTCGATCTTGGTTCATCAATGTTAGAAGGATAAACGAAACCAAAATAACCTTCAAGAATCAATCCCCAAATAAGATCCCGCAGATAACCCATCCTGCATAACGATCAATCCGCAGGCCAATCTGTTCGTTGATTGGTCTGCGTCCGTCGTGGAAATCAAGAGTGGGAAAGAAATCACAAAGAGATCAAATGCCCTACCTGGATCTGCATTGATCATTGGTCAAGATTCGGTCGTCGCATCATCATCGCCGACGAAACTTCTCAAGAATGTCATCACTGATTTGGGGGGTTTTCTCCAGAGCTTCCCAGCACCCCAAGGGGAAATTAAGGGTTATGAGATCTGTAACCCTGATCCCCTATGAAATCATTAATTTAAAAGATTAAAAGACTTCACTGCAGAAAGATTTAATAAAACATTTTTGTTAAATATTTTATTATGGTTACGTCGAAAAAACATGATTTCACCACCGACATGTGTCGGCCGATGTTAGGCCTCACTTATGGTAAACTCACTGCTCTGAACGTAAAGGTGCCCTCATATTTCTGACCCGAGCAACCGTTCAGGAGTTATTCCACTTTTTCAGGAAAACCATACGCACACATTATTTAATTATTTAATTAAATTCAAACATTTGTTCTGGGCTCACCGGGCCTCGGAACTGCAGGTCGTCTCAAAGCCTAGTCTCGAAATAATTCCCATATAATACTGAAATAATATATGGAAAAATCCAAGACATTACATCCTCCCCACCTTAGGGCTTTACGTCCCCGAAAATCCAAAACAAAGGCTACTCAAAAAGATGTGGGTTCTACGCACAGATCTGAGCCTCCTGATCCCATGTGCTCTTCTGGAGATTCCCGTGCTGCCATCGGACACGCACCAAGGGAATAGCTCACCCACGAAGGATATTTTCCTACTGATCCTTGATCTCCACTGGGTACTCAGCAAAGGTCACTCCATCATCGATGTCCAGCTCGACCCATTCGATAACATGTGATGGATCAAGCACGTACCTCCGTAGCTGTGACACATGGAAGATGTTGTGTACCCGGTCAATCTAAGGAGTTAGAGCCAAGCGGTACGCCACCTCACCAACTCTACTCAAAATCTGAAAAGAGCCAACGAAAATTGGAGATAGATTTCTTCCTCTGCCAAATCTTCGCAATCCCCATCGAGGTGAGACCCGGAGGAACACATTGTCTCCCTCCTCAAAATCCAAGGGCCTCCGTCTCCTATCGTCATAAGACTTTTATTGAATCTGTGTAGTCTTCATCTGCTCCTGGATGACCTGCACCTTCTCTGTAGTAGCTCATACCATCTCTAGGCCCATGAGTGCTGACTCTCCTGGGCCAGTCCAACAAACTGGGGACCTGCAAGGTTGCCCGTACAAAGCCTCAAATGGTGCCATACCAATAGTGGAATGATACATGTTGTTATAAGAAAATTCCACCAGTGGTAGGTGATCCTCCCAGCTACGACCGAAGTCAAGTATGAAAGCTCGTAGCATATCCTACAGAACTTGGATGGTCCGCTCTGTCTGACCATTAGTCAGAGGATGAAATGCTGTGTTCAAGCGTAGGTGAGTCCCAAAAGCTTCCTACAATCCCTTCCATAAATGGGATGTGAAACGAGCATCACGATCTAAGATGATCGTTGAGGGCACTCCATGAAGTCAAACTATCTCTTTCACGTAGAGGCATCCTAATATCTCTACTGAACTCAGCTCCCATATGGCTAAGAAGTGGGTTGACTTGGTGAGTCGGTCAACGATCACCCAGATGGAATCGTGTCCCCTAGACGTACATGGTAAACCCGTCACGAAGTCCATGGTTATCCCATCCCACTTCCACTCTGGAAGATCAAGGGGATGAGTCAAACCTGCTAGAACCTGGTGCTCAACCTTTACTTTCTGAAAAGTAAGGCACCGAGAAACAGACTCTAGCACACTCTTCTTCATTCTTGGCCACCAGAACTGACGTCGGAGGTCCTGGTGCATCTTTTCCATGTCTGGATATACTGAAAAAGGAGATGTATGGAACTAACTCAAAATATCCTCCCCAAACTTCACTGGTACAACTATGCACCCTCTTAAAAGAACGACGTGCTCCCCACCTTTTGAATATCCATCGACATCCTCACCTGCGGATATCTGAGCACGTAGGGTCTCACAGCTAGTGTCCTCAAGCTGTGCTTCCCTGACTCTCTATAAGAGTGGAGGGGTAACAAACATCGACTAAAGGTAATATCCCTCATCTCTATCCATGAAGGATAACTGTAAAGAGTCCAACTGCCTCATCACCTCACTCAACAACTGCGAACCGGATCTCATGCTGAGAGCATCTTCCACAACATTCCCCTTCTCAGGTGTATAAAAGATCTCAAAGTTTTAATCCTGGAGAAAATCAAGCCATCGACTCTATCTCAAATTCATATCCCTCTAATAAAATATATATATGAGACTCTTGTGATCAGAGTATATGATAAACCACTCACCCATCAGGTAGTGCTGTCACATCTTCAATGCGAAGACTACCGTTGCAAACTCAAGATCGTGGGTCGTGTAGTTCTACTCATGTGGCCTCAACTGACGTGAGACATAGGCAATCACTGCTTGCCTCTGCATCAGGACACAACCAAGCCCGATTCATGATGTGTCATAGATCACTATGTACTCGACACCCCCTTATGGTAGTCTCAAGATCGGGGTGCTCGTCAGACTATGTCTTAACTACTGAAAAGCTAGATGGCATCTCTCTGTCCACACGAAAGGCTACCCCTTTTGGGTAAAAGCTGTCGTGGGTGCTGAAATCTTAGAGAAACTAGTAATCAATCTCCGATAGTAGCCTACCATCCCAAGGAAACTTCGCACCTCCGTCACGCTCCGGGGTGGCTCCCATGCTAACACTACCTCTACCTTGGCTGGGTCCACTGCTACACCATATGTTGAGATAAAGTGTCCTAGAAAGTGGACAACCTGTATCTAGAATTGACACTTTGAGAGTTTCCCGTACAACTGGTGATCTTAGAGTATGTCCAGAACCATCCGTAGGTGTCTCGTATGCTCCTCCTCAAACACTGAGTACACAAAGATATCATCGATGAAGACTACCACGAACCGGTATAAATAGGGTTGAAATATTCGGTTCATGAGTCCCATAAACACTGCTGGGGTGTTCTTCACACCGAAGGGAATCACCAAGTACTCATTGTGACCATAGCGGCATCAAAAAGCCATCTTCAGTATATCCTCATCCCTTACTCGCAACTAGTGATATCCTGATCGTAGATCAACCTCCTAGAACCATAGTTTCCCTCTCAACTAGTCAAAGAGGCCATCGATCCTCGATAGTGGATACCGGTTCTTCACGGTCACCAGATTCAAGCGCCAGTAATTCACACAAGGCATCAAGCTCTCGTCTGCCTTCTTGGAAAACAACACCAGGGCCGCCCAAGGTGAAACAATGGGTCTCAAAAATCCCTTCCTCTGTAAGTCTCCCAGCTGCACTCTCAGCTCACGAAGCTCTGTAGGAGCCATCCGGTATGCTGATACTGATATCAGTGTCGTCCCGGGTTGCAACTCAATGTAGAAATATATCTTCTGATGGGGAGGTAGTTCGGGGACATCCTCCAGAAAGACATCCTCGTACTCAGCCACTACTACTGGAAACTGGGAACTCGTAACATCTATTGTGCCAAGGACTAGGCTAGCCAACTAATGTGAAATCGGCTGTACCTTCCTATGCACGAGTCCATCCTATACTGCCTGGGTCTCCTTTTCATCGATGAAGGATAACCTCATTCCATCACCGCGGACTCACCGAATACTTCGCCTAAAATAGTCAATATAGGCTTGAACTGTGGATAGCCAATCCATACCATGAATGACATCATAAGGCCTAGACGCTACCACCAATAGGTTCCAATCGAAACTCTCACCTCCAAGGGCCAGGTCACACTATCTAAAAGGGTGTGTGATCTCTGAATCTTCTCTAGTCGGTGTTTCTAAGCGTAAGGGTCGAGTCAACAACTCAACTGGAATATCAAGGTGTCGAACAAGATAAGAAGCTAGAAAAGAATGACTAGAACTTGTTTCTATCAGTATGGTATCCAAAGTAGAAAAGACACAGATTGTACCTCTAATCATTCCAGGAGTAACTGGGTCATAAGCCTCCACTGCCTGCAGCTGTCCCTTCCTCTGTCCACCAGCACCCTAAGCCTGGGGTGGACCTTCTTGGGGGTGGTGTGTAAGAACCCGGGTTTTTAGAAACGGGTCAAATTTCGACCCTGATTAAACTTTTTGATTGGTTTTTGAGAAGTCTGGAAAATCTGGGCAGTTTCTGGAAATTTCTAGACTACACACTGTGTACTTTAAGTACACGCCATGTATGAGTTACCCAAGTGATAGGCCGTGTGCTCTCCGAGTACATGCCATGCGAAGACTGTGTATAAGTTTCTTACTACACGATGTATATTTATAGACACGCCATGTATCCCTTACTCGTGCGAGGCCAGGTACATGATGTATGGTGCCCAGGTGTGAATTTCAATCTACAAGGCATGTAGCCTTCCTTGAAACGTCGTGTACCCTTGTCCCGTGTAGTGGCCGAGACCCTGGACGTGTGTTTACCATGTACACGGTCCAAACCGTGTGCTAGACTCCGCTTAAGTCAGAGTACGAAAACACATCTACACGGCGTGTACTTTGGAAATACACACCGTGTACTTTTATTTTTATTTGAGCGATTGAGATGTCATCGCGTCTCATTCCCAGAAGTTCCTTCTTCCCCTTTGGATGAACAGTTCGTCCGAAAAACCCAAAAAACTCAAACCCTCCCAGAATCTCTATTCAACATCCGTTCTTCGATCCGTCAGTGGCAGCGAGATCACATCGGAAAGGCTAACCCCGCACACCCTTCTTCGTCTTTGATCCCTCACTTGTTCCTCCATAGATTCCATCCGAACGGAATTGCTGGATTTAATGGAAACACAGATCTACTGTGATTTAGATCAATTCATAGGTTTATATCAAAGGAGTGTCATCGTATGAGTACGAGGTGGGTGGTGCATACCTTCTTTCATGTTTTCGTAGACAATTTGGGGTTGAAACCTCAAGGCGCAATGCTAGGTGTTGAGCGAAACCCTGTTTATTTGTTCTTAATTAATTATCTTCATTGTGGGATGCTTCTGGGTATTCACTGACCCTTTTTGTGCTAGAGAAAGGCCGGGTGAGAGGTCATGGCTCATTTGGGGCAATTCGGCCAGGGGTGCTGAAATGCGTATTTTTTGGACCAGTATTTTAACTGATGAGTTTAGACGGCTATTGATGTTGTTGAATTAAAATACTGAGTTGTTTTGTTAAATCATGATGTTAACTTGTGTAAGGAGTTAAGACCTTAGGTGCTGGTTTGGGTTAGCACAAGTTAGTGAAATTTTACTGTTTAGTAATAGTCTGTTAAAAGTTATGCTTGCAAGTATATTTTTGCAATGTGTGGTTTTCTTGTGTTGGACTGCTTGATTGTTGGGCATGGCCCAGATATATGTTGTTGAGTGATGAGGATCACAGGTTGGGGATTTTGGCTTGGGTTACTTTGGGTGGTTTCTACCATGAGATTGGGCGTCCTGGATGTCGGTTGAGGCAGTTGGACTGTCAGGTTGGGCATGGCCCGAGTTACTTGGATGGAGAGGCCATCAGACTTGAGCGACAGGTTCGCACGGACATGAGGTGTCAGAGGTTTTGTTTCTTGTGACATGATGAGGTGATTACCGCTCACCGGGTACTTTTGAGTAGTGTCCACACAGATGGACTCTGAGATGAGGTGGTACGACCACTCGCTGGGTAGAGGCCCCTGATAGTTGCGGTTAGGTATTTTGGTTTGGGGGTGCTTGCCATAGGAAGCCACATGGAAGGTGAGGAGCCTTCTGGAGACGGCTTTGAGGCAGTCATGTTGGGGGCAGAGGCTCGCCGTGATTTGAGGGAAGACATCGTTGTCCCTATAGTTACTATTTTAGGACAAGTATCACTGTTCCTCCAGATGTGTGCCATGGTCAGGTTGAGCATTTGAGCTGGGTTATGACGGTTGGGCGTGCCTTCGGGACGTCGGTACTTGAGAAACATGGTGTCAGGTGGCATGAGGTGCCGGGCTACCGACCAGAGATTCCGGCGTTGGCCGAATTAGGTGACACTTCCTGATGGCTACTGAGCGCCTGTGAAGTCTTTGTTTACTTTTTGGCATTGCACTATTTACTATTTTTCTTATATCAGAATGTCTTCCTAAACACTTATATTAGGTATGCACCTATGGGTGGTATCCTACTGATACTTGTCTCACACCCTACACAGGCCCTTCGGGATGCATGTAGACTTTATGAAATTGCGTGCAGGTAGAGGGTCAGCCTCAGGTGCTGGACTTTAGTGATGTTGACATGGAGACTAGCATGAACCTTGATGTCGTACCATACTGTAGTTACTTTTATAGTATTCTTCTTCTTGTATCAACATGTTTACTTTATATTTTAGCTACTGCTGGTTAGCCATTGACACCATTATATATATATATATATATATATTGATTTTTGTGACTTTCTTGGATACATGCTTGGTTGTTTTAGCAGTTATTGCAGTTGATTACTGGCATTATGTTCTGTTTACTTTCCACTACTGTTGTTTCTATATTTCTTCCTCCGTTTATTGTTATTGAATGTTCTTCCACTATGCGGGTCTGGTTTGAGTCTGCTGAGTCATTTATTTCTGCTGCATCTCTACTATTATAATCGGACTATTACCATTACTATTATGCTCCGAGAGGGTATAGACTCCCCACTATACCTATTCAGACACTTCCTGCTAGTCAGTATCCTTTGGCGTCAGGGGAGGTGCGCCTAAGGTAGTGACACCCAACCCGTTCAGCACTATTCGGGTGGCTGGCCGGGTCTAGGTCGTTATAAAGTGGTATCAGAGGGGTTCTTGACAAGGATTTAGTCACATTTCTTTCCTGGCTACTAATGAGTTTGAGACTTATCTTTTTATTTTTGATGGTTTTATTATTTGGGATATGGTTGATTGGAGATAGGTTGTTTTTGGAACTTGATTTTTGAACTTGTACTTGGGTGCCTACAGCCCCATGCATGAGGGATGGATTGAGTTCCCGGGGGCGGGAATTTCTGTTTTTTTGCTCAGATTACAGTTGATAAGATTTCCACCTCGGTGGATCACTTGTTGTGTGATTATATCGATTATGATATGTAAACCTTGGCCGGTATGGCAAGGGTTTCTTGCTTGGATTTTGATAGAAACATTTTAGGGTCTTTCAATTTCATTACTGCCCGTATGCTTTGTGAAGTGATAATACCATGTGAATAAAATCAATTTCCATGCTATGTATGATATGAAATGTGAATAGGCAAAACTCCTGATAGAATTTCTTGTTTATTGCAATGTGTATGCCATGATTTGTATTTTTTTAGAATTGCATGTGTAGGACATATGTGTCTGGCTCTTATGAAAGCAGACAGGTACTATGAGTGAGGCAGTGTAACTGTCAGGATTGGGCAACTCGGTCTTCGGGTTTGAGGTAACATTGGTTGTCAGGATGGGCGTGGCCCGAGGTACTATTGATACTTGGCTTTTTTGAGGGTGGGTAAGGAGGCCATGAGGTCGGGATGCCGTGGGGCATGGGTTGCGGTGATGGGGAGTAAGGGTAGTTGTTATGAAATACCTTTTAATGCTTTCCTTATCTGTGTAGAATATATTGTTATATATATATGTGGGCTATCTGACCATTTATGGTATTCAGCGGGTTACTCCTTCATGACACGATGGAGCGTCAGGCAGGAGAGGATACGGTACCACAAGATTAGGTTCAGAATCTGATGTAGGCAGAGCATGAGCCGCAGATACAGGCTCAGGGACAGGATCAGGTTTAGGATCCAGTACAGGCAGGGAAGCATCCGGGTTTGGTAGTGTTAGGACCGTGGATTGATGAGAATCTTCGAGCTAGCTTGATATGTGTCTTACAAGGGATTGATAGAGGCGCGCAGGGTGCAGATCCTTCTATGGAATATCTGATGCAGGAGTTGCAGTCGCAGCACCCACTGATTTTTCACGGTGAGGGTGGTCCACAGGCGGCAGATAATAGGATAGAGAGTATGCACATGATATTCGAGCAGCTCGAGATGCCTCCAGGGCGGAGGGTCAAGCTGGCGACGTACATGCTGAGATGATCGGCAAAACGTTGGTGGGACGTATAGGTTCAGGCTCGCAGACACGAGGGACTGGCATGGAAGGACATTGTGGAAAGGTTCTTTGAGCACTTCTATCCAGAGACACTGAGGGTAGAGAGAGCTCGAGAGTTATTGATTCTTTAGAAGGGAGATATGTCCATCATGGACTACACATATACCTTCACAGAGTTGTCCTGTTTTACCCCTGGTATAGTGAGAGATGAAATAACTAGGGTGAGGCGCTTTGAGGATGGCTTGTGACACACCATTCGGGTTTAGGTAAACATCTACAAGCTGAGTTCCTTCTTCGAGGCAGTGAACCAGACACTCATAGCCGAGGGAAACGAGAGAGAGAAATCTCACTTTGGAAGGGTGACAAACCCAGGTGACAGTTCGGACAGCAGGAAGAGAGGCAGAGACGGGTTCTAGCAGGGCAGACAGGACAAAGACTCAGCTAGACCACCTCAGGGCAGTTCAGTGGTGGTTTGCTTTCAGTGTGGACAACTGGGAAATGTTCGGGCTCAGTGCGATAGGCCCCCGAAATAGTGTCTGGCGTGTGGACAGGTCGGGCATCTGGAGAGGTTTTGCAGGAAACCTTCTCAAATAGCCGGCAAGCAGGGACCATGACAGACTATGGCGTCGGGTAATAGTTCAGGTTCGGTACCAGGAGAGGGTAGTCGAGGTTCAACTGCATGCGGAGGATGTGACAGGGATAGTGGGACCCAGCTGAGGGGTCAGTGGCTGGTGACTGGAGCAGTATTGCAGGGAGGTCAGGCATCGGTCAGTCATGCTTCAGGCTAGGTGCACACTGTGGAGTTGCCAGGGATTGAGTAGGCTGGATAGCTGACGACGGTGGCAGGTACACCGCAGGTGTGGCCGTGAGTTTCTTTGCTTTCTTTTGGAATGTCCTCTTGAGGCATGTTTGTTTGATTGCAAGAGTTGCACAAATTACTTGTGGACTGACTAGAGACTATTTAGTGGGGTTGGAATCATATCAGATGCGTTATATATTTTATTATATATTTGAGATGTGTGCCATCAAGAGCATCAAGGATGCAGGTTACTTGAGGTGCCGTGGGTATCGGGGCATCGTGGATGTAGGTTACTTGAGGTGCATGGCACCAGGTTTGATTTGAGCATCTATTAGATGCAGGACCACAGGGAGGAGGACACCGATGCGGTGAGGGTTACGTTGGGTTTCAGAAGCGACATGTGAGCACCGAGGAGATGCAGGGGTGATGATGCATCATGGAAGGACTATGGTTCTGGGAAATAGGTCTTTGGGCCATGTTTTTTTATTTAGTTTACTTTAAGCTTTGTTTGGGTTGAGATCGAGTAGGCAATTCCTAAGGTGGGGAGCCCCTTTAAGATTTAAGACAGAACCTTAGGACTAGGGTAGTCCAGGTTGTTTAACCAGGATGGGCATGTTCGGTGCCATCTCCTGGTTTTGGTTGGTAGATCGGGGATGAGCTACGTTAAGGTGGGGAGTTTGTAAGAACCCAGGTTTTTAGAAACGGTTCAAATTCCGACCCTGTTTAAACTTTTTGACTGGTTTTTGAGAAGTTTGGAAAATTTGGGCAGTTTCTGAAAATTTCTAGACTACACGCCGTGTACTTTATGTACACGCCGTGTATGAGTTAGCCAAGTGACCGGCTTTGTGCTCTCTGAATACATGCCGTGCGAAGACCGTACAAAAGTTTCTTACTACACGATGTGTATTTATAGACACATCATGTATCCCTTACCCATGAGAGGCCAAGTACATGTCGTGTGGTGCCCAAGTGTGAATTTCAATCTACACGGCATGTAGCCTTCCTTGACACGCCATGTACCCTTGTCCCGTGTAGCGGACAAGACCCTGACCATGTGTTGGTCGTGTACATGGTCCAAAACGTGTGCTGGACTCCGCTTAAGTCAGAGTATGGAAATACATCTACACGGCGTGTACTTTGGAAATACATGCTGTGTAATTTTCTTTTTATTTGAGCGATTGAGACTCCGTTGCGTCACATTCACATAAGTTCCTTCTTTTTCTCCTTTAGACAAACAATTCATCCGAAAAACCCCGAAAACTCAAACCCTCCCAGAATCTCTGTACGACTTCCATTCTTTGATCTGTTAGTGGCAGTGGGACCTTATCGAAAAGGATAACCCCACACACCCTTCTTCTTCTTTGATCCCTCACCTGTTCCTCCACAGATTCCATCCAAACGGAATTTCTATATTTGACGGAAATGAAGATCTACCGTGATTCAGACCGATTCGGAGGTTGATATCAAAGAAGTGTAATTGTACGAGTACGAGGTGGGTGGTGCATGACTTCTTTCGTGCTTTCGTAGACAATTTGGGGTTGCAACCTCTGGGCGCGACGTTGGGTTTTGAGCGAAACCCTGTCTATTTGTTTTTAATTAATTATCTGCATTGTGGGATGCTTCTGGGTATTCCCTGACCCTTGTTGTGCTAGAGAAAGGCCAGGTGAGAGGTCATGGCTTGTTTGGGTCAATTTGGTCGGGGGTGCCAAAATGCATATGTTTTGGACCAGTATTTTAACTGCTGTGTTTAGACTGCTATTGATTTTGTTGAATTAAACTGCTGGGTTGTTTTGTTAAAGAATGATGTTAACTTGTGTAAGGAGTTAAGACCTTAGGTGCTGGTCTGGGTTAGCACAAGTTAGTGAAATTTTACTGTTTAGTAATTGTCTGTTAAAAGTTATGCTTGCAACTATATTTTTTCAATGTGTGGTTTGCTTGTGTTGGACTGATTGATTGTTGGGCATGGACCAGATATATGTTGTTGAGTGATGTGGATCACAGTTTGAGGATTTTGGCTCGGGTTAATTTGGGTGGTTTCTACTATGGGATTGGGCGTCATGGACGTCGGTTGAGGCAGTTGGAATGTCAGGTTGGGCTTGGCCCAGGTTACTTGGATGGCGAGGCCATCAGACTTGAGAGATAGGTTCGCAGGGACACGAGGTGTCAGAGGTGTTGTGGCTTGGGACATGATGAGGTGATTACCGCTCACCCGACACTTTTGAGTAGTGTGCACATAGATGGACTCCGAGATGAGGTGGTATGACCACTCGCTGGGTAAAGGCCCCTGATAGTTGCGGTTAGGTATTTTGGTTTGGGGGTGCATGCCATAGGAAGCCACGTGGAAGGTGATGAGCCTTCGTGAGACAGCTTTGAGGCAGTCAGGTTGGGGGCAGAGGCACGCCGTGATTTGAGGGCAGATATCACTGTCCCTCCGATTACTATTCAAGGAAAGGTATCTCTGTTCCTCTAGATGTGTTCCATGGGAATGTTGAGCTTTTGAGCTGGGTTACAACGGTTGGGCATGCCTTCGGGATGTCGGTACTTGAGACACATTGTGTCAGGTGGCATGAGGTGTCGGGCTACCGACCAGAGATTCTGGCGTTGGCCGAAGCAGGTGACACTTCCTGGTGGCTGCTGAGCGCCAGTGAACTATTTGTTTACTTTTGGGTAGTTCACTATTTACTATTTTTCTTATATCAGCATGTCTGCCTAAACACTTATATAAAGTACACACCTCTGGGTGGTATCCTACTAAGACTTGTCTCACACCCTACATGAGCCCTTCGGGACGAGTGTAGACTTTATGAAATTATGTGTAGGTAGAGGGTCAGGCTCAGGATCTGGACTTTAGTGCTATTGACATGGATACTGGCATGGACCTTGAGGTCGTGTCGTACTAGAGTTACTTGTTTAGTATTCTTCTTCATGCATGAACATGTTTACTTTATATTGTAGCTACTTCTGGTCAGCCATTTGTGCCATTATATATATATATATTGATTTTTTTGACTTTCATGGATGCGTGCTTGGTTGTTTTAGTAGTTATTACAGTTGATTGATGGAATGATGTTCTGTTTACTTTCCGCTTCTGTTGTTTCTATATTGTTTCTCCTGTTTATTGTTATTGAATGTGCTTCCGTTATGTGGGTCTGGTTCGAGTCTGCTGAGTCATTTATTTCCGCTGCATCTCTATTGTTATAATCGGACCAGTACCACTAATACTATCCTCCGAGAGGGTATAGCCTCCCCACTATACCTATTCAGACCCTCGCTGCTAGTCAGCAGCCTTTGGCATCAGGGGAGGTGCGCCTAAGGTAGTGACACCCGACCCATTCAACACTGTTCGGGTGGCTGGTCGGGTCCGGGTCGTTACATGGTGGTGGTAAAGAGTCAGAACGCCAACCACCTCTACCTACTCTCCTAGCTCCTCTACCATGTCTGCCTCCCCGCGGATATGTCTACTCCACACATTGCTTCAGCCTCAGTGGTCCATCCACTGCTCCTATGTCAGTAGTACGGAGGGTCGGAAAATCTCGAGCGTGATGTCCCCTGCCATCACATGAGTAGCATCGCCTCTCTTGAGGCTGGTTGGATGCACCCTACGAACCCTGTACGACATATCCTCTGTCCTGGGATCTCCTCCGAAAATGTCTCCCACGCCTGGGTCCTTGACGCCAGCTCCCTGCTACCGAGGTATCTACTCCAGCTCGCTCACTACTGACAACTGCTAGCTGTCTCTGCTCTGCCAAGAAGCTATCAACCACAAAAGCCCACTTGAGCACCCCATCATTAGTAGAATTCTCATAGGGATGATGCTAGCTCAGATATCTCTGTGCAAGCCCCACTCAAAAGTCTGAGCTTTGAAGTACTGATCCCATACCATGTCGATCGAGTACCGTGAGAGGTCGGTAAACCTCGATGAATAGTCAGCCACCGTCATGGTTCCCTACTAAAGTTGAAGAAGATCCTATATACGTACTGTTCTCAGGGTAACCGATGAAGAATCCTCTCTGAATAGATGCTCAAACTATGACCATGCAAGAGTCGCCTCGTCGTGAGTTTGGATAACCAAACTCCACCATCGCTGCAGAAGGCTCACTTCCAGGATCACCATCTGATCTGCTGGCATCCTGAACAAATGGAAGACTCTGGTCACTACCTCAAGCCAGTCCTCACCTGCCTAAGGGTCAGGCTCGCCTCGAAACTTGATGGGTCTCTGTCTCTGAAACTTGTGGAGTGTGCTCAACCTGTGCTCCTCCTATACTGGTACAACAGGCACTAAACACTGCTCCACAGGTGGTGGAATAATTGGCACACCACCCAAAGGTAAAACTAGGGGATCTGGCCCCTGTATCAAAGCTTCATCACTGAGGGGGTCATCCTCATGATCGAGCTGCTGGATCCTATCAGCTGCACGTTGTGGAGGCATCCTGTAAAGAAACAAGATGTATCACAGTCCGTGAGTATATCTGGAGATCTGACTCAAGAAGGACATGGAAACCACAACCCATTCCTATATGATGCATTAACCATTATTTTCCCCTACAACTAGTGTTCTCATGTTCTGAGTTGAAAAGAAAGTTATCAGAGTCCTGGTGTATGAATACGTCGGCCGCCCATACCAACACTGGGGTCCTTGGCCTGAAATCTGAACTCAAAACACTTAACACCATTTCCCCAAACCAACTCACATACTCTCGGTCCTAAGGTAGAACCGACCAGCTATGATACCACTCTGTCACGACCCGTCCCAGGGGGGCCCGTGCCGCAACTCCCCAAGCCCGCCTCCAATAGGCCAGGGGCTGGTGACTAGCACCGAGTAGGCATGTCACTAACATGGGAGGCATTTCCAATAAACTTGGACACACACACACACACACACATCTCCAAGACCACAAAGCTGAAAAGTAAAAACTACAAAAAGTGGAAATACATGCATACACTAAAATCCCAACCAACAAAGTATGATAGGAAAGTAAAGTACAGTAATGTAGAACCCTGGGACAAAAGTACAAGCCCACCAAAATAAAGTCTGCAACAAAGTCCAACTTGTAAGGAATGGTACTGGGATTGCAATCTATAGAAGTAGGAACACACCTTGGCCTGCCTGATCTCATTGAGCACCATTCGGTCCTGGTCCACCTAGAATCCTGTCAAAGGCTCGCTCATCTGCTCAATACATGACACGTGCGGGCAAAGCCCGTGCAAGGGTGAGTATAACAATACCTAGTAGGACACCCCAAAACCCACAAAGGAATACAACAAGGGAAATAACAGAAAGGAATGATACAATAAACTCTACACAATATATTTTTACAGAACATACAACAAGAATATCCAGATATACTCATACACGATCGACTATCACGAAACCACCACTAAGATCCAGCTATAAGATTCCACTAAGAACATAACAGGGAGAACACACTCCTAGGTATGAAGAGAGAGATATGAAGTACTCGTTCCCAAAGAACTGAATCCAAAAGTACTTAAGAATACAACACTCAGATGAGGATCACAACCGATAGCTATTGGGTGATTCCAACAACTCATTCTGAACTATTCCTCTAAGAAGAGGATCGACGCCCGGGTAAGGTAGGTCACGTCGATACCAAGAACTCTACCTAGGGTACCATGAAGGAATAGAGGATCCAACTCTAAGTCTCATAGAGGGGATTCCAATAAATCTATTCAAGAAGTCCTGCTGAAGGGATCATACTCCTGTATGTAGGAAATGATACCATAAACCTTTAGGGGAAAGACCAAGGGTACGAACCCTAAGAAATCTAGCCCATGTCATGAAAGAAAAATGGCTCAAGCCATGTAAAACAGGTTACACAGCTTGTAGTAGGGTCACACACTGTGTTCCTTGACTCCTGGTACTGCCCGTGTAAACAGACTGTTTCTTAAGGCTTGTCATATAAAAACTAATTACATGACGTGTAGAAGAATTACACGTCGTGTCCGAGTGTTCGGGGTTCACTCCGTGTACGCTGGCCATGTGCCCGTACATGGTCTATGTTCATGTCGCCATGCCCGTGTACCAGTGCACGGGGTGTCCCATGTATCTGGCCAGGTCTGGCCTGGTGAGACTATACACGCAATTTTCCATGGACGTGTACCCATACCGTTTTCATGTACTCCCAGAGTACACACCAAGTGGTCCTCCGACAAACACATGCCATGTAGCCCATACTACACGCCATGTAGTCGGGAAATTTCCAGAAGCACTTCCTTCTTCCTCGCTCCCCAGCCGAACCTATGGATTTGCGATCTATCATCCATTTTCTATGAAACTCGAGATCTCAGGTCGCCTCATCGTCTTGATACCGAATCCATGGGTTTCAGGCCTTTGATCAGCTCCAAAATCTGATTCCGATCACCCGTGAGGAAATCATTCGAAGAACGATATCTTCTGGTCCACTTTGATCCGTCCATCGCCACCATAGTCGCACCTCCGTGGGGTTGTCCTGATGCCAAATCTTCTATTTGGGATCGTTGCATCGCACAACATATGCACAACGGTCCATCATTCATATCTCCGTGAAGAACGCATAGAACGCACATGAAGAATGCGAGAAATCGGGGAAGAAAGGCAGAAAAAATCGAGAGGGAAGAACCTCGATCGATGTTTGTGTCGACCTTTCTTCATCACCGTTAGAAGGATAAATGAAACCAAAATAACCTTCAAGAATCAATCCACAAATAAGATCTCATAGATAACCCATCCCGCATAACGATCAATCCGCTGGCCAATATGATCGTTGATTGGTCTCCGTCTGTCGTGGAAATCAAGAATGGGAAAGAAATCAAAAAGAGATAAAACACCCTACCAGGATCCAAAACATTTGTTGGTGAAGATCCAGTCATCGCGTCGTCGTCGCCGGCGAAACTCGTCAGGAACTTCGTCACCGCGTTGGGAGGTTTTCTACAGAGGTTCCCAGTGCCCCAGGGGAAATTCAGGGTTATGAGATCTATAATGCTGACCCCTATGAACTATTTAATTTAAATGATTAAAAGTCTTCACTACAGAAAGATTTAATAAAATATTTTATTATGGTTATGTCTAAAAAACTATATTTCACCACCGACCTGCGCCAGCCGACGTTTGGCCTCACCTAAGGTAAACTCACTTTTCTTAACGTAAAGGTGCCCTCGAATTTCTGATCCGAGCACCCGTTCAGGAGTTATTCCACATTTTCAGGAAAACCATATGTACACATTATTTAATTATTTAATTAAATTCAAACATTTGTTCCGGGCTCACTGGGCCTCGGAACTGCGTGCCATCTCAAAGCCTGGTCTCGAAATAATTCCCATATAATACTAAAATAATATACGAAAAAATCATAGACATTACAATTTTCTTTTATCTTCAGAAACATTTCTTGGTTTTAAGTTTGAGAAAACCACATTAAATTATTTCAAATGTTTATTTTGATCCTTACCATATAATCCATGAACCATCAGAAGAAGGTGAATTAACCCAAATCTCAGTTCAAAGTCCGATTCTAGATTTGGGTATGCAATGCAATTTGGTTGATAGTTAATATTAGTTGCATCCAATTATCAAATGGTTCTATTAAGTTCATTTCCATTATTTTCATCCATTAGTTTTTGTTTTATTTTTGAATTTGAATTGCTTCCAATTTCAATGTTCTGACAGTGGAGGAATTCTCAAACTGGTTGAATGGTGAAACTTCCCAGAGACTGAGAATGTCTAATTCGATCCTGAAGGCTCTATTCAATATCAGGATCAAGATCTAAGATATATTTGAGATTAATTAATGTCATAAATCATAAAAAATAAAAAGAAGGATAGTGGTCCATAATAAAAATAAAAATGAGAAGTTTGAGTTGATGGTCCAAAAATAAGAAGAAGAAGAAAACCAAAGAAGAAGAAAAATTCAGAGTGGGTAAAGAAGGAAGGAAGAGAAGAAAAAGAGAATAAAACTTAAAATAAAATAAATACCTCTAAATGGTTTAAATAATTACTTTCCTCCCCTGTAATGGTGCCAATTTGATGAACGTTGTCGCACACACTCTCCAAAATATTTATTTATGATTTTACTAAGTGCAACATAGTGACTGACCTAGGTCGTTCTCTTTAGGAGGAAGTGAATTAATCAACTATTAATAGGCTTGAAGTAATTAAGAAAATAGTTCAAAAAAAATGAAAAGAAATATGAGGGGATTTTGTTTTGGGGATTTTCTAATAGTAAACTAAACAAGAAAATGAGAAGTAACAATCAAGAGACAATTTATTTAAAAACACTTATATGAGAAGACGTAGTTGATCTAATATTCCCACTTAATCTTTAATTTATCATTATCCAATATTATTATAATTAATTAAATTGTAATCCCCTAAAATTTTCAACCCTGGAACCCTATGGAAATTAACACAACCAAAAATATTGGAAAAATGAGCCTTCAGTCAACTTCAGGACTTCCAATCACATCACCCTGCCTTGATTAGGATCCAAAAGCCAAATTATGGTCAATGGTCAATTAGGACAGTATATCCTCCCTATATTTGATAATTAATTCAGTTGGGGATGAGACTTGAACCCTATAATTCTGTCCCAATTTGATTATATTTTTTGATTGCTGTTTCACTCACACAGTTTACACAAGCCCGACCACACAGTCAAGTGCAAGTCGATCGAGTAAATTAGAAATTAAAACTCAATTAATTGATCACATTTATTGAATTATAGTATGATTATGGATTCAAAATAAATAAATTAAGGGAGTATGGATTATATCAACTATGAAAGAAATCACTCTTCCATGAGCAGAGTTTTCATCGTGGAGACGTTTCACATAAGCAATAGATTAAAAGGGGAACACCCAATATCATATCTAATCTTATAATTCAGCCCAAGAAGAAAAATAATAATATAAAAAGAGAATAAAACTAAATATTTATTTAAGAAAACTCATGTTATAAGCATAAAAACAAAGAGAAACAAAGTAGAGGTGGGAGAGGAGATCCTTTTTTAGAAGAGATGGTTGCACAAGGCATTACTTGTTCCAAGAGCTTTGAGAGGTTCCCAAGAGCCACCCTTCCTAACAAACCTTACAAAAGCTTAAAAAAGACCTCCTAAAGCATGAAAATATCCTTTAAATAGAGTTTTGGAGGGCTAGGGTTACAAAAACATTTTAAAATGTGAAAGGGAAATTCGTCCAAATATTTTAATCTATGTTTCACCGCCTAGTTAACCTCTAAAACGCATGAATTGGTTGGACTTCTAGAAGGATCATTTGTTCGTAATCATGTATCTAATAGTTTCTCAAGATTTTAGCCCAATCAGAGTCTGTATGATGAAGATACGGCCCAAATGGTGTAGTGATGTCCAATATGGATAGTTCAGTCCAACTTTGTCTTCATGGAAAATTTATTCCACTCAAATGCACAATCCAGCTCCCATTTATTAAATATAATTTTTATCTCATTGGGTCAGAAGCATAGTTACAAAATTTTAAGTCAAAATAATTTACATAAAAATATTTATTCCGAAAATACTACAGTGAATTTTCCAAGGGTAAAACTGGAATTTCCATAAAATTTTCAAATGAATGATCTAATCCCAATTATTCTATAAATTAACATTTTTAGCACAATGAGAGGAAATTATTTCATTTATTATCTATAAAATATTCAATAAAATTATGTTTTATCAAATGGTTTTTGGTTTCATTCATTTGTGAGTAGTAGGAAACGTGATAAACCATAATTTCACTATATTTCATTCTAAAACATTTTGAGAAAATATTGACACCACCTATACTTAAAAGAGAGGAAAAATAAACATTTTATCCTAAAAGAGATTATTAATTTTATGTAAAAATATTTTACATCTATTTATGACTATTTTAGTGAATTTAAGGGTTTTTTATCAATAATCTGGTTTAGTTATTACTTTTGAAGATGGGGATTTAACAGTTTTTTCTTAATAATTCACCTGATTATTAGGTGAGTTATCATGTTACTCTAACTAAATATACTCCTCACGGTACTTCAAAATTTAATTTTGTTAGGTATGTTGTGTTGAATAATGTGGTCATTAGACATACTCTAAAGAAATATACTTCAGAGATTTTAGTCACACATAATAGGAGGATAAGATAAGACAAGAGTCTAGGAATGTGAAGTCATGGTAAGAGGAAAGGCAAGAGAAAATCCAGGCCAAATCAGATAGAGTTTGAGTGTCATCATTATAGTAATAAAATACATGTTAAGATGTTTTTATATCAGCTAAAACATGAAAATAGGATGAAGGTAAATCATAATAAGAAAAATATTTATGGGGATTATTGTGTCTATACTTCTACATGGGGTGATCATGTTATTTTTTATAACTAAATTAATATATATTCAGATGATTCATGATGGTTTGTTGATAGTGGTTCCTATTTTCACTTGAAATTGAATAATGAGTTCATTGCATCTTTTATATTAGGTAATTTTGTGATTTTTAATATGGGTAATGATGATCATGATGATGTTTTAGGTATTATGACTATTTGTTGGGAGATAAGAATAATAAGTAAGTTAATTTTTAGGAATATTCAACATGAACCTAAGGTTTCTCTAAATGTAATTTATACTGATGTTCTTGATGATGAATGTTTTATTAGTACTTTTAGTGATTGCCAACAGAAGCTTTCCAAGGAATCCTTATGGAATAAGTAGTCAGGTTTGTAATGGACTAGATCTTCTGTCTCTTATGATAGTACTTGAATTGTTGAGCGTAGTTCTTCCTCCAAGTCCTGGCATAATATGATCAAACACATTAGTTTGAAATGGATTGGTTGTTTTGCCAAGAAAAATCGATGTCCATATTTGAAGACTATCAAATTGGACATGTGTGATCACTATATGGTTGTAAAACAAATAAGAGTGTGTTTTAGTAGTCATCTTTTGCACAAGAAGACATAGGTATTAGAATGAAAACATTATAACATTTGTGTTCCTTTTAAATATAATAAATTTAGGGGATGTCTTTATTTTTTTACTTTTATTGATGTCTAATTAGATAATCATTGAATTTATGTTTTGAATTCCAAAAGTCTTGTGGTTTGTGTTTTTATGAAATTTTAGGTTTCAACTAAGTGGGATCAAGTAAGAAGTTTAAAAGGCATCTCACAGATAATGTGGGTGATTTTTTAGTCCATTTGAATAGTATTTCTTTTTGGAAGCTATTTAGTATTATAAGACATCTCCCAACAAACCTCTTCTAAATAGTGTAACTTAGTGGATGAAGATGACTGTATTTTAAAGAGTTTGATGAATTATTTTATAAGAAAAGTTTCCAAGACATTTTTGGGGTGGGAATTTATTTATTGCTTCTTATATTATCAATTTATCACCCATGGTTTCTTTTCATAAATACACTCTTGAAAATTTTTGGTATCAAAAAAAGATCACGTACGACCATTTATATGTTTTTGGTTAAAATTATTATTATTTTTCATATGCCTAGATATGAGGGATCCAAGATATATGGTACGTCTGGATAGTATATTTTTATTGGATATGGACATGATGATTTTATGTGTACATTCCGTTTTCGTAAAACATTGTTAGCAATAAAGTGATAAATGATTCACATTAGAGTTTAATGGAAAAAAGTGAGAATAAAAACTTTGGACACATAAATTTACATGGTGAGGGAAATGATACCTGCATCAATGGAGAGGAAAAAATATCAATATTTTATAGAACACAAAATATTAGGATATATCAATGTTTCATGAATAGAAATTATATCCTGAAATGGGATAATAAATAAGATGAAGAATTATTCCACCAACTGCATAGAATTTATGCACTACTACAGTGAACGATGGTTGGAATTTTACATCTATATAGTTCCATGAACACCCAAGTCCAAGGTTTTACAATGTCCAGTGGCTGGAATTCTACAGAGCTAAAATACCACTGCCTCTAATAATCTCCCACTTTGAGCCTAATCCACTACGCTGACCTACTTCGATGCCACTGAATTTGAAAACTTACTTAATTTGAGCTCATCCACTTATACACTTACCATTGTGTGATTCCATTCATGGTTTCAATTTCATGTTGAAGGTTCATTAAATACTATTTTTCCCCTTGGTTGTCAAATAGTTTCCTCCCATATTATATATATCATACTCCAATCATTAGTGGAGACTAAAATAGGTAAAACAGTGCCTCAACTTCTATATTACCATCAGCTTCATCAAATATCTACTAGATTAGTTATTTCACAAATCTTATGCAATGTTAGAAACTTATCCAATATAAATCCTATAATAAATTGGTACTTCATCTGAATATGTTTTCTTTGGGCATGAAACACTATGTTATTTTAAATATGTATTGCACTCTTAATATAACAGTGAAATAAAATTTTCCCTCTTCTACCCAACCCATCCAAGAAGTTATTCACCCAAACCATATAATTTATGGCTTATGTTACAAAAAATAAATTATGCCTCTATGGTGGATAAATTCAACACCTTCTAGAATTGTGATACCCATCTTACTACAATTCTTCCATAAGTAAATACAAAACCCGTGGTACTCCTCCTACTATCAATGTCACCTCCATGGTCTACATTTATATACACCTAAAATGAATGTCTATTACCAAATCATGGAGATACTTCCTTGTTTCCCATCAAGTACCTCAACATATACTTCATAGCTTCCCAATGTTTCTTTCTAGGTTTATCCATGTACCTATTGACAAATCCCACTACAAGATCAATTTCTTGTCGATTACACACCATGGATTACATTAGGATTTGAATAGATGATACATTTAGAACCTTTTCCATGTACTCACCCTATTTTTCTATCCTTGGTGATTTCTCCTTTGATAGTTTGAAATGGCCTACCAGGGGAATAGAGACTAGAATTGCTTCCATCATATTGAATCTCCTCATAACATTCCCAATTTAATTACCTCGTGATAACATCAATGTTCTAGTTGTGCAGTCTCTCTTAACCATCATCCCCAAAATCATTATTGATTATACAAGATCATTCTTCTCAAACTCCTTAGCCAACTTCCTTTTAATCACTTCAATCATCGGTATACATGATCCTAAAATGAGCATGTCATCCACATATAGAAGTTGTATAATGTATTAATCACAAAAATACATGATGTATCAAAATTGATCCATGCCACATCATTTATATGAATTTTTATCCATGAATGCATTAAAATTTGTGTTTCACTATCTGGGTGACAACTTCAAACCATATAGGCTCTTCTAGAGTTTTCACACTAGGAATTCCTTTTTAGACACAACATATCCCTATGAATATTTTATATAGATACCCTCCTCTAGATATAAAATAAGGAAAGTTGTCTTTACATCATGCTACTCAAGATACAAGTCTTCAGATGACACAATGTTGAGAACTTCTTGAATGGTGTTAAGATTCAATAATGTGAGAAAATTTCAATGACATCCAATCCCTAAATCTATTGAAATAATTTTACCATCGACCATTCCATAAACCTACAATTTACATAAGTTTCCTCCTTGAATCAATAAACCCATTTTCTCTATAATTATTTATTACCTTATGGAATATGTGTCAACTCCCAAGTATTATTTTCATGTAGTGACAAAATTTCTTCTTTTATGGCCAAATCCCACTTTCATAACTCGTTCAACAGCATTGCATCTTCAAATCATTATGGTTCACCTCTACCAGTCAATAAAATATATTGTAATGGTGGTGAATACCTCTATACATGCCTTCACACCCATGTTGATCACCTCAACTCTACTTGAGGAGTAGGCTCCACTAGTTCTGGTGTCTCATGCTCAGGTACACCTTCAATATCCAATTTCTATCTTCACTCAAATTATTTGTTCCCATTCTCATATTCAGTTTTATAGAGATCCTTGCACAAACAATCTTCATTAAATACCATTTTTTGGTTCCAGATGACCATCTTGTTGAGATCATCCTAAAAGGGGCAATTGAACTCCTCAACATATATACAATAAATAAACATGGCTTGGACATAACATCAAGCATGTCCCTTACATCAACAATGATATGTACATATGCCAAGAAACCCATGACTCGTAAATGTGAGAGTTTTATATCCTTACCAAACTAGAGCTCCTCAGGTAGACATTATCCCCTTAGTACAGATGGACTCATAATCCTGAATGGCCTAAAGGCCTTCATTTTTTATTCTCGTTTTGATAATCCCCCTTTCAAGGTTTGAAGGGGAACCATAAAATTATATTTCTCATAGGCTTTATGACATTACAAGACCCGAAGGCCTTAAAGGAATACATCTTAGATTATGACTACGTGGAACTACCCCTAACTAGAATCTGCATCATGATTAGCTCTCCACCATTTCTTGGTTGTTCGGCTAGTTCTCTTATGCAAGGATGCACAAGCCCAATACAAATGGAAAGTTATATACCCTATAATTCTTCCAAATATAACATCATTGATATGGTCTATGATCCTTATCTAAAACATCCTTTGGGGCTTGTTCCTTGTATAATTTTTCTGGATTTCATCTACACATTAGGTGTCCCGATGGCCTTGATGTGCCCTAAAGGCCTAGAGGTTTCCCGAAATCCTTAAGGTGGCTCAAAAGCCTTACTAACTCTAAGGACCATTGTGATGTTCCAAGAATAGTCTTTTCCCAACAAATTCCATTATTTTAATAGAATTCCCTGAACTCATTGCTTCTATGATCACGATTGTTATCTGACCACAAGAATTTCATCATTGTTACCAACTCATTCTACACCACGATTTCCACTTCGAAAGCACCTTAAATGGATCATAAATTATTTTCAAAAAGTAAACCCATTCCTTACTTATTGTGTCATTGATAAATGTCACATAATATTGTGACCCTACAAGAGAATGTACTGGTGTAGGCCCCCAAACATCAGTGTGCACGAAGTCCAGCTTACCGTCCTTCATTGCTCTGCCTACTTTTGAAAAGAAACATTCTTTTGATTTTTGAATATACAATCTTCCCATAGGCCAAAATCCACTGACTTTAACACCCAAGTCCACTTAGGCACAACATACTCTAATATTAAAAAATTCATGTAAAAAGAGGATATAATCATCCCTATATACTCAATAAAAAATGTTCATAACATATATCAATACATTATGTGAAAAATATAACTAATAAAACACTTAAAGAAAATAAATAATCCCAACCAAGAAACAAACATCCTATGTGATCTAGAATGACTTGTTTGGTCATACCAACCTCTAGGTCACAAGTCAGTAAATAAAAATAATGTGCTAAAAGAATGAAAAGTTAAATAAAAATAAAAAAGGTACCATTATATAACAATATCAATTTAATCATTTTTATTATTTGTTATATTGTTATGAATTTTCATCCATTACACTATGACCTATGCATTCAACTACTATGAATAAAAGGATAAGTCAAGTTCCTTATCTCAGTAGGGAAAAAATTTCACAATAATTATATCTCACTTACATTAGTGCATCAGTTCATGTATTCTATCACACTTACCTTGTGTAGTTAGTCCAGGTAGTCTATCACACTTACCATGGAGCATTAATCATAATAGTCTCATCCAATGAAAATTTTAGAGGCATGAATAATCAATTTGGATCCCTAACTCATGCATTCAAGGGTGGGATTTAGAGCTTCAGTCCAACCCAACCCACAGGAGGATCCTCAGTCATTTATACCACACCACCAAGCCATGTGCACATGCGTATTTATCCTTTTTCCACATATACTATATCCCAAACCAAACATAAAAAAATCATATAACATTTACACTTCCAAATTCATTCAGAAAATAAATCATCATAATGCCTCTACCCATTAGCACATTTACCATTTACCTGACATAGACCATTTAACACATTCATCAATTCATATGACTTAATCTATTTATGAATTTCCATTACAAATTCATATGTCATTTAAAACATTCACATTTCAAAATTAATCAATAGATAAACCATTCTCATGCAATAACCCTTGAATATGTTACCATTTTAAAGTAATTTATCATTAAACCATTAACATTATACCAAACACTCCCTCATTATATGATATCAATTTGTCACAATTAACATCTATTTAATTTACAAACCATGTTAACTAACTAAATATAATTATCACAATTTCCTTTCATAAACACATGTTAACATGATAAACATAAAACCCCTAAGTTTAACCACTTGAGTTACACCGATTTCATACTCAACCACCTTATCCTATGTTTCTGAACATGGAATACCCCATGGGTAGCCTCAATTACAACCTCATCATACTCTATTTATCCCATGAAGATAATGAGGGATTCAATTATAATTTAATAAACCAATATATCATTCTCAACAAGGCCACTCAAAATAAAAACAAGACGAGCCTTATAACACAACCAACATGTGTAAAAATCAACATCACATAATAGGTTCCCAATAGACCCTCACTCATATCATAATAATATAAAAATATCTTTCTAAAAAATATTAAATTCAACCAAAATTAAAAATGGAAGCATCAACACCTCTAAGAACACCCACATATGTCAAGGTAAAATCCATGTTCACTTTATAAAACTAAAAAAACCTTTTTAAAACTAGAAAAACCATTAAAAAGGTATCCCACTTTAGAACCCCATTCCATTGCACCAAGAAATCTACCCATTGTTTTCAAAGGAGGAACCTAATCCTTTAAAGCATATCAAGGACACCCTTACACAATGTATTTATTCTTTGAAAATTAAAAACATGAAAAAGGCCTTTATTCCATCACACTTTCCAAAAAACACAATTTAAAATATATTTATAGGTTCAAAAAAATCATTCATTTCTTAAAACATATCCTACTACCCTGTGAAAAACCAAAATTAGGCACAAGTCCTTTCCATTTCCACCAAAAAACCCTTAAATAATCCAATCGTACTTTTACACAAATATCTAAAACACCTCCACATTTCAAATCACCCTTTTAAATAAAAATAAAACCCCCTTTTAAGTCATTTGAGTTCAACACCTAAATTTAAGACCAAATCCCCCTTAAATCCTTACATTCACTAAGAAAAGACCATATCCAGTTTAAAACTTGTTTAAAACCCATCACCAACTTCTAAAAACCATTTTGAAATGTCAAAAGTCTTTTCATTAAATTTTGTATAATTAAACATGCCATTTCAAAACATTAAGACAAATTGCACATGAAAACCCAACTATGCCATTTACAAAACAAAATGAAATGTTTTCAACACATCACAAGGCTATCCATATATCTATATTTTCATAAAAAGTAAATTTAAAAAGGATAAATCCTATAAAAAATCCATAAGGAAATAAATTTCTTAGTATAACCTACCCCAAGGAGAAGAGGATCAAACTGAAACACTTAGGTACTTGACTCTTTCATCAGAAACCACTCGAAGCTGCTCCTTCCCACCACTAAGCATATGAAACTTCATATATATATAAGTAGACCTATCACCTATATAAATATTCACATGGCCATGGATATGTATAGGGGTATCCATACATATATTCTCATATATTCATATACCCATTTACACTAACACACATATGCATTTTTCAGATATATATATATAAGCACACCTAGCCCGAATATATATATTCATACCATAATGAGTGATTATATATAATGGTGGAACTTATATATATATATATATATATTCCTACCTATGCATACACAGGTAAGTCACCTTCGACTCTAGAGACTCGAACCCACCTCAAGAATGACCAAAACACACTATTTATAATACTAGTGACTCAAAATCAATAAAATACCCCAAATAAAATTAAGCTAGACTAAGCAGGAGAATAAATCCTTCCTCAAGCAATAATTGAAAACCGAAATGAACCAAACAACTTCATCTTCGATATTGGATTCCGAAATATGAATAAGAATGACATGAGAGAGCCCTTATATACCCTAACAATAGATGAAGGAACCAATGATCAGATCATCCCTTGACCTAGGGTTCCATTGAATAGAACCAAGTGATAGGGAGAGGGAAAATCTTCCAAAGTAAGGGAGAAGATGGAGAGAAAGGATTACCATGAAGAACCGATCAAGAAACTAGAAAAAATATAATGGTTTAGCTAGAAGAAGAGAGTGCTGAGAGGGAGGGAGGCATGCGACTGGAGAGGAAGTGGGACGGGATGACACAATGCTATGGAGGAGATGGAAAAAACAAATAAAAATAAAAATTAAGGACAAAATAAAAATATAAAAACTATTTTTAAAATATTAAGCAACCACATAGTTTGTGCACAGTTTACCAAACTATACTTTTACTATGCACCGAAAATTGCTAAAGCAAGGAACCCCCTTAACTGGTTACCTCTAGGAAGACACATAGTTGAGAAAACCATGGTAACACCATGAAACTCAACACTATCAACTTATAGAGCACAAGCAGGCACTTTCTGAATTGTTAAATAGACCATGTGCAAGCCATGAGCTACACCTCAGACTCACCTGTGATCCCTCATGGGCACCACATGGTTACTACTAGCCATGTTGGATAATAATAAAATAGCTAATAAGCCTCCAAAATTTCAATTTTCATCCTTCTAACTACTAAAGCTTAAACCCTCCCCATAATGAGATAAAATAATCCAAAATAAACACATCATGACACTTGGGGTATTATTATTTCCCTACCATGGAAATTTTTGTCCCCCAAAAGTCCCGATCGAAGGAATAGAAAAGGAAACCAAAATGTCCAAAGATGACCGAACCAAAAGAGACACTCGACATGACTTAACCACAAATACAGTGACTAAAATCCTCAATAATAATTTCTCCAACCAACTATAAATAATCATCATCTCTAATAACTATAGTTTCAAAAACCTCAAATAGGAAATATTATTCAGTACGGGGCCCTCTAACATGGTCTCCCCACCATTTAGAGTTCCTCTAAAAAGGTGGTACTACAAAGAAATACCAGAATAAATATCCAAAAAAACTGGACATCCATGAGAGACATAGTCTAAAAAAACACTTCTACACCCAAGGAAGAAATAAACACCATAAGGATCCTCAAAATATGATAATATGTCTCAACTCGGGTCACAACCCATGTTGTTAACCTATAGTCCAAAGCATAGATTACCCCCACTTAGTGCATCCAAAATGGCCACAATCAAATCCAATCTTGTATATTGAACTTAGATAGTATATCAACACCCTAGTCACCCAATTGTGTACTGAAGAACTCTATCTCTTTTAGAAAGAAACAATCACCTCAATGTCTCAATGAGGAAAAGATTCAATATTCACAAGATTTTCAAAACCTCAACCCAAGATCAGAAATCCAGATCACATACAATAAAATAAAAACTTAAAAAAGAAACTAACCTTAGAAACTCAACTAAAACCATAAAGCTAGAGCTCAACCACTCTCATAAGGATGGTTTCACGTCCACTACTCTACTCAGAGTCATAGTAAGAACTGGATATAAAGAAACTCTTTTCACCATTCTCAGGGATAGAAACAAAAACACTAGACATGGGCCTTAGAAATACATTTCTATTAAAACAAACCAAATTATTAGATCAAAATAAAGTAATCAAAACAAACATCAATCCATAACAT
Source organism: Viscum album (assembly GCA_963277665.1). Taxonomy (NCBI): domain Eukaryota; kingdom Viridiplantae; phylum Streptophyta; class Magnoliopsida; order Santalales; family Viscaceae; genus Viscum; species Viscum album. Next base: position 2,101,844,403 of record OY728147.1, on the reverse strand, counting down.
GGCACACAACAACCCTCAAAAGTGGCACACACAATTATACTAAAAAAATTCCATTGAAAACATATTTTTTTATAATATTTTTTTAAAATCACCCTCTAATATGGTATTTTCAAAAAAACAAGCCATAATACTTTGAAACCAAATGACCTTGGAGGAACCCACACATTTAGAAAATGAAACAAGCACACAAAAGCATGTTCAAAATTCCATTTCATTTAGAAAATGAAACACCCAAGAATTATCATATAAAACTCACTTTCCTTTTGAAAATATAATTTCAATAGGAGAGATCCATTTGAATAAATCATTTTATAAATCCAAATAATTACACCATTCCCTATATTCAGAATTATTTTTTTTGAATAAAAGTTTTCCTCAAAACCCATTTTTTATTTCTTAGTCAAAGAATTCAAAACCAATCACAAAAAACAACTATAGAAGAACCCTCATAAGAATCAAAGAAAGCACATCCCAAAACACTCCGCAATCTTCCTCCAATAAATGGAAACCAACATTGTAGAAATCCAAAATCAAGAGGAGTCCAAAAAAATCTAACCAAAGATGGAATAATGTTATGCATGAATTGGCACCACAGTTGGGGACCAGTATCAAACCCAACAATACACTTCATATAAGAGGAAGACTTGACTGCATGGTAACCAAAAGGTTTCCCATGCCATGAATTCAAACCACAGAACTCAAGTTATCCTTCCTTTCCACCATGATACTAATATATACCCATAATATCATAGACATGATTAAGTGGGATCAAAACATCAATCACATCGAAAAAATAAAAACCCAAAAAACTCAAATCCATGATCTAAAACCCAAATTTACCTCGATAGATTGAGGATCAGGACAAGAAAGAGCATGATAAACTCTCCCTTATCTTACCTCTTAAGCTTATATAACCTTAGTCTATCTTATAAAAAAACATCATCAAATAACATGGGATACACCAAACATAGGTCCCAATAGGAACATAGGCTCTGATACCACTTTGTAACGAATTGGCAAGGGATGCCATTCTACATGACACCCAACCAATTCACCACAAGGACCAAAGGGAATTATTGATCACCATAGGTTGGAGACTAGAACCTGGGGATCACTAGTAATATTTTGGGAATTATTTCTCCCAAAATAGTGTTCAATGAAAAAAAGATATAAATGAAATAACCAAAATAATTAAATAAGAAGGGATATAGGATATATAGAAACAAAATAAACAAAACAAACTAATACTAGATTGAAATAATGGAAAAATAATAGACTCAAGTTAAGACCCCAAACATCTCTACCCAATTGTCACCCACACTTTCCACAAAGAACAAAAGAAATCCATTTGAGAACCTGGAAAGATATTGGCATGAGATAAAATACTAGTTGGTCACCAAAACCTACTGAAACTATGAAATAGGTTTCTTAATGCTAAACATCACTTCTTGTTTCTAAATAAATATTGAAATTAGGATTTACATACATAATTATCTTTAGTAAAAACAAATCAAATCCATAGGAATCATCCAAAAAATTTCCCTTGTTTACCAAAATCAAACACACGCATTTGAAAACAAATCCACAAGACTAATCCTTATCGAAGACCACCCAAACCACTATCATTTTTCAAAATCTACCCACCTTATTTATTTAAATGAAAACATTTTTTAACTAGACTCATATAAGCACCCAAGGCCACTTAGGCTCAATAGGTTCTAATATGCAATAAGGCATGGAAAAGGAGTCCATAATCATCCAAATATATTCAATGAACAAAATATAAATAAAATATCTCAATAAATAATTTCAAACATGGAAGTAATAATATACATAAAGAAAAAAAACAAGACCAACCAATCAGTAAGCATCCCAAGGGATCTAGAATTCCATGTATGGTCATCCCAACCTCTAGGTCAAAAGTCAAAAAACACGAAGAAGGTGCTAAAGGATTTAAAAGGTAATGAAGAATAAACAAGGTGAAATTAGCTAATAATATTCACATTAATGAGTTTCTTTATTTTTTATATGGTTAGGTATTTCCATCTATTACACTACAACATATGCTAGCCAACTACAATGCATAAAGGGATAAGGGAATTTTCATATCTCACCAGGGAAAACATTTCACAACAATTATATCTCACTTACTATGGGGCATCTGTCCAGGTAGTCTATCACACTTACCTTATAGCATCAATATAGGTAGTCTATCACACTTAAATCATAGCATCAGTCTGGTTAGTCTCATTTAATGCAACCATTAGGGGCCTAGAGCATCAGTTCGACTCCCTAAACATTGCATTTAGGTGGGTTAGAGCCTCGATCTAACCTGACACAGGGGAGGAGCCTCATTCCTTTATCCCAAACCACTAATCTATTTGCACATTCTAATTTTTCCATTTATAACATATACCATATCAGAAACCGATCCTAAAAAATTCATATAACATTTAAACATCACAATTAATTAGGTAAACAAATCATCATCAAGCCTTAACCCATTTGCACATTTACTGTCTACATGGAATATCCAATTTAACACATTCATCAATTCATATGACTTAATTAATTGATCCATTTCCATTACAAATTCATATTCTATTTTTCATATTCACACTTCATAATTTATCAATAAATAAACCATTATCATGAAAAAACCCATGAATACATTACCATTTTAAAATCATTTCTCATTATGCCATTAATATTATACCAAACACCCCTCATTTCCTACTGCTAATTAGGAAAAATTAACATTTATTTAATTTACATACCATGTTAACCAACTAATCACAATTCTCACAAATTCTTTTCATCAACCCATGTTAACATGTTAAACATAATAATCCTATGTTTGACACCTTAAGTTCCACCAAGTGAATATTTAAAAACCTCATCCCAAGCTTAAGAACATGGAACACCTCATGGGTAGCCTTAATACCAACATCAACATCCTCCATGAATCCCACAATGTTCATGAGGGTATCAATTATTGTTTAATAAACCAATATATCATTATCACCAAGGGAACCCACAATCACAACAAAAAGAGACTAATAGACCAACCAAAATGTGTAAAAATCAACATCACATCACAAGTGGGAACCAATCCTTTAATTATATTGTATGTATTTAAAAATACCTCTCTAAACCAATATGAAAGTCAACCACAATTCCAAATGGAAGTATAAAAACATTCAATCACACCCACATATATCAAGGGAAACTCCATTTTTGAATTATAAAACCAAACACACTTTTACAAACAAGAAAACCCATCAAACACAAAAATGGCGACCACTTTAAAACCCCCTTACATTTCACCAATAAATCCACCAATTATTTTAAAAGTAATAACCCATGACTTTAAACAATATCAAGTTCAACCACCCCAAAAAAATTGGTTTTCTTCATTGAAAAATAAAATCAAGTACAAAGGCCTTTATTCCATCACACTTTCCCTAAAACAATACATGAAACATTTTTAGAGGTTAAAATAAATAGTGAATTTCATAAAAAATTTCAAGCTACCCTCTAAAAAAACTAGAACTAGAAGAAATACATTTTCATTTCCACCAAGAAAAATCTTAAATAAGCCTACTGGTATTTTACACAAAAGTTAAACCACCAACAAATTTCAAATAACCACTTGAAATAAAACTGAAACCCCATTTTTATGTCATTTGAGGGAAACACAAAAGTTTAAGACTAAATCCCCCATAAAATCCTTAAATTCACTTATTGAAAACCATATCTAGTATAAAACCCATTTAAAACCATCACCCAATTATAAAAACCATTTCAAAATGACCAACGTCAATTCATAAAATCTTTGTATAACTAGACATTCCATTTCAAAACATGAACACAAATTTCACTTGAAAAAACAACTATGCCATGTACAAAACACACCAAAATGGTTTTGACACATCATAAAGAAATCCTTATATCTATACATTCATTAAAAGGGAATTTAAAAAGTCACAACCATATCATAATTAAAAAGGAATCAAATTTCATAGTAACACATACCTCAAGGAGGAGAGGATCAAGCCGGAACAATTCAACACGTGATGCTTTCATCAGCAACCACTCGAAGCTCCTCATTCCTTCCTCTGAGAGTATACACATTTATATATACATAAGGACACTTAGACCTTATTTAAATATTCATATGTCCATGAATATTTACAAGGTCCACATTACATATATGATCATATATGAAAATACCTGTTTATATTTACACACATATGCATTTTTCATATATATACAAAAGAAAACCTAGCCAAAATATATATATTGATTCTCCCATGAGTGAATATATTTATAATGGGGGAACATACATATATTAATTCTTTCCTATGAATACATAGGTAAGTCACTTTCAACTTTAGTGACTTGAACCTGCCTATAGAATGAACAAAACACACTAAAAATAATACATGTGACTCAAAATCACCAAAATAACCCCAAATAAAATTAGGATAGACTAAGATGCAGAAGAAATCCTACGTCAAGGGATAACTAAAAACCAAAACAAACCAAACTGCATCACCTTCAGTGGAAGATTCTAGAATATGAAAAAGGCATACCCGAGAGATCCACTGCATACCCTAATAATAGACGAATGAACCAAGGAATAAGATTAACCCTTGACCTAGGGTTCAAACAAATGAAAATGGATGAAAGGGAGAGGTAAAATCTTAAAAATTAAGGGAAAAGAGGGATATAAGGTATTACCTCAATGAACCAACAAAGAAACCTGATGAAATTTGGTTGTATCGCATAAATAAGGGAGGGTCAAAAGAGAGAGAGAGGAGCATGGATAAATAAAAAAAGAGAGGGATTGTGTAATGTAAGGTAGGAGAAGGGTAGAAAAAAAGAAATAAAATAATGTAATAAAAAACAAATAAATACCATTTTTTTTAAAATACTTGGAAATTGAACAGTTTCAACATGGTTAACCAAACCCTATGCCTACCATGCACTGGAAATATCCAAGACCAGAAACCCCCTCACACATTTAACTATAAGTAGAAACACGGTTGAGAAAACTGTGCTCATACTGTGCCCCTCGGCACTGTCAAATTATATAGACTAACCAAATAACTTCTTCATGTTTAAATTTACCGTGTTCAAGCCATGTGCCAGACCTCAAACTTACCTGGGCACCCACATGGGCACCGCAGGGTTACTACTAACTGTACGGGCTAACCGTGCAATAGCTAAAAAGCCTCCAAAATTTGAATTTTCAGACTGTAAACTACTTATATTCAAACCCACTCCATAACAAGATAATAAAATATAAAATATAAAACCATGAAACTCAGGGTATTACAACAATTTTTGCATCAAGTGCACTTTGATTAATGATAAAGGATTCCCATACATATTTGGGAGAGCTTTCATAAGACCAATAAACGTCTTCTCCTTTTTGATGTTGAACACCACATTTTTTTTCCAACATAATCTTCATAACTTATATAACTTTTAAATCCATTATCTCCAACTCTAGGTACTCTTTTTTCATTTGATTTAAACCCATAAGCATAAAACGAAATTTATTTTGGTAAAGATAGTCTTTGATCTACATCCTCTAGTAGCTGAAGTTAGTTTCATCGAAGAGGTTGATATTCACCTTTACTTATTCCATATCCATTGAAAAATTTGAAAAATAAAAACCTCCTTTGATAACAGTCATTTTAGAAAATGTTGTGAGAAAAAAATCGATAAATAATTCAAGTAAGAGTTAAAAGAAAAAAAGAAAGGGGGGAATAAGATCTCAAGACATAGAGATTTAAATGGTTCCGGAAATGATCGCAACATCCATGGAGAGGTAGAAATATCACTTGTTTCAAGAGAAGAAAATATATGGATATATCAATGTTTCACACCAAGAAAACCAAGAAAAAAATAGACAAATAACGAATATGAATAGTTGTGCCACCAAGTTCATATAACTTCTGCACTGATACAGTGAATGGTGGCAAGAAGTCCACATTACTAAAGTATTGTGGCCACCCAAGTACAAGGTGATATAGTGGTTAGTGGATGGAATTCAACTTTGTATGGACCCAAATAATTCGACCCAGCATCATCCAAAACAAATCAGGATACACAAATACCAAATTTATATAATCATTCATTGTAGAAACTTGTTTGAAGATTTGATGTAGTTTTTAATGAGGATATAAATATTATAGATATAGGGGAGAAAATTTACTTCTCTAACATTGGGTGGATTTTTCAATATTGATCCAATTTCTATTTTAGAGTTACCTCATATTTTAAATTCTGATGATTTTGTAGATGTGAAGACAAGTGTTTAGGGTGAACATGTTGGATTTGATGTTTTCTATGCACCATTTTTTTGATGATTCATTTCCAAGGGTTATTAATGAACACATATTTTTCACACTGGGGGTTATCTAAGCATTTTACTATTTATACTCAGTATTCATCTGATGTGTATGTACTTCTCACTAAAGAGGAAGAACCAGAGTCCTTTGATGAGGTCATAGAAAGTGATCAAAAGGACAGATGGGTTTCAATAATGGATGATGAGATGATATAATTAAATGGAATCCATATTTTTTATCTTGTGAAGTTACCTACAAGTAGAATATATTTTGAAAATAGATGAATTTATCATATTAAAAATGAAGAATTCAGTTGTGTTCCATGATAGATGTCAAGTCTAGTTGTTAAAGTCTCACATCAAAATAAAGGTATTGATTTTGATGAGTATTTTCACCAGTTGTCAAAATATCATCCATTAAATATGTTCTTGGTTTGGCTATTAGTTTTTATCTTCAAATTTAGCAGATGGATATGAAGACAACTTTCTTCCATGGATATTTATAGGAGGATATTTATATAGAGAACCCACTGGGTTTTTTTTGAAACATGTAAAGATAATTATCCCTGAAAGTTAAGGAATATTTTTTATTTTTTAATGAAATCTATGAGTCAGTAGTATAAAAAATTTTAAATTTTAATTTTTCATTAGGGTTTTAGAATTACATATTATCATCATTGGGTTTATGTTAGGATATATGTTGGTGATCATTTTATTATACTATTTTTATGCTGATGATATACTTATTATTGGACCTGATGCTTCTTAAATTGATAGATTTAAGAAGTATCTTTGTCAGTCTTTTGAAATGACATAAATGGGGATACCATGATAGATTCTCTGCATGTCAATATCACATGATAGAAAGGCAAATAAATTTTGGTAATCCCATGAGAGATATATTTATTAGGTTATTCATATATTTTTTATTGACAGAGTGAAAGTGGTTAGTAATCCACTTTATATACATTTTATGCTCAGTTACAGTTAATAATATACTACTAATGAAGAGATAGAATAGATGAAACACATAGATTATTCATCTATTATTGTCGGTTTGATGTATTTGGTGGTTTTTACTAGACCTACTATAGGTCATGCAGTTGTCATGGTTAGTCCCTTTCTATCTAATATAGGTAGAGACAATAGAGATTAGAGAAGTATATATTTTGTAATCTTTATGGTACTTCTGATATGATATTGTGTTTTTTCAATGGAAGAACATATGCTTCTTTGTTTTATGGAGTTAGATATGGTAGGAAATAGGGATTCAATGAATTATACTTCAGAATATTTGATCACTTTAGTAGGGGGATTTGTATCTTGTCAGCCTAGATTGTGGAGATATGTTGCTTTATCTACCATAGAGTCTATGTTTATTGTGGTTATAGAGGAATGAAAAGAATTTTTTCATATGAAAAGATTTATTGAAGATATAAATTTTAATAATTAATTTAATGTTTTATTTTTTGATAGTTAGAATTATATTTTTTTGGTAAAGAATATCACCTTTCATGGCATGTTGAAACATATCAATGTTCAGAATCATTATATCTGCGACATCCTTGATTTAATAGAGTTGGAGCTTGAGAAGATCAACACTGATGATAATGGTTCATAAATGCTGACCAGGGTTTTACATAAAAGGGAATCTGAAACTTACCTACAAATTTAAGGGTTGGTGATTATCCCCACATGAGTCAGAGGGGGAGTTTATTGGGAATCTTTCTCATGTGGGGACCCCACTTGATTCTAAAAAAAAGATTAAAAAAATATAGGAATGAGGGTTACAAGATTTTTGAGAGGAAATGTTTCTTGTGATGAACCACACTATCTTCTTCATCCTTGGTATGGTGAAACACTCTTCTCATTTTTTAAAACAGTATAATTAGAGTTTCAAGATGTAGTTTTCAGATCTGAAACTGGAGAAATTCTTCTAGTTTCATTGTCTTTATTCAATTTTATCTTTGATATGATCCTAGATTTTTTCATCTCCACATTTGATTTAGATAGTGAACATCCACCCATCATGATTAGATCTATTTGTGTTTCTTTATTAGGATGTGTTTTTTCATTTCAGGAATCCTTCAAACTTTATCTTCTTTATGCCTTTGAACATTTATTTTTTCATTGTATTAATTTTGTGACACCTTTTATTTTTGGGAGTCTCTACCATGTAATTTATGATTATAGTAGATTTTATTTCTGGAATAAATCTCATGGTTTTTCCCTTATTTGTTTTTCTATGTTAAAAATTGATGGCGTCATCATTTAATTTTCAACTGATATTTTTTTTCATCACTGGTCATCCACTTTAATTTTCTAGGCTTGTTTGAAGGGATATTTTTTATTTCCTCTATGAATTATATTTGGTGTTTGTTTTTTCATTTTTCACTTGTTTTCTTTTCCAAATGTTGTTTTTTTCTCTTGGGGGAACAAACTACACAAGCTGCTATCAGCAGTTAGTAGTTGGCTAGTCTAGAAGCACATTGCTTGTGATTTTTCATTGTCGTTTTTCCCAACAGCAGCGGATCAGACATCGATAATATGTTGGGCCTTCAGGAAAAATATGTGCCTATGTTCCTTGGTTATTAAGGCTATATTTCTTGGTTTTAGGACATGTTATGGGTTCCCTCTATCAACATAAAAAGATGGTTTCATTGGATATATTGGAGTATGTATGGCCCTATGGGATAAGTTTCCCTTATGAAACTATGAATCTAAAAAGACGAGTCATGAAATGAGTTTCTCTCTACCCATAAAGAAAGAGCTATTTTCATTATTTAATAATAAAAAGTGGTTTCAACCCAAAACATAAAAAATATAAATAATAACTAAATAATATTGAGCTATTTATAATCAATTTTATATATTTATAATTTTTAAATAAAATTTAATTAGTAATTAAAAAATACTAATTAATATTCATCTCCCCAATTAAATTGGGGAGTTTATGTGCGTGGTTGGCGTCATATGACAGAAGTCATTAATGTGGTCCCCACTTGACCATGTGGTGAATTATACAGGATGAAATGTTATGAGAGGTGGTGTTCGACAATAGGATTTATATCCACAGGTGTTGAGAGATGATGTGACATGTTGTGCTGACATAGGCGGGCAAAAACGGGTGATGAATACAGCAGGTTTGGTTGCCGTAATGAGGGAAGTGATCTCTAATGAAAATAGTAAAACCATAGGTGAGTGCACTAGAGAAAGGTGCAAGATGAGTAGGTTGACCCAAAAGAGCAGTGTTGCCATGGTGCTGCAATGCCCTGGATGCAGACTGACAATCCAATAATAAACCAGTACAAAGAAGGGACCCTGACCCAATGGTAGGGGGTTGTAAACAACTTGGTATGCCCCAACTAGTGTTGGTGGGTGTGATATAGGGCCTTCGAATCAGTTCATACAGGCCTACAATCCCTGTCATTTGAGCCTTTGAGCCATGATGTATTGACATACATTCCATAAAAAATGTGTGGGCCTTTGGGCCAAAAAACTACAACATAAGTGTTGGGTGGATGTGTTATACCCTGGGGGAGGGGGATATGACCAGTCCTTCTGATCTGTGGGTGTGGGTGTGTGTGTTTCCTTATAATTTACCACAAATAAATAATGATAATTTATCTTTACTATTATACATTCATGTTTATAATTAAATAATATTATTTGCTATTTAATAAAATTAATTTCTAAAAAATATTATTTACTAATTGATGTTAATTACAAATAAATATTTAAAATTTTTATTTAGTCCTAATTAATAATCAGTACTATTATTTAATTACTAATTTTTAATTAATCATTGAGTTATTCATTAATTAATATTTATTAGTAATAATTATTAAAGAGTCATTAATAAATATTTTAAATTATTATTTAGTTACTAATTTGGAAAAATAATATTTATTTAATTTCTAATTAAATAATAACTATTTTTGAAACCAAAGGGTGTCCAAGACCCTTTATTAAAAAAGAAAAAGGTAAAATAAGAAAGTATGAGGTGAGACAAAACATTTCTTTCTTCATTCAAAATTCATGCAAGGAACAACTAAACTGCATTACCATTCCCTTAAAGAGAGTAGAAAAAAAGTCACTTATTGGATTTTCCTATGGCCCCCATATTCTGATACTACAAAAAATGAGGTAGTAGTGGTGGTTAGTTTTTTTACCGTTGATGGTTTAAGATGCTACGTATTTCACATTCGATAATCATTTATTGGTGATTATTTTTTTAACAACGGTTTTTGTATGTATAACTTTTTGATCATTTAAAGGAGATATATATTTTATAGTGGTGATTTTTAAAAAATATAACCTAAAAATTAAATAGATAAATTGAACTTAACCACCACTAATATATTGAGTGGTAGTTAACATAAACTTCCATTGATTAAAATTTTAAGAAATTTATCAGAGGTTGTTATCTATGGTTTTGAATATTACACACACATTTTATTATTTTAAAATACTAAAAACGTTTTTATTGTAATTATATGAAATCTATAACTCAGAATGTTTTTTTTTCACTTCCAACATTGAAAATAATCATTATATGGTAATTTACCTATGATTTAATGGGAATTTGATGTCATTTTCTTTGTTTTAACCACCCAATACATGTTTTTAAAGTCATTAGTACATTTAAAAATTGATTATTGAGTCATTCAGACCACACTATATATTGAATTGACATTCTACCATTGCGTAAACATAAAAAACAATGTAATAGTTGTTTTCCCATGATTTCATGTCAATTTGAGGTCTTTTATAATGTTTTGACCACCACACACACATTTTAGTACTTTAAAAAACTAAAATGTATTTACAGAAATCCTAGAGAAAATTTTACTCAAAATGATGTACCATAAGTTCATACTTATAAACAATAAATATATAGTCATTTTAATATGATTTAAAAGTAATCTAATGTATTTTTCTGGATTCCCCCCCTGACACATGTTTTTAAAAGCATTAATACCTTTAAAAATTATTTATCAGGTCATTATGAGAACATAGCATGTTAGAATGATGTTTTATCTACGTTTAAACAAAAAAATAACTAAATTTTTTTTCCCATGAATTCACATCAATCATTGGTTGTCTTATATCATTTTGACCATTACATGCATGTTTTAGTGTTATAAAACACTGAAAATATATTTACGGTCATCCCAGGAAGTTCGTAACTTGGTATAACATGTCATTGGTTACCAAATTTCAAAAATAAATTTATCTTTATTTTCCTATAATTTCAATGAAATCTTACAATGTTTACCTTGTCTTGACCCCCCCCCAATACTAATTTTTAAAGGCTTTGGAACCTTTAAAAACTATTTACCAAGTCATTTTGACCACACTTCATGTGTGATTATTGTGTTGTCTACACATAAACATCTAAAATATATCAATGATGTGGTTATCATGATTTCAAATCAATATGAGGTCTTTTTCTATATTTTTACCATTATAAAAACATTTTAGTGTATTAAAAAACTAAAAACATGTATCTAGCCATCCCGGGAAAACTATAACTCGGAATGATGTTCCTCCTGTTAAAAAAGTTTCTAAAATTAATATATGGTATTTTCCCTATGATTTTATGACCATCGAATGTTTTTTCCTATTTTGACCCCCTGATACATGTTTTTTAAAGGCATTGGTACCTTTTAAAATTGTTTACCAAGTCATTTAAAACACAAAGTACATCAAATAGATTTGTTGTCTATGTGTACACATTTAAAATAACTAAAATGTGATTTTACAATGATTTCACATCAATATGAGGCATTTTTCTATGGTTTTCCTAGATACATGCATGTTTTAGTGTTTTGAAACACTAAGAACATGTTTATAAGTAACCTGAGAAAAAAATTACTCAAAATGACATGTAGTAAGTTTCTACATTTTAAAAATCAATCTAAAATAATTTTCCTATGATTTCATGGCCATAGAACAATGTTTCTTTGTTTTGAAACCCCAAAACACATTTTAAAGGATTTGGTACATTTAAAAAATATTTTTAGAGTCAAAAATGAGAAAATGAGGTTGAATTGTTTTCAACATTAGAATAATGATCCATAAATCATTTTTGACATGTAGGAATCAACTAAACACCAATCCAACACATGATGTGGTTAATATGAATCAACCTGTGTGTTTTCAATATAAAAGTGTCATTTCAGTTTTATTTTTGGAAGTTGTATGTGTTCTTTAAAAATGTGTGATTGATCTATGGAATTTTGAATTTACCTTTAAAAGATGAGCTATAAGGCTATAAATTTAATTGGGGGTCATTTCTGTCATCCGATGAAATACATAAAATAAATAATTTTCCAATGGCGACTACTACTGATACTGTGTTTTTTGATAAAAGTCATGTTCTTTCACTTTTCTTTCAACCTTGCAATTTCTCTTTGTGATTCCTGATTAATGAAACTACTCAAACCTCCAATGGGTTTAGCAATAACTTGTGATGAATCCTTACTTAGGAAAACCAATGGAGTAGGCTCAGAACCTATCCCCTTTACACATTTGGGATGCACCTTCCCTAAGACGATTGAAACCATATCATTTTGGGAAACCAAGGATGATTGTGAAGGGTTCACATCACAGACTTCTTGAATTTTAACCAGTTAATAAAAAATATTAACAATGGTTTTTTTAAATTATCTTAACTTCATAATATTATTTAATTATTAAAATTTAAATTACAATTTATTATTATTTAATTACCATAAATATATTATAATGTAAAATAAATTATAACAACATAAAATTCATAACCGATATTAATTGGGGCCATCTAGATGGATCAAACAACACCAAATTGGCATCATTTAAACTATGTATCTGGCCTAATTTAATTGGATTTATGTCCTGTTTTTTGTCATAATATATTTCTCATTATTATGTTTTTATAGTAATCAAATAACAATAAATATTCATGAAAAATACTTACTCTAAAGGTTTTGGTAAGTTTATTTGAAAAACATCCTTCAGGTTTCTTATGAATTTTTACAGAAATCTCTATTTGGATAACAGAGTTACCTAATTCATTATTCATTATAAAAAATAAAAATAAGTTAGAATAAACCTTCACTTATAATAAAATGATAAAAATAATAAAGGAAAAAATAAAAAACAAAAATGTTATTTTTACCAAAAAAATCTAAGAACCAATGATATGAGGAATGAATTATTTCTCATGATTCACAATATTTTCTAAAATAATTCCTATAAAAATAGAGACATTAATAAAAATTATATTTTTATTATATTTATTTTATTAAGATACTTTAAAATATGAAATTACCTCATGAGTTGTATCATTGTTAATATAGACAGACATCTTCCATTTCACATGAGAAATTCCTTTAGGAACTTTCTCATACATCTTCCATGGTCTCAAATATGTGTTGTTTAGTTCATTCCAAAACCTCCATATTAGATCTCTCTATTTCATGCCCATATCTTTTAGAATCAAGGAGTGTGAAATTGAGTTAGGGACATCAAAATGAATAATATCTAGAAATAAAAATCACAAAAAATTATAAGTATATTATTAAACATTACTCATGTATTTTAAATTAGTTATCAATGAATAAAAAATTAATATTACCTTTACTTGATTATCAAAGAAATCATTTTGTCAATCTGGTAATGTGAATTCTCATCACCTCACAGTCAAGATGCCCAAGAATATGATCCTAGATTCTGGTAGTGTCACTGGTGGTAACCCTAAACTCATCAAATGGAATTATATTATTGAAGTCTTTCAGGTCCCATACATCAGTTGTGTTCATATTTTTATCCCTTTTATATTTATTTTTATTTTTTTGAAAAATGAATTAATAAATTAATAAAGTATATAATAATTTTACAATGAAAAACATACCAGTAATGTTAACTCGCCAATATCACTTAGATGGAGGGGTGAACAACTTCTCCATCAATGGAGGTGAATCAGATGGTGGGATACAAGAATCATCTGGGGAAAAAGTTTTCTCACTAGAAGTCTCAGGTATAATGGAATTACTCAGTTCCACTGAAGTTGATGGTAGTGGTTGTATGCTCTGAGATACTGATTGGCTAGGGTCTTTAATTTTTTTCAAAAAATTCTTACAATTAAAATGGTTCAGATATATTAGATGTATAAAAAATGAAATGCTAAAATATATTTACAAAAAACCAAAAAACTAAACAATTTATATATGTATGAAACACTTATAAATGAAAATATTAAAATAGTTTGAGCACCAATTTATACATATCTTCATATTTATTGACTTAATTATTATTAACCTCCATTAAAATGAGTTATTTATTTTCACCATCTCTAGCATGTACTAATGTTTCAGTATTTTTATGAAAAAATAGTTCATTGTTTTAGGTCGATAAGGTTCACTGTCACAAAGTATCAATTGATCTTTATTTCCCATTTCATTTTAGTCTCTCTATATTATGTTTCCAAAAACAATCCAAACATCCAATATTTCATCATGCACATTTAAAAAATATTTTCTCATGATTCCAAGAAAAATAGATCATGCTCTGCATGATCACTAGTATGGATCAAGCGAGATAAGTTGATATAATTAAAATATAATGAATCGTTCATTATACCACTATCAGTGTTGAACTAATTTAATTTGAATAATACAACTAAAGATTGACCATGATAGTTTAATTTAATTATATCATTCAGGTTTCTATAGTATCCCACATCTGTAACTATAAATATACCACTATTTTTGGTTTTTCACTTTGTGTCCATGATAAATTGTAGGAAACTGGAAGCTCAGAATATTGTAGGCATAAAATATCTTAGCCTACCTTAGAGGACCTCCAACCAAAACCTTCAAATCATTTTATATTTATACTCGATTCTCAACATTATTTACAAAGACAAGAATATATAAGGTGTCACTATTAACATAGAAAAAATAACTACATGTTAATAATAAGAATATGAGTATACAAATACATGATGGTAAAACCATTGAACAATATCCTTATTAACAGATTTTTTTAATTCTGGCTTATTTCAATATCGACCTATTAGTCACATCTTTTTTTGCTATCACAATTTTTTAATAAATGGATATACAATAATACTATTGAGTATCACATATCTATGTGCATGTAGGAACTCCAATCCAGTAAATGTAAAATTTAAACCCATTCCTATTGGTTGTCCAATAGTTAGAAATAATTATAAATATTTTTCATAATGAGAGTGATATGAGATGTCATCAACATATCTAGCATGATTGAATCTAGTATAAATCACATCCAAATACCTAAAAAAAAGGACACACACTCTTTAGCTATGTAACCTTCATCTATAGAGCCTTATAGAAAAACTTTATTTCTCACATATGATTTGAAATGACATAATAAATTGATAAAAAACAAGAAAAATATTAAAAAAATTACATAATGACTTGATAAAATTTATTTTACCAATGAAAATAAAAAAATATCCAGTTACCTATCAATTTGATAAATCCATCGATAGTGTATCATTCTAAAAAGTTTAGCTTCTTCAACCAAATGAATAGTCAAATGAATAGTAAAATGAATCATGATTGTGAAGAATGAATGGAGAAATAACATCTCCAAATGAAAAAGTGTCAAAAAAATTATTTCTTGATGTTTATCAAGATCAGTTGGATTTAGATTTTTGTTATAGAGATCTCTGAATAAGGTACACAAATCAACTAGAACCGTAATTACATTTTGAGGTATGATATTACACAATTCCAATGACAAAAACTACACCATTATAATATTTGAGTCATGAATTTTAAATCCATGTAACTTTCAATGATTTAAGTCAATACACTTTTATATGTTACTTGAATATCCATCTGTCACTTTTATATTCATTAAATTTCAATGGAATATGTCTTTATAAATATTTCTCATTTTAAAAATAAACGATGTATACTTTCCTTTAAAATATTCCCACAAACCATGCTTTATATTTATTTACTCCAACTCCTTACCAGAATTAAGGGGATCCTTAAATTTACCCATATCATTAAGAAATGTAAACATTATATTTTCACCGACATTCTTCTCAATATGAATTAAATCAATATTATGATATATAAAATTAATCTCCCAATAAGGAAGTTTTAAAATATAATTTTTTCTTTCATTTTTGTGTTCCAGATGCTTTGGATACTATAACTCATATCATTTCCCCTACATTAAAGTGTTTCATTTTCCAAATTCATCAGTGAAAGTGATTAACAATCAAAATGGTTAAGAACTAGATAAATCCTTTATTATATTTTTCAATTAAATATCTCCATTGAATCATGTATTGTTAAACCTAAATATATAAGAAGCATCAAGAAATTTATGATGACACATAAAGCACCATTTACTTTTATGATACAATCATTGATGTTCAAAATCCAAATTAAAAACTAGACAAGGTAGACCAATATGATTATTCCAATTGGATAAGTTTCCTAGTCCAAGAAATTCACTAATTTTCCATATTAAGTGAACATGAATTTTTAATAATTTTTTCATTGAAGCATCATATGTTTCCATGCCATTATCCCATAACTCTCACAATTATTTGATTAGAGGTTTAATGAATATATCCATATAATTTCAAGTAATTTTATTTCCATGAAAAATTATTAAAATAATTAAATAATTATTCTTCATAAACATCCATGGAGGTAAATTATAGGAGATCAAAAAAATGGTGAACTACTATAATTTTTTGTTGAAGTTATAAAAGTTTTAAAACCATAAGAATCCAGTCCCAAATGTATGTTCCTAGGATATGAAGAAAAATATGGATATAATGAGTCAAACATCTTCCATAATATTGAATATTTTGGATTTGTCATCAAGACATCATTACCATCCTAAGCATGCCACTTCATGTCATATGTTGTCATAGATGACATGAACAACATTTTAAATTTTGGTTTCAAAGGAAAGTAACATAATAAAATTACATGATTTTTATTCTTTATTTATTCTTGGGGTTGCATTGATTTATACTACTATTGTTTTTCATTGACTTCCTTCTTCTTGTATAAAATCTTTTGAGTTCTTCATTATAAGAATCCTCTACCCAGTAAATCAAACAATAATAAGGGAATGCATGTTTCTTTTTATAATAAATTCTATATTTGTTGATGACTTTCTTCATCCCATATAATCATGTAGGGATATTAGATTCACTAAATATATCATTAAGCAACTCTAAAATCATGGAAATTTAATTTTAATGAATTGTACACAAACACTTAATATAATACAACCAAAGAATAAAATAAAAAATTGAATACTTGTAACACCCTTCATACAATTTTATTTCCAATATTCAATATATTCATAGAACACATTTTTTTCACTAATGTTCTAAGAAATATTAACCAGTTCATGATCAACTGATTGGTTTTCAATTGGAAAATCAAAAAAATATTCCAACACATTGGTATATCAAGGTGTTTTCAAGGTAAATTAATCTAAATTTTATCCATAGGTATTGGATTTCCACTATTCTCATTGTACATTATGATATAAAGATATAAATTTTTAATTAAACAAGTATAATCAAAATTAAACATCACTAAAATTTTTCATTGACCAGGGTAGGTTCTCGATCTTATATGACATTAATTCAATAAAAAAAAGTTTCAATCCAATATTAAAAACACAAACAACATAAATTATTAAATATTAACCCTGAAAATAATATAGTCGGATGTTATGGAATAAGTTTATTGAGTTGAGGAGATAGGTTACAGTGATGTTGGAAATATTGTTATTAGTACAAAATAATACATGAACACAATTCTTCTATTAAAATATATCTAAATTTTTTATTTACATACTATCAATTTTTATTTTATATTGAAGAAACACAAATTTTTCTATACTGAGCTTATTATTTGATAATTATGAAAAGAAATAATTTTTGTAACACAAAACATGAACATGGAACTCTGGTATATGGTTCATGTGCTTCCATATGTGTCATACCATGGAATTCAATTATGGGTATACAACATTTTAAAAATTGATTTGAAAAACATGACTCAACTTGAATGTAGTAGCACATATAGAATGCTTCATGTAATTTGAATATACATAGTTTGTAATAAGAATTTTTAAATGTACTCATGATTAAGTGTATTTTTAATTTAATACATTAACTTTATGAAATCATTTAGAAATAGAGTGGTAAATTACATGTGACTTGTGTTCTTAAACATAAAAGGAAATAATCGGGTTTTTCAAATGAAAAACCCTTTATAAAACATTTAAAACCACTATTCTCTCCAAGATAAACCATAATTTCCACAACTGTGGACGACAACAGAAAAATTATTTTTTAAAAAACTTTTAAAAAATTATTAAATGTGGAAGAAATAAAAAACTAATAGATTATCCTACCTCTTAATCAATGTTTAAATTCTTCGAGTCTTACACCACTCCCCAAAAAGACATTAGGAACCTATATCATTCCACATGAAATAAAAAATTAATTATGAAAATTTATAGTTAATTAATAATTTTTTTTAAAAAAATATGAATACTCACCTAAAAGAAAATTTATGTGCATCCACTCTCCAAAACCATGACCAACTACTGATGGATGGTTTTCAATGTAACCCAAACAACATCCTGGAAAAAATTCCCAAAAAAATCAATTATAGATACCATTTATTATTTTATTAAAATGGTTATAAAAATTAGGTAAATTATACCTTTAATGGTGAAGGGGTTCACAGTCACCAGATATAGGGGAAGAGCAGCCTTTGGGGGGTCACTATCAAAGAGTGATTGGGGGGGGGGGGGTGAGGTCATCGTTAAGAAGTAGGGGGTTGGGGTCATGAGGATTAGAGGGGGTAGAAACCACTGAGAGTAGGGGGTCGGGGTCACTTTGGTTAACATCAGGAGTAGGGGGGTCGGGGTCATAGTGGTCACCATTAGGATTAGGGAGGTTGGGGTCACAACTTTCATCGTAAGGAGTAGAGTCAGGGTCAGAGTTAGGGGTTGTTGAGGGGAGAAGGGGGGGGGGGGGGGGTCCGAACCAAGTGGATTGGGGGGAGGGGGTTTGAAATTATGTTTTTTTAAATATTTATTAGTGGTTTAAATAAAACCACCTATTAATTTTAAAATAAAAAATAGAGTGGTTGTAATATTAAAGGACAACTGTATTATAATTTTTTTATAATTTTTTTTGATGGTTATTGAAACCGTTGCTAATAAGCTGCCACTAAGAAATATTTTTTAATGTACAAAGATATTGACATCTTTTATATGGATCTAAACTAATTCTCCATGAATTTGGTTTCATGAAAGGTTTATGATCATCATTAGATGGCATAATAATGATGTCTCCCAGGTTAGGTTGGGAACTGTATCTCAATGACAGGTAACTTATAACTATTTCAAGGTTGGTTGGTCGGATGTTTTTTTTATTGAAATAGAAAATGAAAAATAAATGGGACATACCATTAAACGAGGGAGAATGTGGTGTAGGCCAAGGGAATCCCCTTGTACTACACTGATAAACTCAATGACCAGAGAGTTATGACTGGCATAAACCATATGATCCTCATCCCTCTTACCCATGCGATCCAGCGAGTCTGCCACAAAGTTGGTCTCCCTCCAACTATGGTGAACCATCCTTCATTGATTGGTCGCCACCTTACACTTATTTCTAGGTTAGATCGATTATTATATTTAATATTGGTGAATATGAATCTTAGAACTATTATGTAGTATTTATTAGAGAAGAGTAAAGGTTACATATTCTCATATATATATTCAACTTCTGAGTCAATCCAATCTATGATATCATCATTGAGGCCCTTAGGAAACCTCTTTTCATAAAATCCCCAAGTGTGGTTTTAATGAAAGAATATTTTATCCAATACTTATCACATTATTCAATTGTAGAAATAAAAAAACTATCATAAGTGTCCTTAATTAAGTTAATGAAATAAGGGGGTATGACTATCCCTCATCCAAAAAATCACTATCTACCTCCATTGGAGGTTGATTTAGGGGAAAATCCAACTAAAGAGAAGTTTCACGGTGAAAATAAAATGCCATGGACCCTATAGTAGTGCTCAAAACTAGGGTGGATGCCTCAGAAGTCCCTACTATATCACCCTACTGATATATAGTGAACAAGAGAACATTATCATGTTCCTGAGATTCCATAGAGACAGTCTTAATAGTATGTTGTTCTTATTGAGTACTTACAACAAGGTCATTAAATAGAGAAACCAGGATTGTTTTTTGGAAAAAACCTATTAAAAAAAATTCATAATCCAAAATCATTATTCTTTTGACCAAGGAATATTTAGCGTCTTGCACATGTGAATGTACATCCCCCTGGGCTACTGACATAATAATGGATTCTACATTTTCCAATTCTACAACTTCATGTTATGGAATACCGTATGGAAGTTCCATGGTAGAAACAACCTTGGATGAGGATCCTAAGCTATCCTATAGTGGGGGGGGGGATTCAAGAAGAATCATGGGAATCATAAACTACATCCACAACCACTTCTCCTCTGGGAAGAGACACCATGTTGGAGGAAGGGCACTACAATTGATTTATAGTAAACCCCCTCTTTATTTACTTATAAAAGGGTGGGAATCACTAATTGTAAGATCAGTTTGACTCATATTATTTTTAGAATAAATTTTGTACTCCCACAACATTAAATTCAGATGATAATATAGTTTAATCCGGACTAAACTTCTCAGAATTGGTTCTAGCTAAAACAATATAAAAAGAAAGTGAACTTTTTTGATGATAACCATTAACTAACTAGGGACCATTATTATGCATTCCACTCCCACTCACATGCCCGCAAAGCCTACTACCTAGTGATTTACCTTTGTTTTTTTAGAGAAGCATCGTTGTGCTCTACTCCTAGCACATAATTACCTCTGATCCTATCCACTCTATCCTTATTTCCTTGCACATGATACGAATCTGAGTATTTCATCCCATCCACTATCTCATTATGCATATCACTTTAAGACTTGTTTCCATTAATAGAATAAAAAACGGATGTCTTAACTTCCAATTTTTAACAAGATGCATATATTTTTTACAGTTAATGAACCTCAAACCATTACAATACTTTTCTCTAATATTCCCAATTTATAAATAATTGAAACAAAAATTAGACACATGTTTGTAATTAATTGAAAGATCAATTTTAAATTCACTAGCAACCAAATACATTGTTTTAATAAGCAGTGAGCTAAGATAATACTGAAAAAAATTCTCATATAAGGCCCATATATGGAAATATCAGTCTCTTTGTTAAATTGGATTGGAGTTCCTACTACCAAGGCTATATCCCATAGAATATTTTTATTCTCAAAAAATAGTTATACACTTTTACCTGAATTCAAGACTGTGTATTAGATTTTTGGACCAAATACAGATCAAACTAGGGGCCCCAATCCTAAAATCTTAAAAAACAAAGTTAAAATAAATATAAATTGTCAATATTAATTTTTAATGAATTATATTTACACAATAATTAGTATTAAAATTATGTAATAATAATTTTTATTTAGTTTCTAATAATTAATTTTATTATTTCATTATAAATTTAATAATAATTAATAATAATTAAAAATAATTATATAAATTAATATTATTTTTTAATTAATAACTATAAATAATTAATAAATGTAATAAAAAAAAATATTAGTCAGTATTAATATTTTATAATGTATTGTAATTAATATAAAATAATATAAAATAGATATTAATATATAACTAATTTTAATATTTATAAATTATTTAATTTATAATTAAAAAGAAATTAATTAATAATAATTAATAAATAAAAAGCATCAAAACTCAGTTAATTAATCATAATAAATAATAAAAACTAATTAATGATTTTCAATTTAATAGTTTAATAATAATTATTTATATTTAGTTAAAAAATAATAATTTTAAATTTCTATTATGCATTTAATAATAATAATAATAATTTATTTAATTAATAATTAATATTTTTATTTGATTGGATGTGATATGGGTCGAGAAAAATTCTTTTATAAAAAATGATGAAGCTTAGGGATTCATAGTAATGGAATCTAGATGAGAAATTTATTTTGATCCCCATGATGGTTATGTTTATAGTTGGAAGCAAAGGGAAGAGGTGATCATTGCAAACAAGGTCATGTTTCTTTTTGAGGCCCTGGGTTAAAAATATTAAAACACAAAAGTGGAGAAGAATATATTCTTTAGTGAGGTCAAAAATTATACATACAAGGTTACCAATAGTGGAATGTTGGGATTCATCAAAGTATATCACTCACTTATGAAGGAACAACTTACAGAATGTCAACATTTGATCATTGCATGGGTGAAATTCGTCATGGATGATAGATTGTGGATGATGACAGGCCTTCATAGGTGCCTCTCTCAAATTTTGTGATTTAACCATTGCAGTATGGCCTTAATAAGCGATTCTTTCATATCATATTTCTATCAGTTGATCTCAAATCTAGGGAACGTGGGGGGGCATGAATTTTTAACTGTTATACCTAGAATAATGAGGATCTAGGATTTTGATTCTCTTTGTAATCCTATAAAATTAAAAAACATTGTTACTCAAATATAACTTTAAACCAAGGGTCTAAACTAGATTTATGGAATCCTCATATCCTTTGGGTCACTTTCAATATAGTCATAATTCCAACAAAATTTGATAAAGAAGCCAAGAAAACGCATTTTGGGCACATTTATAGGGTTTTTGTTGAGGTTAATCTTCTAACTCTCCTTGCCAAAACTATTATTTTTCAGCTGATGAGTTCATAATTGAGATATCCACTGCTCTGGAGAAGCTTCCTCCCTTATGTTCTATGTTTAGTGACATTGGACATTATAAATGAAATTTTTGCCATAATATGTTGTGAAAAAAATTCCAAAAGATGGTACATCTAGTTGAACACTAAAAATTCTAGAACCTAGTTCAGTCAACCCTTTAATCTGGAAATAATTGTGAGGCTACACCCTCTACCTCTAAAATGGGGATCCCACATCTCAGTCCTCCTTTACTATTATGGTTGTAAAGGCCTCTACATGCCAAATCAATATGTACGACACTAAATTGGTTGTCCAAAAGCATGTGAAGGATGAAAATATGAAAATAAAGATGAGGTAAGAAGATCATAATGTTACCTAGCCTATTGGATTGGATGGTTAGAGTTATACTTATTGCAAAAGGAAATCATGGGAGGATATATCTGCTAAAGTTGATACTAATATGTTGCTGACACATAATGATAACTCTCCCAAAGATATTATGTGCGTGATTATTAATATTGTGATTGAACATGAAGATCCTTCTGATGATAAATCTTATTTCTAGACTATGACATAAGAATAAATGAAGAATGAATTATGTAAGGAGCACTCTTTAGCCACAAAGGAAAAGAAAAAAAACTGGAGGCGACATTCTATAAAAAATCTAAGAAGACCAGTCCTTATTATAATTTATTTTCATAATCTAGTCTAGTTCAACAACAGGACATGAAAAGTTATCCAAACTTGTAAATCAGTAAAGTATCACTCACTAAGTGTTGTGATATTTCAATGGATGATGATGATTTCCAACTAGTCACCCATAGGAAATAATCCTCATATGGTCCCTCATCAAAGAATAGACTAGATACACCTATTCATAGTCACTATCACGAAGATGTAGTGGTTTATAATAATGATCAGGTACCCAATAATGATATCTCTCTATAGATTGAAACCCCTTCTCCTTGCAGGTTAAGGGCTGATGAAGCTGAAGGAGATGGATAGAGATACCCTCCTTAGTTTTCAGAGATTGGGAAAAATGATTATGATACCTTTTTTATGGATTCAAATTCAAAATGTGATGAAGCATGAGCTCACAACACCAAATACAATATTCATTTGGTTGACTAGAAATGTGAAAGGTTTCATAGAGATCTTTGGGAATATGTTAATGATTGGTTTGATTCACTGGTTACGTTTCATTTTTCCAAAATGGAACTGAATGTTTATTGATTCAATGAATAATTCACAATCATGAAATTTTTATTAATAAACCATAACAATTGTTTCTAATAAAATATAGTGCTGAATTATCATCACCACTCATAGATATTTAAGGCATGTTCTATCCCATAAGACACTTTAAAATCTTCTTGAGATGATTATCTTGATATTCATTAGAATCCCTAAATGTGGAGGTGAGATCATTATTTAGGGGAAGAGGTAGAGAGCCTAGGAACATGGGTTATAGGGGAAAAAATAAGTGATCCCCATATTTCTTCTTTTCTCTTGATTTGGGAATTTTATATCATCTTGACCCCATCTATTTTCTTATACTTTCATTTTTGTTCTTATAAGGAAGGTGGAAAGGACTTATAGAACTGTCCCTATGATGTCAAAAATAATAATTAATTTTTTGATTAGTAATTAATATTATTAATTAGAAAATAAATATTATTTTATCACTAATTAATTAATAATTATTAACTATTAATAATTCACTAGAAATTAATTAGATATATATTAATATTAATATTAATATTATTAATAGTAATTAGTTATTTATTAATTTTTAATAGTAAATATTAATATATAAATGTTATTTAGTAATTATTATTAATTTAACTAATTAATAATATTATATTATTAATATTCCTACATAAGAATGGGGGAAGCTAAATCAGAGATTAGAAATTCATAAGGATTTCAAGAGCATCATCCTTTATAAGTAGGATCCATAAATGAGTGTTTTATTTATATCTTCAGATTATTTTAATAGAAGTAATGTTGGATATAACAGTATTTAAAATATGCTAATTTTTTTTACTAATATATATATATATAACAATATAAAAATAAAACTAAATTTTTAAATGGAATCTAAAGACACTGTACTCATTGACACCTTTGGCTCTTACTAAAAGAGTACAAAGGATATAAGGGATTTAATGAATTTAATGCATAATTTAAAAAAAAATTATTTATATTGGTCATATTTTTTTAAAAAAATCTAGGAAATACCAATCTATCAATGGGGGGGGGGGTTTGGGTATTTTATATGGTTTTCAAAAAAACATATAAAATAGTTATATGTTATTTTTTAGTAACTAAATGAAAAAAGTGTTGAAGCTGGCATCACCTTTTAGATAAATCCAAAAATATTTGATACCCTCGATACATTTTTTTATTTTATTAGATTTTTTTTTCTAACACCAATGCCTTTTTCCAAAGAAAAGACAAAAGGTATTTAGGGAATCAACAACTTTCACCCCCAACCCTATAAAAGTCACCACTCCATTATCATGAAAAATAAAGCCATTATAACCTCTCTCTAGTCTTTGGCTCCCTTACCCTAGCAATCTCGCCCAATTTTTTTCTACCTTTCGCAATATTAAAGTTAGCAACTCTCTTGGTAGCCTTAATGGAGTCATAATTTTCTAAATATTCATTCAAGGATATTTTTTATACTTTATTTTAATGTTTTTTAATTATTTAAGAGTTTTTTAGTTAATTTTAATTATTTTATTTACTTATTTGTTTAGTTAATTAGATGTAATTTTAATATAAAAGTTAACAATAGCGAGTAATTAATTTTTATTTAATTATTACTATTTATAAATAAATTAATTATTATTTATAGTTAATAAGAAAATAAATATTATGTTTTAATTATTTTTAAATATTGTTTATTATTTCATAATAATTAGTCAATAATATTTATTTATTAATAGTTATTTAAGTAATTAATCATTACTAACTAATAAATAAATACAAAATTTAATACTAATTTATTACTCATAATTAAGTAATATTTAACTAATAATCAACTACATATTATCTATTAAATAATTATTAACTAATATTCATTAAGTAATGATTAAATATTAGTAAAATAATAATGAACTAATGATTAATTAAACATTATTTAATAGGTTGGAATTGTGTAGTGAGATTAGTATTGATATTGATTCGATTGAGACTTACTCAATGGTCATCCTCCACGCACTCCAAGATCGGATTGATGTTCCTTGTTATATCATTTATCATATCAGTAGGTGTAAATATATCATCAAAAACCATGCTACCCTACTCAATACCTAGCAATAAGGAAATAAAATGGTGGTCTACTTGAATTCAAGGTTTAATTTAGTTAGTAAATGTACCATTTTTAATAGTTTTCTCTCTCTCCCTAGTGGCTGCCTAGATAATGTTAGGGGCGATGCACTTGGTTTTCATTATTTTAGCCCTCCAACATTGTTTTCATTATTCATTCAATGAAAAATAATATTGTTGTTGTTATTGTAATAACTAAATAAGAAGGTAGAGTCTAATAATAATGGGTAAACATGATTAGGGTTTTCCAATTGTTGTTCTAACAGCTAAGGAAACAGAGTCTGGTGATAATGTGTTTCCTTAGTAACATGCTAAAACCTAGAGATGTAGATGACATCCATGAAGTGGGTGGGGGGGTTTATCACAATATGGATATCCAATCTAAGTCTCAGATCTAGTACTTGGAAAGTATTTCCATTCATATAGATTTACATCGTCAACCTCCCTAGGATGATCTTTGAGATGTGTTGATATCCTTTGTGGGTATTTTCAATCAGCCTGGATAGTGGGCCCTTAGCTGGACTAACCCCTCTTTATCCTTTTTCTATACTTTATTTTTTATTTTTAATAAAGGGCATCGACCCTAAAATGTTCCAATAATTTTCTAATAATTAACAAATAATTAACAAATAATTATTTATTAATTAATATTAATTAACTAATGAATAAATATTATTTTGGTAATGATTAATTGATAATTAACTAATAATCAAATACTTAATAAAAATTAATTCAATATTAATTAATATTTATTAACTATTAATTTATATTCATTAACTAATGATTAAATATCAATTGATTAATGATTAAAAAATGTTTAATGAATTATTATCTAATAAATAAACAATAATACACTACCAATTTACTAATAATTAACTACTAATAAAATATTATGTAACTAATGATTAAATATCAATTAATTAATAATAAAATATTCATTAACTAATAATTAAATAACAATTAATTAATAATTATGTGATAACTAACTAATAATTAACTAATGTTAAAATTGGGCGGTATCAGGGCCCCCTTGTTAGAGATAAAAAAGAATAGAGTAGAATGGGGTTAGACAGTTCTATCGTACCCTCAGTTAGAAAAAAAATAGCTGAAATAGAAGATAAATTCTAAAACAAGAATGAAGATAGTTCCAACCTTGGGAAAAAACCTGCTAGTCATATAGTACTAAAGAATCCAACAAAAATTGATCCATCTATAATGCCTAGAGAGGATACCCATTCAAATCCATGTGGATGTCATGATTTTCACATACTGTATCACATGAGAGTAGAGTGTGATGTTATAATAATATCTGCAACCCCCATTCCCTGTGGTTGTTTTAGATATTTCTACAATTTTTCCTATTTCTTGAGAAACATGGTATCAATATCCAAATACTTCTAATTTGGCTTGTCCTCACCAACACCCCAAGCTTAGAATCCACCTCTATGGGAATGTTAATTAGGGAAATCACTTCAAAGGATTTTTGATTTTTCACTCTAAATCTCACCCATGAAGGGGAACCCCTATTTACTTTACCAGGACATTTAAGAGATCCATAAACTAAGTTATATTCAACTCTAGAAGATCTCCCTGTGGAACAAATAGTTGAAAGGGATTCAAAAACCAAAACTAACTACCGAGAACCTATTTATATATGCATAATTCTAGATAAACCATCGGGATCCTGAAGAAAAACACATTTTGGGACTTGAAACTTGACCTTGGTGCTACCCAAGGTTTGGTTCGGTCTATCATTAGACCTAGATGTAGCCTAAAAGTCTTGAAAAACTTATGGTGCTGTATTCTTGGTAACTAGAGTGCTATGGTTGTAATAATCTTAAGAATAATCTTAAAATATCCTTCCATACATGAGTCATTATATAGAATTAGAGATCAAAATATTCACCTACTTATTAGATATATCTACTTATTGATCTCTAAAATGTTCTCACTATTCCTTGGTAGTAGTTTTTAGAGAAACACCATCTAAGGAACCCTCCCTGTGAAGCGCCCCCAAGCTATATAATATAGGTAGGATCCAAAAATATGTTCTCCCAATCCATATTACACTAATAACATATAAGTATACACTTGTGGGGAATATCCACCCCACCTTTCTTGGGAACACTATAACTCAAAGAGTTTTTTTACCACTCTTGAAAAGGGTGAAACTAAATTTTTTTGCTTTATAATTCTTTAACAAGATCAGGTTGTTATCCTAATACAACTTATTATCAACATGACTTGGTACCTACAATTCACAATTACTTTAACCAATAATCAATGAATCATCACCATGCTTTTCACCATCTCCCATAATGGGAGAATCCCTAAATAAAAATCCTCATTGAGTTGAATCATTATCCTCTAAAAGATCATCCCATAAGTGATAATTTCTCCCAGAAAGAAGATCAAAACTTTCCCTTACCTTGTCTAACCCTATATTCCCATGAGCCTTAGCATCCTAAATGTGAGAGGTCTATGCCTGACCCACCAATATATTTCCATTAAATATAGAGATCTGATTTTTTTCTTATAAGACTTTGAAATATTTTGAGGAATATTTCTAGAGTTAGGTGCTGAGACAACGTTCAATTATGAGGCCCGATGTTCCCAGAATAAATTATAAGAAAATATTATGTAAATTTTATACTATTAACATGAATTAAGAAGGAATACTCTCAAATGATACCTTGAATTGGAAATCGGAGGCCATAATTGCATCCGGAACATGGCGTTTACCCTAGGAGGGGTATAACTTTTGTCAGTACGAGATTTCTATAAGAGATGTCACCGAAGGGAAAAATCGTAAATAAAATAATTATAATTTATTATTTTATCTCAAACTCTAAATCAAATTAAATTAAAACATGGACTCGAATAGGAAGTTCTTGACCACCATTGACTTCAGAATGAGGAGTTTTACTTGAGCGTGACATAAAAATAGGTGGCATGTGTATTTTGGATTCCTAGAGCATTGGTAGGGGTTGTAGTGTTTTCTATAAATAAACACTTATGTTATTCAGATTAGGGTTATCCACCTAATACTATACCTCTCTCTCTATACCCCTACCAATATATCTATCTATCTCTCTCATACGTTCTTCAATAAATCAATAACATAACTTCATCAGATCACAATGGAAGCACTGGTGGGTGCCTTCACCAATGACAAACGAATTGAGGTAGAATTATTATTGATGTACAAACCTCCATTTTCAATTCCATGTTTTATTCTTGATTTTTTTGTTAAATCCCCCACTTTTAACATCAAGTTGATGACCAAATGAACACATCAATCATCTGATCTCCATATTGAATTCCATTTTATATGAAAGATCATATGTTTTATGTAGATTTCATCCCACTTTTTTGGATGCATTAATCAACGATCATATCATCGATCAAAGGCTATCTTTGTGAAGGTATTGTCGTAGGGATCACCAATCATCCCTCATATCAGAAATTAGTAATATGTAGGAGTCCTGATGGACCATGGAAGGGACCACCAAAGCATCGCCAGTGGTACATGGCGATAGGGGGGGTGGGTGGGTGGGGGGGGGGTGGAGGTGGAACTAGGAGTCAGCCTATTGGGGGAGCAGTGTGGCTGGGTTCTTATGCGGCTGGATAGGGATCGAGCGTGGCGAGATGGCGGCGTGCTGAGGTGAGTTTGGTGTGCTGGGGTCGTCCGATGGAATCGACATAGTGGAGGGGAACTACATCCAGGCTATAGGTGAGGCAAGATCATAGTGGATGACCTCATGTATTAGTGATATACACAACGAGGGTCATTATGGTGACGAGGGGACCGGTTGGGATCCTGATACAGGCTGGTCGACCAGTGGACTGGGCCGCAGATGCGGACCAGGCCGGGAGAATGAGGATCGAGCCACTTGTTGGGTCATAGGCCAAGGAAATAGGAAGGGTCCGACAAAATCTAGCTGGACCAGGTGGACGGGTCCTACCAGAATGGGTCAGAACGGTCTGAATCATGCCCATACAACTTTAAAATGTTCTATCTCCCAAACTAGTCATCTAATCGATGCACCATTTTCACCCATAGGTCCCTCTCTTTGAGTTGTATCTTTTCTGACTGGTTCACAAATTTTTTTTGTTTCATTTCATGGTTTCATGAAACACCTTATTATAATAATAACAAAATATTTTTTATTATTTACGGTTCTTATATCGGACCTATCTCATAAATGAGATGTGCATTTGACGTGCCGTTAGTGGTGTCATGAAATTGGGCCTTGGGAGAACATTTTTAAGATGAATTTTAGGTGTTTAAAAAAAAGTTTATGTGTGTGTCTCACGGGACTAGCTTCACACACTTTGCGGTGAAATGCCACATTTTCACTAGGTTTCTTCAAAGATATAAGTTATGTACAAGTTTTTGGATGATAATCTCAAGGAAATTCAGAAAAAGATTAAGATTGAAAGTATTGATCAATTAAAGATACTGATTAATTGATTCAAGGGTAATTTATCTTAATAAGAACGATTAAATTATTGAATTATAGTTTTATTAAATGTGTAATTCATTGTCTGTATGTGGTCGATCATGAGATAGACTATAACTTTGTATGTGATTTGTTCCCTTTTAATTTATTTATTAAATAAAAATTGTTGGTCTGTGTGTCTTATCTGCATTAATATGTAGGGCCTATGTGACCATGGTTTCTGTAATGTAAACCCATTTTATCCCTCACTTTCATGTTAGTTAAAATCATATCTAATGGAAGGATCTCCCAAGCTAGTAGAGGCAGTTCAAGTTTGGAGCCAAGGTGAAACCAATCCTAAGAGATACAATGGTGGACATGTGGAAAGCTGTAAACATGAACCTTAATTGGTTCATGGTGTTTCTCCCATAGGTCAAGGTTAGTTTATCAACCACTAGATAAATTAAAAAATTGTAATGGTCATGATCATAAACTTTATTTTATTTCTATTAGTTGTATGGTTATTCATTATGGATGTTTGACACGATCAAATAATTAATGAAATAACATGCCTAAAATATGGAAAATAAAAAAAAAATGGATTATGCGTAAATATTATCTATACCTGATTAATCACTTAATTATATCCCAAATTACATTAAAAATCATGTAAAAAAGATAATAAGTGGAAATTCATGCATAAAGGATAAAATACCTCAATTAAATATTAAGTTGGTAAAGCCTTCCATTACTTCGATTAGGATTGAACCATAGTTAAATGTTCTTAACCAACCCTAGTTGGGGTGCATTCAATTATCAGGAAATTCTAATGTGAGGTTCTGGGTTGACATAACTTTGTTTACATCAAGGGTTGACTGCCCTAGCAGGACATTGTGTAACTGATAGGAAAATGATAAAGAAATAAAAAATTAAGGATTTTAGGATTTGGGGAGTCCACTCAACATATCAAGGAGCTGTGAGTTAATGCAATTGGAAGTTATAATTTCTTCTTAAAACCTTTCAAGTTTCTTGATCAACCCTAGTTGGGGTAATGCGAAGGGCAATATGGATCCTTGCTATTATAATGTACAAGAACCAGGATATTCTGAATCCAATGGCGAGGGCTATTTGGATTCAGAAAAATAGTGGGAGACTAAGGGATATTAATTTATTTATTTGTCTATATTTATCAATATAAAGTAATAAAACTTAGTTTATCTAAATTTTTAGAAATAATAATCAAAATGAAATCAAAAAAATCATTATGATCCATAATCAATGAGGAAAACCTTCTCACTAGAACTAATTTCCAAGAGTGGTAAAGGTACCTTTGGGTTATCCTTCTCAATGAGAGGAAACTTTATATGCTGGAAGAGAATTTACCAATTGCACCCAAAAATGAGGCAAGTGATGAATAATTTTCTATGTACGAGAAACATCTGAATGATACTAAGAATGTTCAAGGCATCATGCTATCATCCATGACCAATGAGATATTGAAACAACATAAAGAAATGGATACTTATAGCATGATGTCTCACCTTTGGGATCTCTATCAAGATAAGGCAAGACATGATAGTTATAAGATCTCTAACACTTTGTTCACTTCTATGTTTGGAGAGTCTATGCCAGCTAAACCACATGTAGTCAAGCTTATTGGTTATATTGAGTGTCTGTAAATCATAGGGATTAAATTACTAGATGAGTTGGGTAAAGATCTCATACTATTATCAATTCCTAAAACCTTCTCTAGTATTACTTTAAATTATAATATGAATAATAATGAGAAGTGTGTATTGTAGCTTTTTACCCTAATTATCTAAATTGATAAGAAAACAGGGTGTGAAAAACCCATCGTCTAAATGGTGATTAGGAAGAGGAAGGACAAGGAAAAGTGGCCTAAGATTTATAAATAATATAAATACACTGAGCATCATCCGACCTAGAAGAAGAGGATCCAGAGGTAGGGCATGGAAAATGAGGTAGTATGCTTTTCATGTGAGCATGTTAGTCCACTAGAAGAGAAACTTCACCCAGAGGCATGGGGAAGCCAAAGGTGTTTTTTTATTGAGTGTAATATTTCCATTTCTACACATTGGATATTAGATACATATTTTTGGGCTTACATATTTATTTAAATACATGAACCAATTATATTTTGGAATATTTCCGGAGGAGAGGTGGATCTACGAGCTGCCAATGGTGAAAGGATGGATGTTCATTCCATTGGTGAATACCAAAACACATTTCCAATAGGAATGATTTTGGTTTTATATGGCTATTATTATGTTCCTAGTTTTATCAAGAACATAATTTCTGTATCGAGTTTAGATACTGATGGATTTAATTTCACATTTGGAAATAAATGTTTTTACTTTTATAAGGACAACATATGTTATGGTATAGAGAATTTAAATAAAGGTCTGTATGTATTAAATTATGAGAACCCAGTGTTGGAAATTTATAACGAACCAAATTCACATGAATCATACAACACCGAGTTGTGGAATCACCACCTTGGTCATGTAAATGAGAAGAACCAGACAATTCTCTGTCAAGATGGTTATTTAGACTCTTCTGATCTAAAACCACTTGATATACATAATTCTTTTTTACAAGGGAAAATGACAAAACCACCATTTAGTGGATAGGGTGAAAGGGCCATAGAGATTCTAGGATTGTTACACACTGATGTGTGTGGACCATTTTTAGTAAAATCTAGAGGTGGAAATTCTTACTTCATTACTTTTACTGATGACTTGAGTAGATATGTATATGTCTACTTAATGAGGTATAAGTTTGAGTCCTTTGAGAAATTAATGGAGTTCAAGAATGAAGTAGGGAATCATCTTGGTAAGAAGATAAAGATGATTCTAATTGATTAAGGTGGAGAATATATTAACCAAGTGTTCATCGACCTTTTAAAGGAGTATGGGATTCTATCTTAACTCACTCCACCTTATAAATCATAATAGAATGGCGTTAGTGAAATGAGGAACCATACCTTTTTGGACATGGTAAGGTCGATGATGATTCATGCATATCTTCCATTATCTTTTTGGGGATATGCATTGGAAACTGCGGCATACATAGTAAACAAAGTACTAACTAAGGTTGAAAATGGGATTCCCTTCTACCTATGGAGTGGAAAGAAACCCACATTGTCGCATACATGTGTATGGTGATGCGAGGAATTTGGTAAGGATTTCTCATGCAACAAACTAGAACCCCAGGGCACAAAGGGTATCTTTATAGGGTATCCTAAGGAAACAAAGGGATACTACCTATACAAAACCTCAGAAAAGAATGTGGCTTTTTTTAGATAGAATTTCTTTCTTAAGAGGGAGCACATCCTCAAAAAGGATAGTGGGAGAAATATTGACTCCGATGATGTTGATGCTCAAGATACACAAGAGTTGGTATAGGAACAATTTCCACAGGTCCCCATGGAGGAGGTAGTTTCTGAAACACAAGTACTACATAGGAGAACAAGAGAGGTAAGAGAACTATAAATATATGGTTTCCTTTTCATTGAGGAAGGTGGATCATTATTGATGGAAAATGATGAATATCTCTCATACAAAGAAGTAGTAGAGATCTCAAAAGCTACAAGATGGCAAGAAGCTATGAATCCTGAGATGGATTCCATGTATCAGAACCATGTCTAATTTCTGGTTGATGTTCTAGTTGATGTAAATTCTGTTGGGTGTAAATGGGTATTAAAAAAACTAAAGATGGAAGACCCAGTTAGTACCTATACAACAAGGCTAGTGGAAAAAGGTTTTAAACAACATTAAGGAATTGATGGTGATGAAACCTTTTCACCAGTTTCCATATTTAAATCCATAATAATCAAAATTTCCATAGAAGCTTTCCATGGCTGTGAGATTTGGCATATGAATTTCAAAACAACATTCCATAATGAGAACCTTTTGGAAGATGTCTATATGACACAACTAGAAGGGTTTGTGACTTGATGTGATGATAAAAGGCTATGCAAATTGTAGGGATGTATTTATGGATTAAAGTAAGAATCCAGATCATAGAACATTCTATTTGATGAAGCCCTAAGAGAATTTAGTTTAATTAATAATGAATGTGGGCCATGTGTTTACAAGAGGTTTAATGGGAATGTGATTGTTATCCTAGTAGTGTATGTTGATGACATATTTCTTATTGGAAATGAAAAACCAGTCTTGCAGTAAATCAAGGACTTGTTGAAAAAGTGCTTCTCCATGAAGAAGTTAGAAGAAGAATCCTACATTCTAGGGATCAAGATCATTCGTGATAGATCCAAGAGGATTCATGGACTCAATCAATGTACATACATTGACCAGATACTAAATAGATTTAGTATAGAAAATTCCAAGAGGAGATTGGTTCTAGTG
This sequence comes from Viscum album, assembly GCA_963277665.1. Taxonomy (NCBI): domain Eukaryota; kingdom Viridiplantae; phylum Streptophyta; class Magnoliopsida; order Santalales; family Viscaceae; genus Viscum; species Viscum album. Next base: position 2,101,809,036 of record OY728147.1, on the reverse strand, counting down.
TCACCTGGTATACATATTTCCAATAAAATGTGTCCCCAAAAACAATATGAGAAACATAGGATGAGTAATATTCCATACATTTCAATTATAGGATCTACCATTTATGCGATATTATGTACGAGTGTTTATGTTACCTATGCACTGATCATGGTAGGTAGATATCAAGTAGATCCAGGAGAACAACATTAGACTTCTTTCAAGACTATCCTTAAGTATTTGAGAAGAACTAAGGATATTTTCCTAGTGTATGGAAGCGATGGAGAGATTCTCATTAGAGAGTATGATGATTATGGTTTTCAGACAGATTAGAATGATCTGAAGTGGCAATCAGGATATGTTTTTTTGTCTCAATAGAGGAGCTGTGAGATGGAAGAGTTCAAAGCATAAAATTATTATTGATTATACTATGGAGTCTGAATATATAGCAGGTTATTATGTATCCAAGGAATCCATTGGGATTCATAACATTGTCTAGGATCATGATATGGTTCATAGTAGTAAATATCCCATTAAATTGTATTATGATAATACTACTATGGTGGATCCTGAAAAAGAGACAAGGTGAAATCAAATGACAAAGAACATACTTTAAAAGTATCACCTCTTGAAGGGTTTATATCAAAGGGGTGAAGTTGTAGTGAGTAGAGTGTCCAAAAATGAGAATATAGAAGACCCCTTGACTAAAGGCCTATATCTACAGAAGAATGAATATCATGTGAGAGATAGTGGGATGAAGGTTATTAACTGTTGGCTCTAGTGAAAGAGGGAGTTTTTTTGGAGTTGGTTCCATAAAAACAAAATTATTTGTACTATATAATAAAACTCTATTAATTGGATGGATATTAATAATCTCCTTATCACATCATGATTTTTCATGTGTGTGAAATAGTATGTGATAATGTCATAAGAATAGTTGTCTTTGTAAAATGTCATAGCAGATCCCTACTATGATGAGAACCCATAAGTTCCATGACACTATTCCTGAATATATGTTCCATGAATGAATAATATCATTTAAAGGGATAAAAATGATACAAGATATCAGGGGTGGGACTCGTGAAACTTTGAGGAACCTTTTAATGGAGTGTGCCCTTGGAAATATCTAGGATGATATTATGAGGAAAAGACCTGCTAGTAGGAAATCCACATTCATATGTGTAATTGGATATTACTATCTATGGATGATTGTATTGGTACATAGAATTTAAAATTATTATTAATGGGTTTTATGACTTGCACACTTAGATGTATTGATCAAAACCGTGGAGACATATGTTCGCGGTGAGGTGGGATATGTTGGGTGTGTCATGAGTAATACAACATGAATGAATAATGCAAGAAAATATTTTTCACTTCTACAGAAGTAGATATCTCAGGCTCTTTTATGGAAGTGATATATCCTAACTAAATCCTTTACCATGGTGTTCTCTAGGTAAGTTCAATTATGAGAAGTCAAATAATGAGAAATCAAGCACATGGGTTGATGGCACATGCATGTAACTCACATTATTTGATATATAATGTTAAAATGATAATATTTCATAGTAATCATTCATATGAGGTGATGTGTCATTATGACATCAAATTCTTTCTCTTGGCTACCTTGACCCATTACATGATAGTAATCTTGGACTTTAGTTAAGCCCACCTAATTCTAATGAGAAACAAGCCTAGAGGGTCACTCACTATGTGTATCTAGTATCTCAGTTAAATAATTTATTTATTTAATAAGTTGAATAAATATTATTCCTTATTGTGGTTCAATAATTATTCGAGTATGCCTAATAAAATTTAGTTCATATCTAGTTATTTGAGAGAATATATTGCATATGAAATGTTTATTTGTCAGAGAAACATGTAGTTTTATTTATTTTAAAAATAAATATTTATTATTTAAGGCATAGAAAATATTGAGGAGGATTGTAAGACCATGTTATGGGTTCGGTGGGAAATAATATTAAATAATATTTGGTTAAATAATATTTAAATATAACATGAAAGTTAAGAACATTTCATGGAAATAATAGAATTTCTATTACTATTAGACATGAGGTTTCACATGGAATAATAAATTATCCGACAGAACATGTTCTAATTATTTTTTATTACCTGGTAAATTAAATTCCCCGTTATGTTATTATTCTATAAATTATCTAAAGGGGTCATTCAGCCAAATAAACAATTATTGTGCACACAACATCCTTGGAGAAAAGCTCTAGATCCTAGAGAACTCTTCCCTATCCAGGAATGCTCTCAAGAATGAGAGAGATCCTCCTCCACCAGATCAAGGAGAATGATTTGGATGTGATTCTTAAGGCGATCAAAGGTAGACATTCCAAGCACAAGGATCTCCTACTCTAGAACCTAAAGACTCATTCAGTGGCCTCTAAAGATTCATGGAGCACGTGTGGATTACCGCTAGAGGATTCATGTCCTTGTATTATAAATCACAATTAAGCCAAAACTCACACCCATGGTTGGATGCATTAACGAAGAAAGAATCACCTTGGAGGTAATTCTGTAATTTAATGAAATAAATTATAAACAAAATTTGTTTATCCACTCATTCAGTTCTTGGTTATCTTCTTTGTCTTTTATTATTAATTCAATTCATTGGATAATGGAATTCATCATCATATTGATCCCAAATTAATAATCGATTATGGAAATTTTCAAAGTTGTATGGACACCCATATTGCACTTCTGCTGTGCCCAGAACCTCCAGCCTACTCACTTTCTTGAGCTGAGCTATGAGATAGAGATCCTATTACTCTCTCATTTTGGTTTCTTTGATGAGAATATATACATTCTATTACCATTTCCCACTCCTTGGGTTTTGGTTACTCTTCTTATAAGAGATGTGAAGATGTGCGGGGTATGCCACGTTCTTTCCATGTCTAGCTTCTCATGGTTGGACGAGTATACTCTCCTACTATAGGCAGTGAATAATCGAAGATAAGTTCATCTTCTTACCATTTCTAGATACTTATGTTTGGATAAGCCTAATTTCACTCTCTTGTTGGGTTGAGCTTCACTCCTTTTAATGTACCTTGTTTTATCTAATGTGAGCCCTTTAGAAGATCCTTTGATGCACCCATGATCTTTTAGGACATCCTAATGATAATTTTTATACTCAAACCCTGCTTGGGATTTGCACACTGGTGGATTTCCCTTGCATAAAAAAGACTATTTTATCGTGTCATTAGAAGAGATTAGGGATACTGGGTGCTTGAACCGCATATGGTGGTCAAAACATGGGATCCAAGTGTGGTGATCTCTTAGCTGTTTTACTTTTCCACTTTTTTTTTGGTTTATGGAACACTTTGGGTTGGGCGTGTATTTTTTTGCTTTTTTCTTTCTGTATTACTTTTCTGTACCTGTACTGTTTAGAGGTTGATTCATATTTTTGGTTTATATATAGTAGTGTGGTATCATTCTCTTTTTCCTCTAAACTTTTTCATTGAGTTGGCTGTGTGTGTGAGTACATGTACATCAGTAAAGGCCTCCACAAGTTTTTTGTGCCTTCAGTGCTTGTAGCCAGCCCTAACCTGTGGAGGTAGGCTTGGGGTAGTTGCGGATGAAGCCCCGATATGGGTCAAGACATGACAAAGTTATATTGTAGGTGGTTTGACCCTTGGGAAGTTGTTAGGATGTTTCCCTAAAAAGGTCTTGGTTGGGTTTAGGAAAACAGTATCAAAGTGTCTCGAGATAGGATATTAGGCAAGGGAGTCTAATGATGGTTTAAGCGGCCAACATATCTATTCACCAGGACCCCGATTTCCCTGCTCCTTGTTTGAGGTTTTACCAAGGTGACATAGTGAATCGCTGAAACCCTTTGTGAGTGTTTTTTGACACAGCCTTGAATACACTAAGAAGAGGGATCCTTCCCCCACCGAGACACATTTATGTGATGTGAGGAAAACCACAAGGGTGAGTCAGTGCCACCCAAAGAGGATAGTATTGAGGTGTGGTAGATGATTCCCTCTAACTTGTGCGTTCATGGTAGGATTGTATAGAGGAGTGTTATAGCATGTGCTATAATTTCTAATGGATTTTTTTCTACATAAACTCCTTTTCATTGGAATAATACTAGTGGGTATGGAAAAGTGCCTATTTTGGGGATTACTTTCCTTCAAAGGTAGGAAAAGACATGTAAGATATTCTATGTAATTTTTGTGTCTAGCCTCTTGTGGTTGGATGAGTTTACTCACCTTCCGCATTTATTAGTACCTTGTGTTCTAAATGTCATGTCTTGAGACTATAATTATCAAGAATAGGTAGTGGTGATAAAGAACCAATAAATAGAAATACACAAATCACTACCTAGTTCTGACAGCGGTAGAATTCACCCTGAATATATGGAGACACTATCTTTTGGGAAATCACTTTGTGGTTTGTTTATACCACTAGTGTTCCAGGTACATATCCACCTAGAGGGACTAGATCTTGGGACAGTGATACTAATTGAAAATTCCTGAAAAAATATGAATTCAAGATAGTCTATACATTAGAAAAGTGAAAAATTGTAGCAGATGCACTTAGCAATAGTTTCTAGGCTTTCCTGGTGCGTGATGTTTTAGAGTAGTTGACTTCCCTATAGCTGACCCTAGTGGAGCAGGAGGGTACCGTTTTATTCAGTCAATGGTATTGAATATTTAAAATCTCGAGTGTGTAAGTGATTCTTGGTTGTGATACATCAATAGTGAAACCTTATATGACAAGATATCCTTAGTGTTTTCACCTGATGGATATTCTAAAGAAGGGAATAATGAGATCATGTTCTAGCGGCAAACAATGATTTGGGTAGCGACGTGGGATGTAGAGGTACGTGCATGAAGGAAAACCTTCCCCTAGTTTCATTACTCCATTCAAGACTGTTCATAGATATGGAAATGATTCCTACTGCCATACCCTACCCCCAATATTTGGAGGGGGAACATGACATCTTCCATGTATCGCTGTTGAGGAGAAACATGCATGTTACTATGCACGTTATCAATAAGAGAATACCTTATGAGGATATACCATCCCTTTGGTTCCCATGCTGTACTAGCATGGAAACATTAAGGTTTTGTTGGGAGCGAGAGAGCTAGGTGTGATATCAGTATCCCAAGTTGCTTCCATTGTTTTGATTTTTTGGTAATGGAAATATTGATGGACGTAATGATTTAAAAACATGTTTTTCCCCTGTAAGACTTTGAAATATTTCTCGGAATATTTCTAGAGATGGGTTTTGAGAAAATGTGCAATTCCAATGCCCGGTGTAACCAGAATAAATTATACAAAAATAGTAGGTATATTTTATACTATACGAGTGAAGGAAGTGGGATAAATCACAAATGGAAACTCGGATCAGAAATATGAGGGCATGGTTGAGTTTAGAATATGGATTTTACAATATATGGGGAATATCTTTTTTCACCATGGGAATTCTATGATAGAATTCACCGAGGGGAAGATTTTAAATAAAATAGTTAAACTTAATTATTTTAACTCAAACATTGAATATAATAACATTAAAATAAGGGATCATATAGGAAATCCAAGACCTCTGTTGAGTTTGGAATGGGGATTTTTACCTAATCATGACATTAAAAGTGGAGGCTCGATAATTTTGGATTTTGTGACCGTTGGTGGGGGTTTTAGTGTTTTTATAAATAAATAGTTAAGTGTTATGGATTCGGGTTATCCCCCAAATCCTATATCTCTCTCTATCTACCCCCACCAATCTCTCTCTCTCCCTATCATCCATTCTTTTACAAATCAAGAATAAAGATTTAGTGGATCACAATGGAAGTGCTGTTGGGTGCGTTCATTAATGAAAACCAAATCAAGGTTGAATTCTTATTGATTTTCCCCTCCACTCTCAATTCCATGTTTTATTCTTGAATTATTTGTTAAATCCCCTCCTTTTAAAATCAATATGATGTAAAATTGAAAATAAATATAATCCGATCTCTATCTTCAATCCCCTTTTATCTGAAAATCCATCTATTCTTCATGGATCTCATTTCCATTTTTTTGAATTCATTAATCGACCATTTGAACATTGATATGAGGTTGGAGTTGTGAAGGTATCATTGCAGGGATCACCAATCTTACCATAGATCTATAATTAGGTATCTCGAGGAGTCTTGGTGGCCCATGGAAGGGACTAATGGAGCTTCTCTGGTGCTGTGATGACACATAGTAATGACCATTGGAGTCTGCCAGATGGGTGAGCGACATGGATAGATTCTGAGGAGGTTAGATAGGGCTCTGAAATGGTGAGGCGGTGGTGTGATGAGGTGAGGATAGTATGCTGGGGTCTTCCTTTGGTGCTGGCATGATAGAGGGACACTGCAGTCAGGTTGGAGGTGGGGTTGGGTCGGGGTGCACAACCCTAGGGGCAATGACCTAAACGACATTGGGCAACATAGTGAAGTTGGGACCAACCGGTGTCCTGAGGCAGGTCGGTCATCTAACGGGCTACCCAGGTAGTGGTCCATGTTGTGAATGTAGGCCAGGCTGGGAGAAGGTGGGACAAGCCACAAACTAGGCCACACACTAGTAGAATAGGATCGAGCCAGCTAGAGTGGGCTAGACTAGGTAGATAGGTCTGACTAGAAGGGGATAGACCGGTCTGAATCAATGTCATACGTCTTTTAAAATCCATATCTCTCAAACTAGAAGTTTGATAGACATTCTGTCTATGTACACAAGTACATATCTTTGAAATAGATCTTTTTAGACTAGTTCATAGCTTTTATGTTTTGGTTTTATTACTTGGATGCACAAAATGCCTAAATTTAATAATTATAATAATTTTTTTTTTATTTTTTAGGGTTCTTGTATCAGACCTATATCCTAAACAGGATGTCTATTTGATGTTCCATCAGCAGCGGCATGCCCCTACTCCTTGGGTGAACATTTCAAGATGAATTTATAGTGTTTAAACTAAGGACGAGGTATAGGCTCTATGGGGCCTGGTTTGCACGCTTTGCTGTGAAATGCAACTTTTTCAGTGAGAGTCCATTTTGGATGATCAGGTAGTAAATACCGTGTGTTTTTATATGAGGATCACAATAGAACAATCTATTTTTTTTTCAGGACTAAGGTGTGGCCCCCATTAGATGTGTCTCAAGCACAATGTAGTGATATGAGACTTTCCCATCAGATGTACGATATGGGCGAACAAATAGTTTAACATGCATGTTTTTCCACAAGGATCACAACGGTGTGACCCTTTTGGGTGTGAAGATCCTTATTTGTGATCTCATTAATTATTAAAACATTAATAAATTATGTGTGGAAGTTACTTATATTGTGTTTGAAGATAACACATTGCTTAGGATAGCTTCAACTATTGTGGGAGTGGAGAAGATGTATGAAGGGATACAATCAAATGTTTTAGGACCACTTGAGGATGTGTGTTAGCAAAGTAATGTTTTTGAACATTCATATTAATGATGAGTTTTTTGCACTCATTAGCCTTTTAACTAGACGTTCCATATACTATGGGAGTACACTGGTACACCTTGGGGAACTTGTTCATAATTTAGTGCATGTGAATGGCTAGGTACATGGAATGAAAATGAGGTGCGGTCACACGTCATGTGGAACCAACTTGCATCATTCACCAATTTACAAATCCTTGAGCCCTAATATCTCTATCTTTTGGACTCAGAATCTATCCCACGAGTAGCCTATCTTGAGTGTTCTTCCATGGGGAATGCAATAGTGCTTTCTATAGTTTCTTTTGAGATATGATTTGTGATGTTTCAGGGTGATGATCAATGACTGCAGTAAAGTTCTTCCAAGAGGTACCATCCTGTAGGGATGAACAATGATTTCCTCATTGATTTTCTAAGAGGTACCATCTAGTAGGGGTGGAAAGTGTGTTCCTCGGTGCTTTATGAGAGGTACCATCCAGTATAGATGGAAAGAGTTTCTCAATGTTTTTTCGAGTGGTATCACCCAGAAGGGATATCCAGAATAGTTCTGAGTTTACCTTTAGCTAGGTTGGGATGTGGTCCCCAATGATAGTTTTGGGTTTACCTCCAGCTGGGATAGGAAGTGGTCCCCAATGGAAGTTCTAAGTTTACCTATAGTTGGGTTGTGAAGTGGTCACCAATGGTAGTTTCTGGCTTCCCTCAATTCTGGCTGGGCGTTGGCTCCCTTCGACAACACTTTCTAGTAATTACCATCTAGGTGGGTTAGGTAGTGGGTCCCCGTAGACTTCCGAGTGAGGACCCCCTGACATATTTGGGCATGGATACCCGAAAACTAGAGTGGAACCCTCTATCCAAGCTATACATAGTTCCTTAACCTTGTGATACGACGTATCAATTTTGTGATAGTGATGAGGTGTTCTTTGACATACATTTGGACTCTCAAGGAAGAAGGAAACTTTTTCCACCAAGATACATCCTTATAAAGTGACATAAAACAGTGCGGGCGAGGCTGTGCCACCCAAAGAAGATATTATTAAGGTGCAATGATTGAGTCCCTTAGACTTTTAGTTTGGGGAATATGTGTGGGATGATGGGCATTGATGGTGGTTACTTCTAGAACCATTGGATACTCACTTTTTTGGGCTGATATGGGAGATGGAGATTACCATACTCACTCATTTGGGTTTCTTTATTGAGAATATATATATATATATATATTCTATTTTTATTTTCCACTCCTTGGGCTTTGGTTACTCCTCTTCTAGGAGAGACAAAGATGAGTGGGGGTATTCCACATACTTTCCGTTTCTAGATTCATATGGTTGGATGAGTATACTATCCCACTATAGGTAGAGAAGACTCGACGATAAGTTTATATTTTATGAATTACTAGCTCCTTGTGTATCGATGAGACTTCTTTCAGCCTATTGTTGGGTTGAGCTACACTACTTTTAGTACCTTGTTCTATCTACTGATCCCCCTTCTGTACATCTTTTTCTTCTCCCTTGAGAATTTGGGGAATCCTATTAAGTATTTTTATACTCGCCCCTTCATAGTATTTTTCCACACTTGGCGTGCCCTTGCAGACGACAGACATGTTGATCATAAATCATAGGATCTTAGAGATAGGGGTGCTTGGACCACGTTCGGTGGTCATAACATGGGTTCTAGGAGCAGGGATCTCATATCTATTTTAATTTTCCACTTATTGCTATTTTTTGACACTTTTCTAATTGGGTGTGTATTTTTCCCCTTTTCCCTTTGTTTATTACTTTTCTATACTTATACTGTTTAAAGGTCGATGAATGTTTTTGGTTTATATATAGTAGTGTGGTATCTTTTTCTTTTTCATCTAAAACTTTTCATTGAGTTGGATGCATGTGTCTGTGAATAGGTACTTAGGCAAAGGCCTCCCCAAGTTTTTTGTTCCTTCAGTGCTTGTCGGCACCCCTAGCCTATGGAGGCAGGATTTTGGTAGGTGTGGCTTGAACCTAGACAAGGTTTAGGTCATGAAACGTAATACTAGACTAACCATGCTTATGATTAGTATGTTGCAAAAATATCAAAGAAGAAACATTATCATCAAAATCCTTAAATCAAGGAAGATGGCATTTATACCCTCAAACCCGTGCAGAACTTGTTTGAATAGCCTAAACATCTGTGGCCTTCCCTTCATCTTTGATATGGATAGCCTTGTACATGTGATCCTTAGAATCACATGTCTCACAAGAATATGTGCACCACATTTTCACACAGGTATAACCCTAAAAAGGGCGTATTGGGTATTAAACCAATCACCTCTTGGTGCATGAAAAAGAGGCCCAACATCACACCTGATTTGAAACTCAAAATAAATCCACACCGGATAACAACATTTTCTTTACTCCACCAAGATTGAAATAATTAATATATTTATATACCTTTAAGAATATTAAAATTTATACTATGAAATAGTAGGGAAAACATTATGGAGATGTATAAACATAATAAAATATTCTTAAATTTTGGTAAAGTAAATATTACGTGGTTTTATATGACATCCCTTATAATGACCCAAACTTCTCATAGATAAATTTTACATCATAATAGATGAATATTAATAACATAAAAAAAATTCTAAGTTTTATAAAGGTATAGTTCCTTTAATAACATCAAAACACAAAACCTTCTTTATTTTGAGTTCTATATTGTCTCATACATAGTTCGTCATAAATATCACCCATCTTAAAAATGTCACATATAATACATATCATCATAATATAGGAAAAATTAACATAATAAAGGGTGACCTTACATGCCTCATAAGGGAGAATAAGAGAAATATTAATATAACATGAGAATATGGAAATGAAAATTTGACAAAAATATATGGAGACTATACCCTACATAACATAGATCATAAACATGATTTATAAAATTAATCTTGTCAGTTCATAAGACAGTCATAATAATGGAATCAAAGAACATGAATTACTAGATAATAACATTGGAATAAGACATTGATTTTTGGATTATACATAATCATAGAAAATATTATGTTAAGGATACCCACCAAGACATTAATAACATGTTAGGCTTGGGCTGACCACCCATGTACCTTCTTTGGGATTGAGATAAGCTACCATGTACCCTATTTTGGGTTTGGGATTACATTTCCTATACCCTCATTATGGATTTTGGTATCCTCCCCTGTATCCTTTTTTGGTCTTTGGATAACCTCAAATGTACCTTCTTGAGGGTTGTGATAATTTCCCATGTACCCTCTTTCGAGAATGGGATATCCCCACATGTACCCTCTTTTAGGCTTGGGATAACCTCTTATGTATTCTTTGAGATCATATAACATTAATTGTTAACTAATGAATTGTTGGGATATATAAGTCCCACCCATAACAAGATAATAATAATTAATATGTGTGCCAAAGGATCATAAATCATTCATCATATCAGAACCCATGAAAAGAAATGGTCTTTACAATCATTACATCATTTCCTTAATGCATAATCCATGAAAAAAGAAATGGGTTCTATAAGCATATTATAATGGTATAGCCCATGTAAGAGAAAATATTTTCATAAAAAAATTGTCATTATAATCATAAACCATCTAGATAAATAATAAGAATGGTATAGTTGGATTATATCCCCAGTAAATCATAAGTAACATTAAATGATATAATCTTAGATGGAAAATGATTTTGAAAGAAAAATCACTTGGAACGTATCATGGGGAAAATATATTTTCCTTTAAAATATATATTTTCAATTAAAAATTAATAAAATATTCTGGAAACAATTTCATTTGAAGATAAACACAAAAAATCATAATGGAATATTTCAATTAAATAATTTTCATGATGTCTAAAAAATTTCATTTATGTTGTATATGTTAGAACAAATATTTCGTTCACATTTTTTGGGAAAATCCAAATGATACATGGTTGGAAGTTATTTTAAATATTACATTTGAAAATTTTGAAAAAAGTAAAACATGGGTATAAATTTATTTAATAAATAATTATTAGATTTTTAAAAACATTTTTGAAATTTTTTATAAATCATGGTTTTGGAACAAAAAGTATTTCCAAACAATGTTAGAAAAATAGATGATATTTATTTAAAATATATTTTAAAATACTGAGTACATAAAGAGATGAAAATAAAATGAAAACATGTATTCTTATGAAATAATTATAGGATAAAAATATTAAAAAGTTTCAAGATATATGGTTCAAAATATTTCATCATCATAATCATAAATGTAAACAATCTCAATAGATGATGAGATCATATTGTAAAACCATTACATCATTATAATCATTGAATTATAAGACCAATGAAATAATAAAAATGAATGAAACTTATAATATCATTATAAAAAATAAAATCATGATATTACTTGTCAAATAGACTGTATATACACAATATAAAAGAAGATAAGTGTATAACATAACATATGTATCAAGATGGAAAATTGAGACAAAAATCTATTAACACTTTAGTAATATATTGAGTCATAAGAAAAATTAAATAATAACATTGAATGAAAATTTGAATATCATGAAAATAATTATATTCATGAAATAAAATTTAAAATAATATGTATATACACCACACAAAATAAAAGAGTGGTGAATATTAAATAAGACTCCCTGAAATAAAAGAGAGACTAGAAATCCATTACCTTATGTATCAACTTATTTTGTAAACATTGAAGTCTCATTAATAAAAAATATATGTTTATTATAATTATATCAAATAACCATACTTATATATATCATACCATATACGATTTACTTATGAAGTTTTATTACCAGTTTGTTTACAATTCCACGTTAAAGTCACATTTTGGGCAATAACTGCTTTGTATTTCATGTTTGTTTTGATTTGATATTTTTAGTCCTCCTTATATTATTAATGGTTAATTTAACTCTATAATGATATCCATGATGTAAATATAATATATATTCATTATATATGTATTTAGAGTGATCTATAAAATATATATATTGAAAATGAAATTAACCATTCATGGAGATAGTAAGCCATACATATGCATGGAAACTATTATCATTTTCTATAATGACTGAAAGAAATAATTTGAATAATATATTACCATAAAATAATATTTTTTATGTCATATATATATATATATATATCATAATTTCATTAAACCCATCCTTATTAGATTTCATGTAAAGCATGAATGATTCACATCAATTCTTAATGTGGTAGTCCATCGTACACATGAGAAACATTATCATATTCCTATAGAATGAGAAGGAATATGTGATATAATAATTAATTAATTATAATAATATAATAATATAAAATATAAAAAATAAATCCATCATTAAATTTAGTTGTGAGAGGTGGTGATTGAAAATGGATGAGATCAGTACATGAGGTTGTAGTCTGTTGTACACATGAATGATGATTTCATAAAAATTTTCATGGAACGTGAGATGGATATAGATAATTCACTTAACATTAAAACATTTTAGTATATTTAATATTTTAATTTATTATATCATCATTTTTTAATAATAATTTAAGGAGGTGTAGGAAGAAATAATATAAAATACTCAGCGAGGGATGTTACATCTTCTTCAGATAACTTCTTTTGGTTTGCACCAAAATCTTTCCTTGGATAAATTTATAACCAAAATAAGGATTATAGAATGGTATGAAGGAAATAAAGAATTTATTTGAGATTTTATTGGACAAATAAATGGGTTTTGGATGTTTTAGGAGGAGATGAGAGGGGCTGGCCTTTTATAAGTGGGGAGAGTGTCACACTTGTAATTATTTAAAAGAAAAGGTGTACTCGTGTTTTTAAATTCCAAACAACTTTAAAATATTTTATTATATAAAATATATGAGATAAAGTCTAAATATATTTCTAAAATTTTTGTTGTAGAAGTTTTTATATCATTTTAACACTTATGTTTTTAGTTTAACCGCTGATAAACCAATAATTAACTTAACCATGATAAATAATTTTTACTATTTTTACTATTCATTATCATAAATTGATAAGTTCAACTCATTATATAATATAAATTATTATGATTTAAAATATGGAATATTTTTTTCCAAATAAATTCACATTATTTTTGAAATTTAATTTAAAATTAATCCTAGAGACCTGATGGGAAAATGGGTTTTCAAAGAGAAATTATTCAAATGTTTACAAAGATTTTATATCAAAATTCAATATTAAATTGATTCAAATGACCTAAATTTTATTAATATATATATATTATTTAACTATTTTATCTTTTAAAACCATATTGTAACCATTTTTATGTTTATTAAATATTTAAATGAAATTCCAATTCTTAATAAAAACTAGTATTTTTCAATATTTACTAAAAATTTATCTTTTTAAAAAATTATCATAAATTCACTCTAATATATTTTTGAAATTTATATTACAATTTTTTTTATATTTTCAAATTCATTTTCTAAAATTGGAATTTTTTTTACTATTTATTCACAAAATGAAATAAAAATATTTTTAAAAAAAATAATATCATTGAAACATATGAATAATTTTTTGGATATTAAGTAATTTCTTATCAATGTGTTTTCATTATATAAAATCATTATAATTAATATTTTGAAATTATTTATTACTATTCATATCACTAGGTTTAATGGATAGGTTACATCATTCACATTTAAATAATAATATTTATAATATATCACATTTTGTTAAAATTCACGGTCACATGTAATAAAAGATAAACTAAGTGTCACACATTATGAAAACGTAACATGGTGTTTCATGTGATGAAAAATATTGATAATATTATATTTATTTGAAAAAAATATCTAAAAAAATATCGAGGTGTTACATTCTACCCCTTAAAATGAATTTATATCTCAAAATTCATTACATTGTTACCGAAAACTGTGGATTCTTTTTCCTCATTACATCCTTAGGTTCCCACATAGCTTCCTCAAATGGGTGGTTTTCCCAAAAAATTTAACCAAGTTAGTGGCCTTATTTCATATTACTTTCTATTTATGATCTAAAATATCCATCAGTTATTCCTTATTTAAAATATCATGTTCATACAATTTGGCCTCTGAGTTTAGTATATGTGATGGATCAAGTATGTACTTAATCAAGATAGATACATGGAACACTCTGTGATCCTAAGTGAGTTTTGGTTGATGTTTCAAGTGATAAGATATATTTTAGAAAAGATCAATAATTTCAATGGTGTTGATATACCTAGGGATTATATTCCCTTCATTATTCTATGCAGAAATTCATAAAACGCCTTCTCACAAATATCAAATTCTAGATCACATTGAATAGTATTTACAAAATAATTATTTCCACTTTGTGCCTACCTTACATGTTGTTTAATGGATATAAACTTTAGTACCATATCATTATTTAATTTAGGTCTAGATAGATTACTTTCTGCAACTTATTAGATTTATACAACTATTTCTATAAAAGGAATTATAAGGTTAAATTTTAATTCTCTTGTGAAAGTTATTGTCGTATGAAAACAAAAATAGAGGAAGGTGATGATACCAGACACCTTGGAAACCCGTAGAAAAATATTTCAAAATATCCTATAGGGTTTGTATTGTTCTCTCATACTGACCATATTTCGGACATTGATAAAAAGTTCTAAAACTCAACACAATATCAATAGATTACTGAAGACTTCACTAGAACATTGATCTAAACTTCATACCCTGATCAATTAAAATTGAATTTGGTACTTCATGTAACCTTACCACTTTCTTAATGTATATTTTTGGAAAGAGTATATAGAGATAAATATTCATTAATATAAATAAAGTGTTCTAATTTCATATGGTGATCACCTATAACCCATAAATACCATAACATAAAAAAGATAAACATTAAAGGTCACTAGTAATCTTAATCATATTCTGAGAAAGTGTAAAGGAATTCCTTCTCAATTTTTTTTTTCACTAAACAATATAAATATCAAAGGGTTTTATTTCTATAAATGTATCTTAAAATATCCTTAATCTTGATAACATTCCATCACATAAAACTTAAAAATGGGTGTCAAGGACTTTGAATCACTGATCAATTATGAACCCATAAACCGATTATAATATCCATAAATCATATTCCAACATTACATGGATACATATAAACTTTAAAAAGGTAAATTCACCTATTATCACTTATATAATATCGTATATTATACATAAAAATCACTAAAATCTTGTGTTCATCTTGGAAATTATAGAATATAAAATGTGTTTTTATTACTCAAAAATCTATGTAGAGGGTGATAATAAATTCTCAAAATCACATGAAATTTCACAAAAGGATTAATAATAATATTTTCATAGGGATCATTCATAACAAATTAAACATGAAAGTACCAACTAAGGGGGAGAGGATAATGTTCCCTAGTCATCATGATTTACTTCATCTATTGAGATTGTATAAGATTTACCTGTATCCTTTTTAATAAATTTTGTTGTTGATTATCATCCAAATTATCCCTTGGATTGGGGAATTGATTCACATAATGCCTAAAATCCTTTCACTTGAAACACTAGATTGTGGGTGGTGCATTATATTGATATCTATCTCCATTAATTTCATTTATTGGACACTTCACATTACATCTAAATTATTTTTCTCAAAAACTAGTATTCCCACACTTGTAACACCCTCTTCTTTCTTTATGGAATTCACCTACATGAATCTTCCCACATTTCTAGCATGTAGGTGAATGAAATAATTTTCCACCATTTCATTTATTTGAGTCCTCATGAGAATCAAACTATAAATTCTTATCAAAAAAATGAGAATAGTTAAAATATCTAATTTTCATTTCTACCTTCAATTCACATAGAATACACTCTTCATATATACTAGATTCTAGTATAGACAACACCTTTTGAAGACTTGGTCTTAAACACCAAAGAATAAGTCAATTTTCTTTATAGAATGACGATTAAACCATAATCATTCTATGAAATTATTCAAAAAATTATATTCATATGTACCAACTAATTCACTATATTTATATTTTATATAGAGAAATTCATTCTACGTACTTATTTTTTTAAAATGTGGGAATTACATACTGAAATATATCCTCTTAAACTCATCCCATTCCATGGTGTCTGTTACCTCCTCATGAATCATATTCTTAATAAGGTTTCACCATTGATATTATTCATTTTCCTAATGATAGATATCCAAAATAAATTGTCATGTTTTAAACACTAGATAATTTAAAATATTTTTTCAGTGGTACTGATCCATTTCTTAGCGACTAGTGTATTAATAGACTGTCTAAGAGATGTGAGATGTTTCCTTATAAAAAATTTAATAATATATTTTCACTCCACTTCTCATTAGAATTTTAGTATGACTCACATATTGAGAATGTTCTGTGAATATATCAATATAGTTTTTTATTCCATCTCTAATAAAATTTGGATTCTTAGTAGGACATTCTACTTATTTTACATTGAATTTAATATTAACATAGTTCCTTTAGGTTATATCCATTGTCTAAAACAAATAATAATAGTGTGATAATTACTAATAATAGTGGTAAACCACATAATCCTGATAAATCATTTGATGGATGTCTAAAGTAGGACACATTCTTGTCAATCTATGAAACTATATACTAAAACTAGGTCATTAATGGTCATTATTCAAATCATTCATGATGGATTATAAAGATTTTTTGAATTTATAAAGCATATCCCTCCAGAGTTTCAAACTAGGTGTGTAATAAGGACCATTGTTGTGAACCATGTGATGATCGATTATATCTTGATGTTCCTTTTCATAGTTAATACCCCTATGCACCTCTATTATAGAGCTACGTCCACTTATATTATCCAAAAAGGGATTTAATTTAATAGAAACCACTCAATCTATCATTTACCAAAATTCATGTAAAATTTTCAATACTTTGAATCATCCACAGACTTATCATTAGACATATCCCTATACATATTATTATAAATATCCTTAGGTATCTCACTAAAGTTTTACCATACTAGTTAACAATGGATAACTAACCATTTCCTATAATACCAACTATTACAATCTAAACTTCTCATATATAAATATTGCATCTTAATAGATGAATTTTTATTATATAATACAAACACACACATTGGGATCATAAAGGTGTAGTTCCTTTCATAATATAGAAAAATAAACAACTGATTTATATAAGTTCAATATCATCTCCTACTTAGTTCATCATAACTAACACCCTTTTTATATATATAACATACAATACCTATAATAATAACATGTGGGAAAGAAATATAATAAATGGTGAGATTAGATTCTTAAAAAGGGTAAATAAGAGAAATATTAATATAAAATGAGCATATGGGTATCAGAAAATGATAATAACATAATGAAACCATACCTTGCATATAATAGATCATAAACATGAGTCATGTAATAAATCATAGTAGTTCATAAGACATGAATCATAATGGAATCAATGAACTTGATTCATGAGAGATTAACATTATTATAAGAAATAAATTTTTCACATTTACCTAATCATATAAAATATTAAGACAAAGATACCCACCAATACATTCATAACATATTTGTTTGGAATAAATACCCATTTACCCACTACAAGCTTGGAATAACCTCTAGTGTAACCTATTTTAGGCTTAGGATAACCTCCTCTATACCCAATTTATGGGTTTAAATAATCTATTGTATACATTTTTTCAAGCTTGGGATAACCAACTGTGTTTTTTCTGTAATATTGGGATAATATTCCATGTTTCCTCTTTTGGGATTGGGATAACCTCTCATGTACCCAATTTATGGATTGGTATAAGTTCATGTGTACCCTTTGAGCTCATATAATGTTAATCATTACCCAATGCATTGGAGGTAGATATATTTCCAACCCATCACATGAAAAAAATCATACATACATTTTAGTGAAGAAAATAAAACATTCGTCATATTAAAACCGAAGAAAATAAATTGTCTTCATAATCTGTTAATCATTTCCTCAAATCTCAACACGTGGAGAAAGAAGTTGGTTTCATAATCAGTTTATCATGGGAAAACCCATGGAAGAGAATTTTTTTAACAAGAATATTGTAATCATAAACATAAACCATCAAGAAAAGTAATAAAATTGGTATCCTTGGATGATATCCCTAGTAAATAATAATGAACACCAACATATTTAATCTTAAATGGAACATTATTTTGAATGAAAAATTACATGGAATGTTTATTGAGGAAAATATAACTTCTTTGAAAAAAATTATTTTTTAAAATAAAAATTGATAAAATATTTTGGAAGTTATTTTCTTTGAAAATAAATATAAAAAATAATAATGGAATCTTCAAATTAAAAAATGGTCATGACGTTTGAAAATTTCCATTTACGTCATACATGTTAAAAAAAATATTCCATTCACATTTTCAGTAAAATACAAGAAGTCCATATTTAGAAAATTATGTAAAGATTTATCTAAATTTTTTTTAAAAAGTTAAACATGGGTAAATTTTTTGTTAATAAATCATTTTATGTATTTTAAAGATGCTTCTAATTTTTTTATATATCATGGTTTTGGAATAAAAAATGTTTTTGATCGAAGAGAGAAATAATGAATATTTTTCTTAAAAAAATTCATTTAATCATTTCAGTTCAGAAAGAGTGTAAAATAATAGAAAAACATGTATTCTTATGACATAACCAGATAAGATGAAAATTTATGATTATTTTGAGATATGGATCCTAATATCTCAACATTGTAATCATAAACATAAACAATATCAATAAAAGATGAGATTGTATTTTAAAACTATTATCTCATTGGTATCATTGATTCATAAGCCCAAAAAAAATAATAAAATTGAATTTAACATAAAATATTTTAGAATAAATAAATTCATGATATGAAATGTCATATGGGATGTATATACACTTCATAAATTAAGTTAGGTGTATAATATAACATATGTCTGAAGAAAGAAAAATGAGAAAAAAATCCAGTACCGTTTTGGTAATATCGTAATATGTAAGTCCCATTAAAGCATAAAATTATATAAAATTTAAATATCATGAAAAAGTTATATTAATGATATAAAATATCAAAGGGAAATGTATACAAGACAAAAAATAAACTAGTGGTGAATATGATATAAGTCACCCAAAAATAAAAGGGAGACTGGAAATCCCTTACCTTAAGTCTTGACTTCATTCTTACATGTTCAAACCTACTGTATGATGAAAATATGTTTATTTTCTATCTATTACAGAACCATTATTATCTAAATAATACCATATTTTAATTACTTATGACTCTTATTACCCATTTATTAACACTTCCATGTTGAAGTCTCTTTTCGAGAAATAATTTCTTTGTATTTCCTATTTGTTTTGATTTTTCATTTTTGGTCCTATTAATTTTTTCATGGTTTTATTATAAAAATAAGTTTAAAAATTATATAATATCATATATATTAATTATATATGTTTTTATTTTTATTTTTAAATGTTAGATATAGAAAATGAAATACACTATTGATGAAGATGGTAGGTCGTACAAAAGCATGAACACTGTTTCCATTTTTTTACAAAATTGAAAGAAAAATAAGTAAATAATATATTAAAATTAAAAAATAATTTTAATTTCATATGTATCACATAATTTCATTAAACCCATCATTATTACTTTCCATGGAAAGAGTGAATTAATCACATTGCTTCTCAAGGCGGTAGTCACCCATACACAAGAGTGATGTTATCGTATTCCTATGGAATGGAAAATATGAAGTTATATTTGATATAATAATTTAATAATAATAATAATATCATAAATAAAATATATAAACAATAAATTTATTATTAAATCCATTAATGAGATATTTTGATGGGAAATGAAAAACATCGGTTCGTGAGGAAGTAGTTCGCTGGACACATGAATAATGATTTCGTATCCCATTTGATGGAATAGGAAATGAATATAGGTCATGAACATAACATTAAAAAATCTTATAATATATAATATACTTGGGTTATTATATAATAATATTTTTTAATAATAATTTATGTATGCAGAGTGAGAAATAAAATAGAATTCTTGGTTAGGGATGTTACATATTCTTCAAACAAATTATTTTTTTTTCACCCAAATCCTTCCTTGGTTGAATTTGTGGAATAAATATGGGTTATATAAAAAAGGGTAGATCATTTAGGAATTTAAATTTATAGTTATTGGGTAAAAAAATGGGGTTTTTATGAGTGAATAGTAGAGGATGGGGGTGTCCTTTTATAATTGAGGTGAGTGGCACAAATGTGATTTTTTAAAATAAAAATGGTACCCATGTTTTTTTCATTCCAAAAGGAAAAAAATGTGATATTATCTAACCTAGAATATATAACTTATAAATAGGGACATATAATGGCTTTAAGACATGTTTTGATTCATTTTTTTCCTTTATCTTTTTATTTTAACTCCTTAATAAACTCATTTTTACCTTAACCATGGTAAATAATTTTTACAGTATTACTCATCATTATGTTAAACTTTTAATTTGAAAATATTAGATAATTTAAATGAATCTTACTTCAAATATGTAATAAATTTATAAAAATTCAATTCATATAAGTAGAAAATTTTAATTTAAAATTAATCCTGCATATATGGTTAGAAAGCGGGTTTTTGAAGAGAAAATGTTCAAATGTTTATAATGTTTTTATATAAAAATTCAATATGTAATTTTTCAAATGACCTAAATTTTATTAATATATGTATAATGGAAAAAATTTTACTTTTAAAACATTATTAAATTTTTTTTATTGTTTTTAAAAGCATTAAAATAAATGACAAATCTTAATAAAAACCAATATTTTTCAATATTCACTGAAAAAATTATCTTTTCAAAAAGTCATCAAAAATTAACTCTAAGAAAATTTTGACATGTATATTTTTTCAATGAAGGTTTTCAAATAAATTTTCTAATACTGGTAAAAATTACATTTACTATTCGTTCAAATAATTCAATAAATTTATTCTTCAGGAAAATAGTATTTTTGAAACATATAAAAAATTATAAAAAGGAAGTACTTTTTATAATTTTGTTTTATTTATATAAAACATTTATAATTAATATTTAATTTTTTAGTATTATTAATATATCTAATTTTAATGGCTATTTTATAATGTTCCTGTTTAGATATTAATGTTAATAATATATCGTAGTTTGTTAAAACTAAGTGTTGCATGTAACATAAGGTGCACTTAGTGTTGTGTGTAATGAATGTTTAAATTGGTGTTGAATTTAAGGAAAAATAATAATAATATTAAATTTATTTGTAAAAATATTTCATAAAATATAAAAGTGTCATATCCCTATTGGGATACTACAAGAGGATACATGATTTGGAACAGATTCACCTAGGGTTAATAACCCTGAAAGTAGTGTATTGAGTATTAACTCAGTCATCACTTGATGTGTGAAAAAGATGATTATCTACATACATGGTTTGATACTCTGAGGGTATTTTATTTGGGTTATTCATATGATCTTTATAAACTAGTTATCTTATAATTATATCTATGTACTATGAAATAACTTTACATAATTATTCTACGTCCAACCGTACATGAATATTTCTTATAGTGAATATTGTTTAAACTATTGGAATCATGATCAAGAACCATTTTTTCATGTATAAAATAATTTTTTTCCTATGTATACTACTACAGATAAGATAATAAAAATGATCAAGGAACTTAATATTGTTGAAATCCAACATGAATAATTATAATAAGTGATTGTGTTACCTTAAGGTAACATTAATTAAGAATTCAAGGACAATTAAATATGATACTTTACTAAGAGATCCATTCTATTAGCTATAAAAAATTTCAATTTTAGGATAGGATAAAACATCTAGCTTATCCATTGGTTTATGATGAGGAATAGTTACAAGAAACAACATTATTTAATCAATGGTAAGATAATGCTTTTATGGAGTTATACATGTAGGTTTATACTATTCAACAATAACCTACTATTATATGATAATAGAAGATGTTAAGAATCATTGATGAAGTTTTATCCCAATAATATGTGAATATTCTATATCATGTGTAAAAATACAACCAAAATGATATCCTAGATATTATTAAAAATCATTTTGATGATAAGAAAGTGTAAAATGATGGAATGAAAGGAGAAACTTGTGAGTATGAGGAGGAAGATGGATAAATTAGAGAATAAGTTTCGAGAAATAAAATCATTCTACACTATTCATAACATATATTAAATAATCCACTAGTATTCACAGATAGGTTAGATTCTATGACACAGTTTTGTGACTTCGATTGTATTATTATCACACCTAAGACTGAGTTTCCTAGAGTTATAAAGGATAAATTTGGTTTAATAGAAATAAAATTAATCTTTGGAAGATATTTTCCAAGAAAACATATTCTAAAAAATGTAATAAAATGATTTCATATTAAGGGAAATAGTAGATATTTATTTTATATGTCAATCTAGAAAGAATTCATCATATAATGTGATAAATATGATGATTATTGTAGATTTTTATTAAGGGTGATTCCTGACATTTCTCTTAAAGGGTGGATGTTTTTTAATATTTAGTCATCTCATACTTGAGTTCAGCCTAACTTGACATAATATTATACATAATTGGACACTAGATTTGTGTAATCTATTATTGTTGAAATGATTAGGACTGACTAAGATGTGCTTGTAACCACTGGGAAGGTGAGAATACAAAAAAAATTTGGTTACATGATTTCCTATAAAAAGGCATGAATGGTGAAATAGAATGAAATTGTTAGGCTGTATGGTGATTGGGTTGACTCTTCTGAGGTATGTTCACAATTTACACTAATATTAAGGTAAAAAACATAATTTTATTACAACTTGATATGAACAAACATGTGTCTTAAGATCACTGAGTTGATCCTTCTCATGTAAAATTTCATCAGTTGTTTTGGGTATTCATTCCATGTATTACTGCATTTCAGTTATATTAATAATTTATATAGATTGATTGAATGTTTATATATGGAATATATACTATTGAATTTTTGATTGCAGAACCAAATATGGTAACCGTACACTGATTACTCTTGCACTTCCATTATGTAGAAGAAAAATTATAAACCCTGGAGTTATTTTTTGACATGTATTAAAAACACTGCACCCTAATTCAGGGTGTATGTTTGATATCTATTAATTACCAAAAGATCAATGGGGAAATAAATTTAGATCTTTTGATGTGTAGATCCATATATGCACATCATCGACACTGAATTAGAAACATTTCTTGTAATTTGAAAAAGACATTTCATGATGAATATATGAATAAGGTTATCATTAAGTTTTGTATATAATATATTTCTAATTTTTTTACTATGTCAATGTGAATAAAAAATTAATTTATATATAATAGAATCAATTTTTTGTAGCATATGGGCCATATAAGTGATGTTTTTAGAAAGGATTAGAATGAATTCATAGGGTTAATCAGGGAGTTTATGACTACATGATGCATATTCAAAAAGAGAAATGAACCTTGTGAAATAATGGGGGGAAGAGGCACAAAAACATAACAAAAAAAATTATGGTGTTCATCAATGGTGTCATCAAGGGGATATAGAAGTTACCTATAATTAACATAGTTCAAGAGATATTTTATCATTGTGTAAATTAATTTATTGAAAAGTAAGATAGACTGGTGATAGGAATCATTAGGGGATGATGTTTATGGAAAAAATAAAAAGAGATATTGATATAAAATTGATGAATCTTTTACTTTATGATTTTGAATGTCCAATTAATAAGTAATTTTATTTGATGTTAATAAGTGTTAAGAACCGATCATAGATAGTAGTGGCCAAGTGTTGGTTCTATTACTGGATGTGAGGTATTGTGACAATAGAAACCTTTAGATATTTTGGTTTCTATTTTCACATTCTATTTAAGCATGTGACTCTATAAATATCTAATGCGAACCATATATTGATCTAGGGTATAATATCAACACCATTTTTATTTCATTATAGAATTGTGGATTCATATTGGGGAGATTTAACATTTCCAAATACCTGAAGATTTGTTCACATTGATACATGAAATTAGTAGGTTATGAACAAGAGTTATACCAAAGTCTAACAGGATTCAGAATTAGATATACCATCCTCAGGAATAAATGAAACATCTGAGATATATCAAATGTCATAGAGAAGTTTATAACATGTAGTGATTCCCAAATGTTATTGGAACAAGTTTGCATTCACATCCATGATTATACATTGAATGTAAATGATGTCATATCTTATGTGTTTAAAAATTGTATTACGGTCAGACCTTGGGTTGACCTTTTGGATGGTTTTGAAAAAGTTTTAGTGGTTGATAATTAACCTTATGAGAATATATTACATAGGAATTGGAAAATAGATCTTAAAAAAATTGTCAATAAACTTCAATGATTGTTAAATTCTACTATACTTGTTATCCAACTCTTCTAGTGATTGTTTAGAATAATTTAATTTTGATAACATCGATGATTTGACTAAAAGTTTAAAGTGTTTAAAAGAAATCATGAAGAAGATCAAGGGAAAATGGTGGAATTATTTTTTCAAGAATAATATAGATGAAAATATGTACAATAAAATATATAATAATAAAAGATATATCCATGTTAACATCTTAAGAAAATTTAAAGGGTGTCAACATAACTATTATATTTTATATTATACAAATCATAACATTCTACTCAACATAATTTTTTTAAATATTACAATTATGTAATAGTTATTTCCTTTTTATTCTTAGAGATGGATGATATTACTCTACCCACTGAACTGTAGAGACACGTTCTATGTGATTTGCTAGCGGTCCATGAGTTTTGACAGGTTAGGGTGCATAACACCATTATCATCACATTTTACTCTAGTTGCTATTATACTTTACATACAAAATTTTTGATTTTAGGGTATCGCATTATCAAAATTTACTTTTTTTTATCATTATCTCCTCACTTTCCTCATCGAGATATAGACACTTGAAACTCACACATTACCCTTACATTAGTTTTAGATGCATATTAACCTATAGGAAGTGGTGGTTATACTCACTATTCCAATATAGGGTACAAAAGTTATAGGACCCACCCATAGAGATTGTATAGATCGTGTATAATTATTTAAAGGCATAGAAATTATGGGAGATGATACATCTAGAGATGAACGTTCTTTGTAAATGAGTTGTCTTGACATGAACATCACACATTTACACATAGATGCGTATGAATAGACTATCATGTGGCATGCCCATGTATATATATTTTAGCTCATTTGAGTGACAATGGTAACTGATCACTCTAGTATGCATTTCCACATGATGTATTTGAAGCTATTAGAGGTCTTTAATTAAACTGGGAGATATATATGGGCATCAATGTGTTGGGTATACACATAAAGAGAACTATTAATTAAATAAATATGAGATAAGGTTGATATTGGGATATATTTTATCCTTATTTAGATGTGGGAATGGGAACACATCCCTCCCATATCCCCTTTTATTTCTGGTCCATATCATAAAATGGGTGTTCTTTGTGACTCTCCTCATTGATGCAACTAAGATCACTCAATTTATTTCTATTGGAAATATAATTTATTGTACTTAATTTTCTATTATTTATCACTTTATATGTCGTACATTATAGGTGGAGTCACGCAAACCATTTTTTCAGGACACCGAGACATAGTTTGAGTGTATACAATCTCTTGTTAGATAGTCTCCTAGCTACTGATGTCTATATATGTATTATTATATTGAATTATAAATTTGAAAAAAAATATATTTTTAGTAAATTAGTATCAAAATATTTTTAAAAAATTCACCTATCATTTTAGATTTCATGGTTCCAATACTCTGGTTTGTTAAACCAACTACCTATATACTACACTGATGGGATTTAATATGCCAAGGTTTTAGTTCCTCTCACACTATTTTATATTGTTGAGTGGAACCATCCAAATAGATTTTTGTGTTAGTTTAGGGGGGTTCAACGTATTCCATTGGAACTTATACAACCAAAAATAATTTATTCCTTGAATATTATAGGGAGGTATAATGTCGAGTGAATATAGAGACATGAAAATATATCAACATCTTGGATAAACATTCATTATTTTGCATCACGGTAATTCCTATGATATCATTTTATCTATAAAAATAGTATGACTATACAATATGATATAGAATTATGTCTATACTATATCTTAAAACACATTGTGGAGGGATCCATGACCTGTTAAGTGAATATATTTACATTATATCATTTTTATACAATTTTTTCTGTTCATTTTGAATCTCTTTACCACATACTCAACAAGACCATGTTATCCAACTACATGATCCTGAGGAGTGTGATTTTTTTTAGGATGTGTATCAAGCTTAATTACTAGACATGATCACATCATATCATGTTATACAAAATAGTATATTAAATCTCCCACATCAAGGAGGTGATCTTCCCATTAAAGAACATTATATAGTAGTTGTTGATGTTGATGAGCAACGTAGATGATGATATAGACCATATTGGGAAGTATGTGAGGCGTCATCAGTTCCACAAGATGAGAAAAAACATCCAACATATGATTCTTATCAGATTATTGATGTGCACTAGTAGACATGGAATCTGTTTATATTTTAAGGATATCCATAGTTTTCTCTATGTATAGAATATCTGAGCTCATATCAAGAGTCATTTACAATACCTACACCTCCTATGATAAAAACTTCATAGTCCACATTCTTCCCTCATCAAATTCTAGGTATATCTAGTTGCATAATTGGAGAAGGATTAAGTGAAAATATTGATATCCTGATGGAACATCCTCTCAATGATTCACAGATAGAGCAATAGATAGTCAAGGTTACTGTACCTGAAGATGATCCCCTTCCAACTCACTGTACTGTACAACATCATAAAGGTTGATGATATTGATACGAGCATCCCATTCACACTTTGGAATATGGGAAGAGACCATGGTATAGAAATTAATGAATAATAATTACACTCATTGATTTTTATGTTTTCTATTGATTTAAATCATTTGAGTTTATATTCAGTTTTCTATATTATTTATAAAGTTAAAATTATCATAAAAACTGTATTTAACTAATTTAACGTGTTAAATATATTTAAAAAAATTTAAATTCCATATAATTTTTAAATTATAAATAATATGATTAATTTTACTGTATATACGTTCATTTTTTACTATAAAATTTGAAAGAGACATTTATTTATAAAAAGTAGAATACATACGAATAAAATTATTTTGTTTTATAATTACTATAAATATGCTGAAATTTTATATTCTAAAAATAATTCATAACTAATAGTAATTAGTTAAAAATCATTAAAAATAATTAGTAATTAATCAAATATAATTAATTGTAATATTTTAGTCATTGATAATAGTAAGTAAATAAAAATAATTATCCAGACTATTAGTGATGAAGACATGATGAAAGCTAGGTGACATAGTTAGAATGATGAAGACATGATGTTGTACATGGAATTTGGGCCAGAAAATGGGCCTTTGACCATGTTATGGGCACTATTGCACATGGGATTTTGGGCCATTAAATATTTAAATGGGCTATCTTGGTCATGGACCAATTATATATCCAACACTATTGTAATAAAATTAGTATGGAATTATGAAAAAACCCCTTTCAAGGGATATCTTTTATAAGTGTGGGTGCCCTAGAAATCCTTATTGATTTTAAATATGTGATACAAATTCCTCCATTCCTATGTAGAAATAATAAAATATTAGTATAAATATTTTTTAATTAACTAATTATAAATATTAATTACTAATAAATCTTAAAAATAATAACTAAATATTAATTTAATATTAATATTTTATATTACATAACAATAAATAATATTTTATTTTGAAAATATTAGGGTTGAATCCCCTTAATTAAAACAAATACAGTAGAATAGAGGATTGGGTCAATCATAGAAAACTTCCCACATCAATTATATATCAGTCACAGAATAATATATTTAATAAATATAGCCTGAGCATCAAGGATATCATTGTGCTAAGTCCCCCAATTAATTTAACCATTCCCATGACCCCTACCTATTGTATAGATACCTCTCCTCCATGTTTTTCCCATCACTAAATTCCATAAATATCATTTTAGAACTTTGTATCACTCTCAACAACAACTGTCAGATCCACTTCTCTCTTAGGGAGATCATTAAGTAGGGTATCTTCACTTCCTCTATTCTCCATCAATGGCGATTGAATGTGACAAGTGACCATGGGACTATCTTTACATAGAGATACTTTCAACATCATTTAGTGAGTAAATCGATACAAATAAGTTATATGTAGACACATGTTCCTTGATATTTTTCATTTCCCGACCACTCGAAAAGACCATCTTCTCATGTTCAGGAGATAATTCATCCATTTCTTCTAAATTTTCCATCACTAAAGGCCCAAAAAATTATATTTTTTTGTTTGAAAAAGGTTATAAAGGAGAACCCTCTAGTAGAGGATCCTTCACATAATTACTAGAAACACAAGATGTGTCCACCCAATCCTGATATATTTTGGTGTGATTTAGAGTAAAGGTGTTTGACATGCTAGATACAAGATCACCCAATAGGTCAACAAGATGTTTCAAGTGTGAGTCTTGGATTGTTGAAACCCCCTTGAAAAAATGGCCAGATAGAGATTTCACAATAGGAGAACTTTTCTAGCATTCTTACTTCATGCAAACTAAAGGATCACCCAAGGTCTCTATCCTCTTATTCGAAACACCCACATATTCAAATTGCCTATATGGAGAATAGATTTATGGAGGCTCAACCTGAAGAGACAGGTGAATAATGACCAACTTCAGGTTACACAAGGTGTCCATAGGTGAGGCATGTCTAGGATCAGATATAGATTTATGTGGTTTGGATTTCCTATAAGTGACCATTTGGAATCCCTCTTAATCTGCTGATATCTTCAATCCCTTGGATGATGATTCTTACTTTCCTTTCAGAGTAAGAGGGTTTCACACTGCTTAGGTCTGGAAATGTTTAGTTAGGGGTTATGAAATGCAAGTAAGACCAACATTTATCATGGGATTCATCTTGGTTATCTTAGAGGAAGCCACTACTAGCTTGGATCTTATTTTCCCTTTAGAAGGGGAAAAGGATTTTCCTTACCAAAATTCCATATCCACTTCCTTTTATGCACCAACCGCATATTCATATTGGTTATCAAAAGTATCTAAATTTTCCAAAGAGACATCAATAAGTACTGGATTCTCTCTATCATACTAATTTACATTAAATTTATCCCAGATCTCTTGTTCAAATCCAAGGAGGTACCATGTGGTCCCTTGGTTCCCAATTACATAGAAATATTAGTTGAATAATTAATCGAATGTAAGGAAGATTCATTTTTCCTATCAACTTGGGATACCTCTATTAAAAGTATCACATTTTTCATTAACATACTAGGTGTTTGGGACTATTCCAATGTAGTAACCCAATTATCATGCATCCCATGATTTATATTTCTAATAGTGATAAAAAAAATTATCCTTCACATACCTTCTACTTCTATAGTGAAATTGGTCATGACCCTTCTTATTGTAGTCCGAACGCATAAAAACAATCTATAGTTAGACAATGAATATCCTATGATTCCAAAGAAATGAGTAGAGAAGAGTTTACTTATCATAATAAATTTTAAGAGAGACTTCATCCTTAAGAGTAGAGAGGATCACTATATTACCTAAGGTAGAGATATGGTCTACCTCTCCCAAGACCCACACATAATGTCCAAAAGAGGCCAATCATATGGTGTTATCTATCTTAATCAAATAAAAAATTAAGGAATAAATATAAAAAAAGGACCATGGGGTACCATAAAACACTATTCAAACCAAAGATCTTAACCCATACCTATTCATAGGTTTCTTTAAACTCATTTGTATTGGTCTAAGACTCTATTCACAACATCTTATTAAACTCAATTTAAAATTGACAGAACCAAATCCACATGCTTTGCACTTTGATTCTATAGAAGTAAATATATGATGATAAAAGTACTTTCCAAGAGAGATGCATTAACAATTCAAAAAACCCAGTTAAAGGACAAGTGATGTACCATATCCGATTGTTTCCATGTAATTGAGTCCCTCCCCAAAGAGATACAAGATACAATAGAGAACATATACATACCTAGTTTTTCCATGATGGCTACATCATTTTCTAATACATGTGTCATACTGCCCTTCTTGATGATCCATTGTGAATATTTAGTTTCAAAGGAGGTGAATGAACCATCATCCAACTTCCCCTCATCTTCTCCCTCGAAACAGGAGTATCTGATTTCTTTGGATTCTCAAGCTTCTTTAAGGGACCAACAATGACTTTTCAAGGGTTGAAGAAGCACCTAAGATCAATCACCATCGATATCGATCCCTAATCACCATTTTCACCATGTGAGGAGCACTCTAGAGCTGACCTCATCCTACATAAATAACTAATTAATATTAATAATATTAATAACCTTTTAACATATCACTAATTAATTACTAATTAATTACTAATTAATTATGAAATGTTAATTATTATTAATTAATTAGTAATTAAATATTATTTAATTACTTATTAATAATAAAAATTAATAATAAACTAATTAATTACTATTTAAGAAATAATATTAATAATTTTCATGAAATAATTTCTAATAAATTTTGAAAATCATTGTTTAAAACAAGTTGTGGTAATCCCCAATTTTATTAACCCATGAGAAGGCATATTTTTTTATCTAGGTAGAGAAGAAAATATTAAAATATTAAATTACTAATTATTAATTTATTATTAATAAATAATAATTAATTGAATATTTTTTTTTCGAATTTGTGATTATTAATTATTATTAATTAATTAATATTTTCAATTAATTATTTTTTAATTACAAATTTAATAATTATTAACTATTAAATACTATTATTATTTAATTAATAAAATTTATTTATTATCTTTAATTAATTACAAATAACTATTAATTAATAAAAATGATCAACATTTACTTTTATTAACTTTATTAATAATTAATAGTTATTAATTAATTAAAAATATTTATTTGTTATTAGTAACTAAAGAAAATTAATTTATAATTATTAATAAAAAATATATATTTTTTTCTATGAAGTTTTTTAATAATTAATAGCTACTAATTAATATTTAAAAATTAAAAATTATTAATTAATTAGTAATTAAATAACAATTACTTTTAATAATTTGAAAATAAATAAATAATAGTGATAATAATATTTTAATTACAAATTAGTAATTAAATTCAATTCCTTATTAATTAATAAAGATAATTAACTGATATTTTTACTAGGTTTATTAATAATTAATATGTATTATTCATTTAATAATTAAATAAAAATTATTTTCAATAATTAGAAACTAAATAATAGTTCAAAATATTTATTATTAATTTTTAAATAATTACTATTATGATTAAATAATTGATTAGTAGCTAAATTCTTAATCAATACTTAGTAATTATATAATAATAATAATTATCAATCCAAAATAATACAAAGCATGAATTTGGAAAACCAAATCCTTGATTCTGTGAAAATTTATTAAAATAAATTTATAAGTACATGATAAAGGATTACATGCCCAGTGACCCAAATGCACTTCAGGCCCCCATTTTCAAAATCATACTGAAATCAAGAGACATCAACTAATTATTATTAATAATAAAAATTAACTAAATCATAATTTTTAATATTTATTATTAATTAATATTTATAAGTATTTAATATTCATTAAAAATTAATATTATTAAATAGATACTAATATTATTGAATTACTATTTAATTATTAATTTATAACTATTCATATATAATTTTAATTATTAATATTTCATTATTATTGATTTATTATTAATATTATTTATTTATAATAAAATATAATTTAATTAAAAATTAATTAAAGTTGATTAATTTTCAATATTCAATTAATAATTAATATTTATTAGAAAATAATATTATTAATTAATGATTAATATTAATTAATTATTAATTAATAATTAGTAAATATCAATATCTAATAGTAATTATTAATAGTCAATTATTTTTTAGTTAATATTATCTAGTTATACTTAATATTTTTTTAGTAATTAACTGTTTTTTAATTGCTTACTAAATAATGAATATTAAATGTTAAGAATTAATTAATAATTAATTAGTTATTTATTTATATTATTAATTAGTAGTTAATATTTTTTGGAAATTAATATTATTAATTTGAAATTAAAATTATTTAATTACAAATTAATTGTAAATTAATAATTAATAATTTTTAATAGTAAATGTTTATAGTCAATTTATATTTAGTTAATAATAGTAATAATAATATAATTATCATTCCAATATAAGAATAATGGATTTTGAATCCCACATTACAAATCCATATGATTTCCAACCACCCTCCCGTATAAAAGGGAGCCATTGGTGGTTTTTTTATAATTATATAATATATTAATTTCAGTATTTGTGGATATATAATAATAGTTAAATTTTACTAATTCTTTGGTTATGGATATGTTGGAACCACTTTGTGTATAAGGTTTTATTTGTTGTCAATAGTTGTCAATGAAGATCAAAATAAAGGAGATCAAGAAGTACTCCAATGAAATGGAGGATTGGAAGATCAAAATGAAGGAGATCATGAAGTACTCTGCTGAAGTAGAAGAATGGTGATTCAGACGATTATTGTACTGGTCGTAAGTTCAAAAAAACATGTGTTAAAGGTGATACATTTTTTACAACAATGAAGCACATGAGGTGTAATCCATCTGAGGATGATTAAAGAAGAATGGAGTTTTTGGATGAAGACCATGCAATTCCTCATTATTGCATGAGAACCATGGGTTTTGATGAAGACCTTGTAATTCCTCATTATTGCATGAGAACCATGGGTTTTGATGAATACCATGAAATTACTCATGATTTCATGAGAACCATGCAAGAGACTTCTGATGAATAGAATCACATGGTTTGCATAAAGTTGATCATGACGGTTGATGAAGAAGACAATGTGCCAATGATTGGAATTCTAAGAAGGTTGTGCAATGATTGGAAGTCTGCGATAGCCATGCACATCACATTGTCATAAAAGATGATGATGCTGAAGCTATGCCTTCAAAGAATACATATCACAATAGTGGAGTTTGTGATAAAAGCAGAAGAGTTGCTAAAGGATACATATCACCAAGAAGAAGTGCTGTTGAGGTAATCGTGCTTGTTGACAAAGAAAACAGACGACATACAAATTTGTTGACAAAGGAGATTCCATGGTGGCATTTCGAGTTCGAGGACTGTGGATAATGATCCATGTTTTATTCAAGGAACATCAACAAAAGAATGGATTATCTGGAGGCGCTACAAAAGATCAGTATAAGGTGGCGCCATTTCCCAGTGTTTGCCAAATTTTTGGGGTCCAAAATTTGGAAGTTTGGTGAGCATCGCGAAAAGTGTATTTCCATGAAGATCATATTTTTAATATGGAAATGGCATGAATTTCACAAAGAGAGGCTTCATGGTTTGGATTTTGTGAAGACCAGAAGAATGGAGACGGTGATTCTCCGCGATTACGACAAGCTTCACGAACGGCAGAGGTTGGAGAGCTTCCCGGCGATGAAGGGTTTTACAAGGGAGCATCATGGTGATGAATGGCTTTACGAGGGAGCTTCGTGGAAAAGGCGTGAAGGAATGATGACGGTGATACTCCGCGATTACGATGAGCTCCGCGATCCGAAAATTGCCAAGGTGCTTCACGATTTGGACAGAATTCTGGCGGGAACTTCAGAGCTTCGTGATTTGAGCTGACGTGGCACTGAATTCACGCGGAAAGTTCAAGGGTCAGTGGAATCGCCTATAAATAAAGGCTGACCCCCTCAAGAGAAGGAGAGAGAGCTCTCAACGAAAATCCTTTGCTCTCGGTTCACAAAGGTCACTCGCAAAGGCAGTCTGCTTCGCGAAAGAGGAGCTTCGCGGCGGCTATTCTAGCTTCGCGAAAGTCTTGCACCCCGCGTTGGCTTAGTGAGCTTCGCGAAGAGGAAGGAGCTCCATGATAGCCCAGCATTGCGAAGGCTGGAGCATCGCGAGAGTGCTACGTGAAAAGGCAGGGGCTCTGCGAAGTCTTGTTTGAGCTTTCGAAAATTGGGAGCCTTGCGATGTAGGGTACTTTGCGAAGGCCCTTTCAAAGGTTGTTCGCCCAGTGGACAGGGGAAAAAGGGGTATTCATCAGTGGTTGAAATTTGGACATCAACAGAGAATAATTCATTGAGAAATCACACAAGTGACTGTGATTCAGGAAAATGAAGACAAGGAGATCTAGTGCATTCAGTCATTGCACTAAATAAGAAGGATTGAACTAAAAAGAGCATCAACCCAGGACTCTAATGCAAGAAAAGTCTCA
This sequence comes from Viscum album, assembly GCA_963277665.1. Classification (NCBI taxonomy): domain Eukaryota; kingdom Viridiplantae; phylum Streptophyta; class Magnoliopsida; order Santalales; family Viscaceae; genus Viscum; species Viscum album. The sequence goes on along the minus strand of OY728147.1, from coordinate 2,101,774,028 downwards.
TGCTGAACAAGAGACAAAGACCTTCATGTCTATTTATTGAAGAGACCTTCACGTCTATAAACTGAGTGAGAATTCACCAACGGCAGTAAGCCAGGGGGAGTCAACGGGAGTGACCCAAGGGACGTAGTGTGCTATCCCTGAACTTTTGTGAAGGCAGTGAGCCTGGGACAGAGTGACTTTACCCGAACCTTTGTAATCTACAGCTAGTGAAGCATAGTGGATTTAGGTACGACCGACAACCTGTCGGCATATGCTCCTTGGACGTATCCCTTAGTGGTGAACCAAGTAAAAATAGTTGTTTCATCTCTCTGCATGTGAATGTTTCATTACTGATCATATCCATCATACAGGTTTAAGTATTTCCTACCAACGCGGTAATAAGATCCACAACTTTAAGAAGAAAAAGTTGACACCCTGATTCACCCCTCCCCTCTCAGTGTGTCCCGAGGTCCTACAGGATATACATAAAAAACAACAAAATAATAGATAAATATTTTTTTTGTTTAGTCCAAATGTGTTGGAGGCTCCAAGGCATTTGGATATTAACTAGGTCCAATGACTTTGAATATTCATAGGACTTTGGACTCCAACAAAGGAGGCTAAAGGCATTAGGGTCTTCAATGCCTTTGAGGTATACTTTTCAAAAAATTGAAACCTATAACTATTTTCAATATTTTTTTCCTAAAACCCATAGAATAAAACACCAAACATCCACTCGCTCATGCTCTCATGTGTAGGGTGAAATGTTTTTTTGCCTATATTTTACTATTATTTGGAAAATATGTATTTGATTTTTTTGAAAAATATGACTAAAAGGCATTGAATCTATTCACACTATTTTCCTCTACCAAATGATACTAAAGGCATGAGGGGCTTTAATGCCTTCTTATAGATTTTTTAATAATGCATGCGAGCCTCTCACACCTTTAGCTTAATGAAAATATATTAAAATAAATATATTTTTAAAAATTAAATATTTATAAATAGATATTATTATTTAGTAAATATGACTAAATTAATTATAAGTAAATTAATAAATATTAGTAAATAATTATTGATTTTTTTGTTTCCAATATATTTATTTATACCATAATAAATACTTATTTATAATAAAAGTTAATAATAATAAAAAAATAACTAATATCAATAATGGTTTTATATTTTCATTGTAATAAATAATGAATAAAAAAGTAATATATACTAATAGTACTCAGAATGGTGTGGACCATTGTATCCATGGACCGAGAAACATCATTATAAAAATGAAAGTACACGTAAGGAAAGAAATTTCAACAATTTCTTAGAAACATCACCGACAATGATTTCACATTCACCTCATTTTAAGTTTAATACCCCCTCCATGAAAGTTTCCTGACCCCTTGGGTTTCAACCTCTTTTCAATTGTTTGGTAGCCTTCTAGTTTCTCTCTAAATCATCCATGCCCGATGATTCATCTTTATCATTATGTGGATGAGTGAAGATATACATATTATTAGATCTATTTTAGAAATCATGTAATGATAATTTGTTCTTACCAAGACCAATGACTGATGTGATTACCTCTATAGTCACCTTCCATTCCATAGTGCCACCAATATTTGGACTATAAACAACATCCTCAAGACCAGCTTGCTGATCATGTGGTTCAAAAGACAACCCAATAAAAACATTCAGATGAATATGCGAGTGAGTCTTGCATATCCTAGAAGTGACTAGGTGAAAATTTTCTCCATTTTTGAGGGTGGAAACTCTTTGAAATTAGGTGGAAATATGATGTTTGGCAGCCTACCCCTTCTCGAATAGTTTTTCCTTAGTTTCCATAGAATCAACCATTTTGCTGTCATCCGAGGATATCCTACCCCAACTTCTCAATAGAGACCTTATTATCATGTAGCTAAATAGAAGTAGTAGATAGACTAAATCATTTTGGATTAATAAATTTTAGATCAAATCCCATTGGAGGGAAACCATCAACCTCATTGGAGCTTCCCATAACACTTGTGAAAATATTATCATGATCATTCTATAACCCATAAGTTAACAGTAGCTGAAACTACCTTCCCAGTGAGAGATTATTCCCAAAAGTATCAAAATGATCTCCTATAAAAGAGGAATAATAATTGGGAACACTTACCTAAAAACCCATAATCTGAGGCTCTTAGTGATCAACTTAAATTTTGATGAGATTTCAGCATCCATTACATACTTTCCTTTGAGATCCATTGAATCAAATAATTGTTCCAAAATTAACTTTTGATTAGAAAATTATTGATTAGAGTATTCATTAATAGGTTGATCATATGGTGCTTCCTCACCGAAGATATCACTAACCACACAAATTTAATCCAGAATAGAGTTTTTCATACCTCATATGAGAGAGATCCAAATTGGTGAGTCCATAAAGGTGGTACCATACTTCATCGAAGATTTCACACCACAGTGTTATTGATACATTTTAATTTTACCAATATCCATTTTTGTTGCATCTACATTAATCATTTTTATAACAATAGAGGAGAACCAACTTGATTATGTCCCATTGTCTGGGAAAAAACTACCTTCATGAAAAGAACATTCTCACAAAACCAGCCCCATAGTCAGCATTATCCAGGGCCAAAATGTTAGGTTCACATCTCAAACTCAAAACATCGGTATTGTACTTTTGTTTCTTCTTGAAAACATTAATGTCTTGAACATTTTTTCGAAATAAGGAACAAACCATGGTCCTTGGGGAAGAGTCCAAATAATGGCCTATTATTTTTTCACTCAGAATAGAATACTAGAAACTTCTCATAAGAAATTTTTAGAGTCAATTCATCATATTAAGATGATATGAACACCTTATAAGTATTATTTTGGATGATATCCACCTCCACCATAACTATTTATAAATATCCATTCTATAACTTCTTAGTTTCATTCTATATATTTCTGGGCACACAAATTGATGAGAAAATATCAAACAGGATGTCTGAATACCATTAAATCCAATTCAATCCAAAAATATTGACCCAAACATATAAAAAGTAGTTTTTTTACTTCCAACAAGTTAAATCTAAAACCCCATTATAAATGATCAAGGATCTTGGATTCATCAAAACCATATATAGCCCCATGATTTCCATTTCATCTTATTATTTAGGAAGTGTATGTTAATGTATCCCATTTCAAAAGGGATATATTTTAAACAAGAAAACTTAGGATCAATGAGATCCTTTGAATGAGATTGGGGGTTTTGTAGAAATGTTCATCATTTAAAATAAAAATTATAGTGATTATCAATTATCAATGGGAATCATGCCGATCAACAATCACCACTTTTTTTGAAAAAAAAATGTGTAGAAATACACTTGTTAACAAAATAAACATATTTATAACTATAGTTCATGGAGAAGATCGATAATTGTTGGATTTATTTGGATGCTTTAATCTTTGAGAATGAATCTATACAATATTTCTCTCCATTAAATTATATTTTTAATGGGGTATTCCTCACAAGGGTAATTTTTCTCATGTGATAGCTGACCCAGATGTGATCTCAAAATGACAAGAGATAGGTAATCACTTCATTATTTCTCTATATATCATACCAAGGGGTTACAAACCATGGAGAATTGATAACCTGGAAGTGCACCTCTTGGAAATTTTTAAATGTTTGAAATGGAAATGTATATATCTAGGTCATAGTTTTATTAATATTATTTTCACTTATGTGGAATTGAATAATAAATCTTATGGTTTTGGATCAATATCCTTCAAGACACGTATTCTCCACATCTGGGAGTGGGATCATAGCTTTAATCCAATATAGGTACATAAATCCTATATCCAAGCATGGTTCAAGTTTCATGGATTAATATGGATAATTTTCCACCCATCAATTTTTCATGACATCACATTGTCCATTAGAATCCATATAAAAGTGGATAAAGACACAAAGTTGGCTATATTTGGGAATTACACTTATTTCCTAGTAGAAGAAGGATTAATTTATAATCTATTTGATAATGTTATTATCTTAATGGATGATGATGGATTTGATCTTAGGATTGAGTATGAAAAAATTCCAATGTTTTTTTGGATTGTAGAGTCATTGGAAATTATAATATAAATTGAAAAAGTTTTTTGATTTTTCCCTCTGTTCTACTATAGGGAATGAAAATAGTCAGTTCATTTGAAAAATTAAAAGTCTAAATTATTCTCATCTCAATTAAAAATGCAATAGGAAGGGTGATATAATTAAATGGGGGTTATGTTTCAAGGATATAATGCACCTGATACTTCCCCTACCAAGGATGAATTCACTCAAATTAAGGAAGTCACTCATGATTATGGCTCTAACATGAGGGATAATTCTACTAAATCATCTCATACTGCTCTAGTGGTAGGGTCTACTTCAGGACCAATGTATATCAATAATAGTAAAATACAGAATCTTACAAAGGATTGATTTTTTGAGAATGATGTGGAAATAAGACCACCATGTTACCCATCCTATAGGTGTAGACCGTGAGTATCAAACTTATTCAAAAAAAATTCATGGGAATATATAGAAACTAAATTAAAAATTGTACAACTACTGACACTATTAAATAGAGATTTTTCATGTTGGCATATTGATTTAGTGTTTGAAAAAATTGATTCTTCTGGTGGTCAACTAAAATATTAGGATATTGTACAAGAATAAGTGGATAAATAACTATGGAATTATTGCTTGTTATATATGGAATAAGAAAAAGAAAAAAAACAAGATGGAGGGGAATGTCCCAAAAAAATATTTTAAGGCTAGTCATTCTAGTATTTTCTATTTTATATCTTGTAATGATAAATAACTGGAACTGATATGTGATGAAAACATGGAAAGAAATCAATTTACAATCACTAAGGGCTAGAACATTTCAATGGATGGTGATAGTTTCTAGCTAGTCAGTCACAAGAAATAAACCATGCATAGTACTTAATATAAGACTCAACCAAACATGATTGTTTAGATTCATCATTAAGTGGATACAATGCCTCTATCAAATGATCATATTATCAACATTACTCTTACTCTACAAATAAAAATCTCAACTCCATATAGAGTTAGGGCAGATTAAAATTAATGTGAAGGATGGTGTTTCCCACCTCAGTTTTCCGAACTCATGAAAAATTCTTACGACACCTTTGGTAAGGATTATAATCAGGTAATCAATGAATAAAGATCTATTAATTAAAACTTCAATATTTCTTTAGAGGATAAAGAATGTGAAAGGCTACCTCTAGATCTTTAGGAAGATATTGATGATTGTTTTGACTTATAGGTTGAGTCTCTCTTTTAATAAATGAAACTTGATGTTTTTTTCTATGATGAACACCTCATAATAATGATATTTTTATCCATAAACCTTTAAAAACGTTTTTTAGATAATAAAGAGTTGATTTTTTTGATCTCTCATAAAAATTTAAAATATTATCCATTCCATAAGACACTTTTGAAACTTTTTCAAATAATGGTCATGATCATCCTAGAAAGGACAAAACATGGAGATTAGGTCATTAACTATGTGGAATAGGTAGATACCATAAGATGATGGAATCGAGAGGGAGAAATAATTGATCCCATATTGATATTTCTCTTGGATTTGGTAATTTTTTCCAACTTGATCCTATCTATTTTCCGGTACCTTCCTATTCATTTTCTTATTTTAAAAAATTACTTCCCCCAATTCTTAATTTTTTTTATTAATTATAACATAAATAATATATTATTGTTAATAAATATTATTAGATATTTAATATTCTTTATTTATTATAATTAAATAGTTAAAATTCATTAATATTAATTATAAATACATAATAGATAGTTCTAATGTTTTTATTATTAAATAGTTTTATATATTTTCTAATTATTGATGGAACACTTATTAAAATTAATTATTTAAAAATTATATTTAATAAATAACAATTAAAGATGATTTTAAAAAAACCTAATTTTCAAAAAATTACTATAACTATGAAAAAAATAATTTTATTTATATGTATTCAATTTTTTTATAGATAATTGGTTTGGTTAAAAATTTATAGTAGAAAGGAACAAATATATATTAAAATTAATACTATTAATTATAATTTCAAAATTTTATAGAATTTCATTTAAAAAAATATATATTTATGATATTTAATTTGTTAACTAATGTTTTTATTATTATTTTATCATTATCAATAATATAAAGAACTAAACGTAATCTTAAATAATTTAGTTCAATAGAAAACATTTAAATCAATGAGTGCAATTATTTTTCTTCAATGTCTATGATGAGGTATCATCCCACAATCTAGAGTATGAATGGGATTCCCATATATAGATTTTCACCATATGTGATGTGGTGGATTCATATGTGATAGAGGGGGATCTTCCTCAAGTATAAGAAAATTGAATGTTTGCTACTTTGTACATGAATCTTTAAGAGTAGGATCGATTGGGATGTTGAGATTCCCATACAATCCTTCTCCGACTAAATAAGTTTAAGGGCCTAAAATATGACAGGGTATCCATATTCCATGTGAATGATCAGTCATAAAAGACAAAGGTATGGGAAATGACCCCAGATATGAGCTCAGGTATACTATATCAGGTGAAAACTATGGATCTGTTGCTAACATATATGGATCATATGTCTATTAATACACATAAAAAATTGGTTTATTCTTTTCTATGATATTTTATTCCTTTTTGTATAGAACAGGTGAGACCTCATATGCAGCCTAATGAGGTATGCACGCACCATTATCTTCCCGATTCATCAACATATGGATCTATTTGAAGAGGTTACTAAGTAGGAATGTCCTATCACTGTGGTGTACGATTGAATATACTATCATGTAGAATACGATACAATGAGACCATTTCCCTCACTGTAGGATGGTATTCCTCTTGAATAAATACCCCACCCCCATGAGGATCATACATATGGATAATATGCTCTTGTTTATTCTTCTATAATGACATTGAAATAGAACTCAAAAAATGGATAAAAAACTAATGTAAAATTATTGTCTTACCAGATCCTAGATCCCTTTTCCATGTAGTGTAAGGTAATATGTAGAATTAATTTTATAACATGGTTCAGCCTTAGCCCACTGTGGTAGATTAAATATCATTATAGGCTGGGCATTGATATGAAACGATGCATGTATTGATCGTTCTAGGAACAACAGAAGTACTTATCAAGGATAGGACTGGGTAAAAAATTGTCATATTTGATTGATCAATCACATATCATATAAAATATAAACATCAAGACTAATATAATTTACTATATAATATTGGAAAATAATTTATTCAAAACTAAGATAATACTTTTTCACATTAAATTTATAATTAATTTAAATAGATTAAAAGAAATAATTACTCGGTCGTGAGATCTTTCTTTAATGAACATGTTGATAATTTGAAACATTTTCAGTCAACCATCATTTCACTTATAATATTTTAGTGTATAATCCATCTTATGGTGATCCGCATGCACTCCTTTGATCTCTATACAACATCTACAAATTTCTAGGTGCTAGCATGATATATTTATTATCATGTGGTGTTATCCTTGATCATTGAGGTGATTCCTTCAAGCATGAAGCACCATCCTTGAAATATCATTTTTATTATTATGGAGGAGGAGTGAGAATATCTAGATCATTATTTATTCTTGAGAGAGAGAGATTAATATTTTTTTCAACACAATAATTCTCAATTCCATCCAAAATATACAAAATAGACACAATCATATATTTCTAGAGGTAGGGTTAGGGTTAAAATATTATTTAATTGCAAAAAAATCATAAATAATATATTAAACTATATATGATTCTATAACATATAATAATAGTAATAATAATAATAACATTTTCACAAGGTTTATGATAACTAATACGATGATAAATATTATTTTACCATCTTGAAAATTAATATTTATTACTGAAAATAATCTTAGTTCCCCTCCCCTCCTCTTTATTTATCAAATACTTGAATAAATATTTATAAATTAAATAAAAAATATTACATATTATCATAATTAATAAATATAATAAAAATACATATTTATTTAATTTATTTGAACATTAAATATTAAATAAAATTATTCCTCATACTTGAGAATAATATTTATTCCTATAATTAAATTCTAATAGAATTTAATTGAGATGATCATAAACAATTATTGTGTGACCCACTAGGTTCCTTTGTCATTAGCTTTAGGATGATGCTCCTACAATCCAAAATTAATGTCTAGAAATGGGTCATGGAACCCAAGATAAATAATTTAATGTTTCGATGTCAACAACCACATATGAGTTCATATTATGTAGTATAATCACTGTGTCATGATATATCATCATGTAGGTTCCACACCAATTTCATCAACATATTTGAATGATATATATTTTTTCAACTATCTAAAACAAAATCACCAATACACTATGGCCGTGGATTTTAATGTGAGAGTTATATATCAATAAAAGGATTGAGATATAAACTTCCATAAATATATAAAGGATAAAGACCCCTTTAACATAATATTTAACAATATTTCATTTATAACACACCCGACATACACAACTTCACCATGAACTACTTTTATCTTGGTTTACAGAAATACATCTATGTACAAGAGTAATGACATGTATTAATAATAATATTAATTTATGAGGACCATTACACATGATCACTGACAAGAATATCCAATGACATATAAACATATGAAATTTGTACTGGTGAGTTTGTTCTTATAATATCTCTTCTTGGAGACTACCAAGTTCAAACTTTAAGAGAAAATGTATCATCTTCTTAGGATTTCTCAAACCTGATCCTCATCATACTGTATTCCCAATAATTGGATGTTACCCAACCATAGAACATGGTTTATGAATATCATCATGCATATTTAAGGTTCTAATCATATTAGAGAACTACTATAACCTTTTCGATGTGATAAATATTATATGACATTATTATATTAAAGTCACACAAAACTATGAATGATTTTTAATAAGATATTTTAATTAATATTCACTTATTTGAATATATATTCAATTCAAAGTACACAGAGTTGGTTCTAGGACTCCAAATCCAACAGACTCCCACTTGGACTAGAGCTGACTTCCAATGACTTTTAGTATTCTAGATCTAACATTATAATCAGGTTTATAATGAGTTAAGGCTTTATCAAAGGGGTATTACATGTTTTTATCTATAGATACACTTATTATTGTGACTACACCTCTTTGAGAGAAATCCAATAATATATGATATATCAAAAGTATTCTCTTTCTATGTTGATGTGACCTTGGAGCATTTATAAGGGACACCATTGCAATATTATCATAGTAGAACATGATAATGTCTTCACTAATAATAATCACAGCCTAATCTTGGATAAATTATCCATTTACAAACTACTTCATTAGCTACGTTAAAAGCCTCTATATACTTGGAAAATGCTATAAAATCTATGACCATGACATACTTTGAGCTCTTCCAAATTACAACTATGATTTTAGGTTTACATGAGATTCAAGGTATATCTTGAATATGATTTTATATTATCTTTTCTATGTAGAAGAAAATATCTACAAATTCTACGAGGAATAGCTCCTCATCTCCTCTGTAGACTAGGGACATATCCTTAGTATGCATAAGATACATAAGGATAGTCATGAATTCGATTTCATGATAGTCGACTAGGTGATTTTAATATCTTCCTACTAGACTTGAGGAAAATGATATATCAATACTTTTACATAACATAACATATATAACCAACCTAATCACTTATGCATATAGAATAATTTACATCCTCTATCTCTACTCATGTGTCTAAGGACACAATATCTTAGAAAGATAAATGTCCTGTTACACTAGAAATAATCCCCTCTTGGATTGTTCGATATTAAATCTTTTCAATATTTTGTGAATATATGTACCTTGACTTAGACCGAAAATTATCTTGTATCTATCATAAGGGATCTTAATCTGAGGATTATACACTTCTTCACCTATATCCTTTATGGAGAGGTAAGTGTTTAACCAGGATTTGACATATTATAATTTTAGTAATTCATTTCCAATAACTTGTATGTCATCGATATAAACTATTAATAAAATGACAGCACTCCCAATAAACTATATATATATATATATAAGTATCACATTCATTAATTATGAAAAAAAATACTTTATAAATTCATCAAAATGAATGTTTCACAACCAAGAATCATTTTTTAATCCAAAAATGGATCTCTACAACTTTCATACCTTGTTGGAATCCTTTTGAGTCACAAAACCATTAGGTTATGTCTTATAGAAATATTCTGGATGGTTCCCATTAAGAAAAACTATTTTTAAATCCATCTTCAAAATTACATATTCATGGTAAGATGCTATAGATAGTATAATCCAAAATTAATTTTATAATGAAAACTAATGAAAATATATCTTCATAGTCTAGGATATGAAGCTGTTTTAACACTTTGGTAACCATTAAAGCCTTATAGGTAATTAATTTCCCAAACTTTTCTAGATTCTTCTTGAATATACTTTTAAAACCAATAGTATTTACATCCAATAGTGGATCTTCCAAAATTTAGACTTCATTTTGGTACATGAAATCAATTGTAGAATTCAGATCTCCTTTCTATTTGGTTGATTATTTTCCACTTAATACTTATTTAGGATCATTTTTATAAACTAGTAGTGATTCACGATCCTAATTTACTCAAAAACTATTTATTTCAGGTTCTCTAACATCTAGTTTACTCCTATACAATACATGTTTCTCTAGAACATTCTCTTCCCCAAGAATTTGTGGAATATGTTCCTATGCAAACTCTTTAATATCTTGAGTGTAGAATTCTTCAATTCCAATCTTTCTCCCACTATGTTCTTTTGATATGTTATTTAATTTATAAATGTGTAACATACATTAACCATAACATTATTATTTTTAATATCATATAGGTAATTTCCTTTACTTTCCTTAGGATAACCTATAAAGATACACACAGTTCCTCTAAGTTAATGTTTGTTTCCATAATTATTCTTAAAATATGTTTCTCAAACAAAACTCATATATGTGAAAAAATGGGTTTATTTAGATATAAAAGATGATATTTAATATTAGTTAATAATTTAGTTGGAACCTAGTTTGTTATGTATGTTGTTCTTAGAAATCTGTATCCCAAAAAAGAAAATGGATGAATTTCATGTCTCATCTTAATCTCTCCATGCCAAATAGGGTGAAATTCCTCCTTTCATTTACACCATTACACTATAGTGTATAAATAGGATTGAGGAGGGAATGAATCCCTAACTTCCATAAATATTCAATGATGAATTGATTATGTTATTCTTCTCCATAGCCTAAGAGGATTTTTTATCTTATATTACCGAGCTAGTTCTCAAATTCATTTTATTTTCATTGAATATATAAAAGTAATATGTCTTATAATTCATTATGTAAACATATTTATATCTAATAATTTCATCAATATGACTTATGAAATATGAGTACCCACCCCTTGCATCAAATTGAAATGGTTCACAAATATCAGTAGGATCAAACCCAAGAAGCTCGGTGGCCCTTTCACCTTTTCCACTAAATGAGGAATTGGTCATTTTTCCTTGTAAACATTGTTGACATAAAAAAATTGGTTTATGTTCAAAAGAATCCAAATATCCATCTTGGTGAAATATTCTTAAAATTCATTTACATTAACTAGGTGACTATTCTATAGTTGGGTGTGGAATAAATAAATTGAAATACATTTCTTATCAATTTTCATTATTTGGTTTGTGTAATCCTTCTTTCATAGGATATTATTTAAATATACCTTAACATAAAAAATTATTTCTTATAAAATATTCAATAATTATTTTCAAATTTTAAAATAAATCCATGTGTATTAATTCTGGACATAAAAGTAATCTTTTTCATAATCAGTGGAACATAATAACAATAGCTCCAAACCAAGATCCATCATTTCAACAACAAGAGGTGGTTGTCCCCAATAGCCACAACAAAAATTATGGATCCATTTGCTACTTGCAGGTATACCTCACCCCAAGAAATATTATAGAATATACTTAGTTCCTATATTTGAATAAATATACAAGCACCAAAAAATTTATAAAATAACCATTTTTTAGAAATAGATTGATTAAACTTGATAATGAATTCACATAAAGAATACCCTTAATTATTTATCTAGGTGAAATTTTTATTCATGTTTCCCTTCTAGATATAGGAAAAATAGATAGTTTCCTATTCACTTGATTGTCCCTTTAACCTTCTCTTCGTAGAAGCGCCTTGTGAAAAATCTAGAGGCTTGAAATTATTCTTGGAGATATTTTCCTATCCTTTTCTCTTATTATACATAAGTATAAAAGGATTTTTGTTCTTCTTATAATTGTCAACAAAGTGATGTAGTGTAAGAAGATATAAGATACTCTTATCTATGATTTTGATATTGAAATTAAAAAAATATGGAGAAAATATGATGGATTCATGAAAGAATAATATCAGTACATATTTTTTATATTGTTTTAAAACTAGAACTTCTAAGCGATCAATGTTTCTAATGATTTTGACTACATGAGGACCGACTGACCACCTTCTATATGTTTCATATAAGGAGGACTGTGGATATCTCAAATAGTTTTTTGTATTTATCTCTCTTGATGAATTTCACAAAGACACTGGATCATGATATATGAACCCATGTTTTAATGCGACTTTAGTATTTCATTAGAAATAGATGCAAGAATTAAACATTAAACTTCAAATGCATCACTAAAATATTTATAATAGATGAAAAACTCTTTATCACTCACCTGATTTATAGGTTGATCTATAAATTAAGATTCTGGCATGTAAGAGTTATTTTCATGGCACAATAATACCTGTATGCATTTGAAACATTCGTATAATCTACTTACAGTAATGAGATTATTTTCTCCAAAATTTATTGTAGGGATAATTTGGTTGAAGATCATGTCAGTATTATAAAATAATAGAGTAAACTATTAGTAATTTTATTGAAAAAATGTGATTTATAATAATATTAATCTAATTATGTCTCCCACTATTTGATCAAGTCTCAATGACCCTCGCCATTGAACTTATAATTCCCTATTGATTTAGAAATTCTTGTTGTAATAATTCAAATTTATCTCTTTATGATACCAACCATGGCCATGAAAACCATAATAAGGTGTTTAAGTAGGTGGTATTTCCAAATATGAGCATGAAACTTTTTGTTAGGTTGAGTGGACTCCCCAATCATAAAATCTGGGATTATATTTCCTTTGCAATATCCTATAAATTTATATTGAACAAATTATGGCCATTCTGTTCAATAAAAGATCAGTTAAGTTGAACTATTATATTATTTAAGACTCACTAATATTTAAAATATCCTTAGACTATGGAAAAAACCAATAATTTAACTATGGATTATCATAATTCAGATAAGAGAATGCATAATGACTGACTAATTGAATGAGAATTTAAAATTTTCATTTAATGGGAAAATTTCAAGGGTAAATTGATAACTCTTATACAATATCACATTAAGATTCCTAAAATTACACAATATTATTCAAGAAATACTAATATTATTGGACTCATTCACCCTATATAAACTCCATTCAACATAGATTGCCTTAATGGTTGAATAATACTTTATGAGATAATCAATGTGATAGTTCATATTATCCTAAGTCTGAATATAATCCTCCAAACATATTTCCACTTTATTGAATCTATGTATAAAAATATGATCATGTTTTTTGATATAATAATTTTTATATTCATTATTGATAACTCAAATATTTTTGTCAAACATTATATTGTAATACTCTTATGAATGATTAATGTGGAAAACCTTTTCAAGAATCTATTTTTAGAGTGTAAATTAGCTTCAAAATTTTTCTTTATCATCTTCCTCCTTTCTCACCACATTCATAAAATCATCAATATGATATTGTTCATATTTTTTTAGTAATTTCCAATTTCTTTCCCTTGGGGATTCTATTTCTTTTCTAGTTATTCTTTTGACAGTAGGAAAGGGTAAAGAAGAGTAGTCCTTCCCTACCCAAACCACCATGCTAGATTGGGAAAGAAAATAGTGTCCACCAGTGGTTTACTCTATTTCATGGAAGTAGACCAAAGATATTGACATTCATGAACCTCTTCCTTGATCTCGGAATATCATGTGATGGTATCAATTTCCCACATAAAATCATTATATTCCATGGTTCCACCCCAATTCCCCCCTAATTGGAATTAATCTTCCATATTCCACCTCTCTATTGAGTTTTGTAATTTAGTATACAATGTTTCATATTTATTATGATTTTCAATGTCGGATGGGATCTATTGAATAATATTTCTTTTCTGTCCATTATATTCTTCCAAATAACCACCCAATACCTCAATTATACTCTTTATAATAGTGGATGTACTCAAACCATATAAATCAGTATTAATATTATACCTTTCAGGTGCACTATTATCATTTTCATTCAAAATTTTGAATGTAAACTTTAACTAGAGAGAAGAAGATGAAATCTACCCCTTAAGACCATAGAATGTTGATAATACTACTTGAAATTGAGAACCATCCATTTTCATAGTAGATACAACCTATTACATTTTTTCATTATTTTGAGAAACAATGTTAGGTTGAGATTCATCCTTCCACACTACTTGAGGATAATACAACACTTCAACAATATGGATCCAAACATCACCACCAGATAGAGAAGTCCCAATCCGAGGGGTTCTTTTGGGAGATTTATCCAAGAATTATCCCATTATCTCTATGTTATTAGCACATAATAGATAACTCACCAACTAAATATATACTATCCTATAATAGGAAGAGCATAATTTTCCCCAAGATTCATAGTTTGTTGGTTGTTGTCAATGAAATTCCTTGACACCTATAATCCAAAAAGATTAAAACCAAGTCATGGAAACCTAAATATCAAAACAAATATTTGTTTCTATGTGGTGACCAAACACCTTGGACATACTATAGAATCATAAATATCTAGACACTAGAATACCATGAATTTTTAGAATGGATGGGTTTTGAAATCGAATAGGTAACCCTAGAAGGCTTACTAAATCACTATTTTTGATGGAACCTAGTTCATATGGAACCAATAGGACCATCATAATATGTAGAATAAGGCTCGAATATGATTCCTCCACCTATTAAACCAAGTCGAATAAATATCCTCATCAGATGAAATATGGATGAGAAAATGTAAGGGGGCCCAACAACCCTGTCATAGCATGTTCCTTCATCCCCATGGAGATGTTGATAAAACTGTAGAAAAATTAAAATGTTATTATCATCCAATAAAATTTGGAAACCAAAGATTTATAATGGATATACAAGGCCTTTTTGAAATCCTATATTTAATATGGAATCACTAGGACCCCTAAATGAAGCTTAGGGACCTTTGGGTTGAGGGAGATAAGGGGGAATGTATAAAAAAATCAAGATTGGTGATTGGGGAGAAATGTGTCTTCCATTATGAAGGAAAATATAAGGATCCCCCTCCACCTATAGAGGGGGATAGGTGGGCATTAAAACCATCACTATCCCAAGTTCATTACAGTCAGGATGACCATCATTGATGTAAAATTGGTTCTCGATGAGTCACATAAAAAGGATATAATAGTATCTTGAGGTATTTTTATTATTATGTGTAAAAATTTCTTATATTTTCATTTAGATGGATTTTTAATATAAAATAAATTTTAATATATGTATTAATTGTGTTCTTATAAAACATTAACAAATAACCCATTTATTTTAATCCCATCACTACATATTAGTCTATTTAATTTTTTGATAGTGGTCTTACATTCATAAAATAAATCATGCATAGATAAAAATAATATAAATAAATAAATGATGTGATCTTGAGGTAATATAATGGTTAATTTTTAAGAGGGAAATTAATAGACCTATTAACCTAGGGGAAAAATAAATTTTTTGCCCTTGGGATGGGTTTCAACATTCCACCTATCTACCTAAGTATAACCCATATTGGTTTTGACTTGGTTCTTTCTAGAACAACATCAACCAAGGATCAATTTTGAACCAACTCTATGTGTCTTTATATAATCAATTTATTTCATATATTTTAGAAGTCACACACAAGTATGGGGAACCAAATAATTGGTTATAGAGAATTAAATAAAAAACCTTAGACATGATGGTCTTACATACTAAAGGATGGAGTGATGACACGTATGAAATAAAATTTAATTTAAAAAAAATAAGTAAAAAACCATATAATATAATTTAATTTAATAGAATCAACATATAAATAGTTCTGGTTAATGATCATGATTGGTAATTCACATAAAACAATAATTCATTTAAAACTACTAAATAACATCCATTTCAACTCATTATTTAATGCGATAAAACATGCTCTAATTAATCCTATTAATGGTGTTGTAATCAATTAATACATTTTATCTTATTCCATAAATTTTTCCAAGAATTTATCATCCTATATGATTTTGAATAAAATAAGTTATTTTGTTTTATTTAAATGTTAATCAAATTGGTACACATCTTTGTACATAGAAGTAACTTAGCGATTCTCTATCTGAACTACTTAGTAAAGTTATTTTTTATACAATACGCTCATATGACATATTGTGTACACGATAGGTGTTGAAAATTCACTACCTGAAATATCAACTTAATGACACAAAAAATAGATGTATATTTCATTTCATATACAATTTAATGCATAGATTCATTAGTAAGAAATAGTCTTATGTGATTTTTAGTTTTCAATAATATGAGGAATTATTTAAGTATTTAATTTAATATAAAATCTGAAAACCATAGTGTCCTATGAAATTAATGAAACATATAACTAATGTTTATGAGTTTTAGTGGTGTAATTAATTAAATTTAATATTTCTTTGAGAATAAGTATAGTATACATTGTGTGCTAGATGGAAACACGATGTGTAATTTTCTTCTACAGATATATACAGTACATGCCATAGAACTTAGCGTATACTTCTTGTGAATTTTTATGATGTACTCAATATGTGTAAAGAAAACATGGAATGTAAATCAAGTTAAATATCTTCTATCATATATGAACTGTGTATTAAATACACATAGTTTATAAATAATATGATGCCTCTTGACCCAGTTTTTTCCTCATTGAAAACACGTAGAGTACATAGTGTGTAGACAATTTACAAAATGTGTATTTTAGATACTCCAAGTGCTACATTGTCTGATCAACAACCATTTTATTTAGTTTATGTGACATGTATTCATTACATGACCAACTAGAGTTCATAAAGGTGTCTTGGTTCATTGAATAAGGATATATTACATGTGAAAAATGGGTAAACACAATGTAAACGTATTAATTATCCAAAATTTTCCAAATAATATTGACAAATAAGGTCATTGGAACAAGTAAAAATATTTATATGTTAAATTTATTATTAATATAAATAGACCAGAATTAAGAATAAATTATTCTTGAGATCACTCTTTGTTAAATATGTTGACCAACAATTTTTTTTCAGCCAACCATTATTTTTATTATAGGATATATGTATAAAATCCTTCTTGTTGTGATCTAAATATGTTCCTTTTATCTATTAAAAACAAAGATGAATGATCAAGTTCTTATGTGGTCGATCGATCATTATATTCTGTTCACCTTGATCGCTATGATTATTATTTAGGGCTTAATGAATTTTCCTTTTTCTATTGTTCTTAATATTAGGGAGGAGGAAAGATAATCTCTATAGAGTTATTAGATCATGAGATATATCTTTAGATATCACAGTGTACATTATTTCCCAATTTTGATCAAATCTACATAATCGACACAATAATCTATTTATTGAGGTAGGGACAGGGTTAAAATTTTATTTAATTGTTAAACAACCCTTAAATAATTTATAAAACCTTATATAACCCCATTTTATGTAATTATTATTGTTATTATTATAATATTCTTTTATCATGGAATACAAAAACTAGTGCAATGATACATATTGTTTTACTATTTTTCAAATTTTTATTTATCACCAGATATAATCTTGGTACTCTAATCATCCTTGGTATTTGTTAAATACCAGAATAAATGATTATTCCTTCAAGAAACAAAAATTATCTATCTATATAATAAAATAATTAAATTTCAAATAGATATTTAATTAATTTTTTAATCAATAAATTCTGAATAAAACTATTCCTTATACATGATAATAATATTTATTCCAATAGTTAAATTCAAATATAATTTAATTGACATAAACAAAATCACTTAGTGTGTGGCCCTATGATATTATTTCTCATATAAATTTGGTAGGGGTTCCTTTAATCCAAGGATAGTGTCTAGTAATGGGTAATGGTAACCAAGTGAAAGAAGTTAATGTTTCTACATTAATGACCATATATGAGTGATCTATCTGTAATACACTCTGTTTATCATGATATCTTATCAAGTAGGTTTCACACCCAGGTCATCAAACTATATTCTAGATATGTATTTATTTTAATATGTAAAATAAACTCATCGTTACAGCACGTACATGGAATTTAATGTGAGAAATCTTTATAAATCAAATTTCCAATATATCAACTTTCATAAATATGGAAGGGACAAATCTTTCTTTGCCTTATTCATTAATAACTTGTCACCAATGATTCTCCCAGCACACCCAAATTTTCCATGAAATGTTTTCCTCATGGTTTATATCAATAAATCTAATTGAACAAGTCATAAATATAATTAATAATAATCTCAAAGTCTAAGGAACTTTATAAATTCTTATATATAGGAATATCAAATGATACATAATAATGTTGAATTATTATTTGCAAGTCTATTATAATAATTTTCTATCATGGAGACTAAGAAGTAAACAATCATGGGATAAAGACTCATCTTCTTACAATTTCTCACACATGACATGAAATGTACTATTATTCCCATTATATAATGTTATCCAACCATTTATAAAGGTTTAAGAATATTTCCTAGAAACTTTAAGGTTCTCTTCATAGTAGGGAGTTTCTCTTCCCTTTTCAATCGAAAAGATAATTTGGGACATTATTACATTAATTTTACAGAAAACTATGAATGTTATATAATAAGGTGTTATAATTAAAAAACCATGACATGAAGGTCCTAAAATGGTTACCCATTTTCCCAACATCAAAAGGGTATTCTCTATTTTTTATGTTCAATAAAATTGGCATGACCCTCAAAATTTAAAAAAAAAGATATTATAATAAATATTCACCTATTTGAACATTAATTAAATCTAAAGTACACATTATTGTCTTTAGGTCACCAACTCCAACAAAAATTTCCCATGTTTTGACATATTGTGCACGCTTCCATCTGTAGTCAACATCTTGAATCCCTATTAGCTTCAGGGAATGTGACATTGTAGGTTATATGGGTGTCAATGAAGTATGTTGAATCCATAAAAACTAAAAGATAACTATATCAATTAAGATCCACTCAACAATATAAAGTTGTATGAGAGAAACTAAAACCCTGATATCATCAAGTCCAATAATTTAGTATCTAGGAAATTTTTCAAATAAACCCTAGCATGGAATCCATGAATTTTGAAAAGATATTTGAAATTCCTTAATGTATTTTGTTAAAAAATTCAAAATATTACTATATTATGAAATTGATTGGTAAATAGAATAATTTATATACTTACTTCAATAGGTAGTATACTATATAACATGAGATGGTATGAACCCAAATTATGTATAAATTTACTGATGTAAAACCATTCCCAACTCCACTTATATGGTACAATACACAAAGTGATAAATAATAAAAAATCTAGTATAATAAATCACATTAGTATTAAAAAAAAGTAAAGATGAGTGATCATACCAGCATATATATGAATAATCATGCAACACATCCATTTAATGATCCCAAATAGAAACAATATGGTTTATGAGAGGGATTCAATCCCATTCCCACATAGGATATTGATAGATCCCCTAAGATCACTATGATTTGATCAGTATAAAACACATAATGCGGTGTATGTGTATGCCAAGAACGAAGTTTCCCTGTTGTATCTCCTAGCCTGATCAAAGTCCATATGTAACCCCAAATACATTTTATGAACATGAAAACTAGAGTGATCATTGAACACTATATCTCCAATGAGACACAAGATACAGGCCCAAGCGTGATACATGGAAGTATTCTCATTAGTGTGTATGGGTATATCTGTAATGTTCATGTCAAGCTAGATCATAGATAGTTACCGACCTTATGTAGCAATGTCCTCTCCCATAATATATAGGTTTAGAAATAATTTTACAAGTTGAATACAATATCTATGGGAAATCCCGATAATTGAAACACCTAAGATATTAAGACCAAGAATAACATCCATATCCACTTGGGTGATGGTCATATCTCCCTTAGGAAATTCGAATGTGTGAGTCTCAAGTCTCCATCTGTTAGTGAGGAATATGAGGAGGTGATAATAAAACAAATTTATTACCATATATATATATATTAAAAAATATATTACGTCAATGATATAGTGTAATAGAAGTTAGAGTTGAATATGATGATAACATTTTGCCTTATGCACCTTAACCCATTGAACTTAATGGCTTGCTAACACCTCTCACGAAACATGCCAATACTAATAAGTGAGTTGACTAATATCCTCTATTTCTATACATATAAATGAAATAAATATTAAGTAATTTTAAATTATAAATATATATTTTATGGTTATTGGAATGCAATGATTGGTATATTTTTATGATATAACTATTTTCTTAACACAATTTTCTCTTTTTTAAGTTAGTAATATAGATTAATTTTTTATAATTATAGAGAATATTGTATATAATTACATATTTATTATTCTTGAATACT